>CM038675.1:329948295-330491792 GCA_021605145.1 Aegilops bicornis
GAGCTTCGAGGTTGTTGGATATAGGATCAAAGGGCAACTAAGTAATTTTTGTACAAATTGTGTGCAATTCTCAAACTCATAAAGGTTTCCTGCAAAAATATTAAGACACATCATGTGAGCTGCTATATCTCAGATCTACAAGCTCCAAGCAACTCGTATCGGCATATAGCATCTAAGGTATGGGGGCACATGATATTCTCCCGGGGAGGAGGGGTGGGGGGTGCACAACCAATCGGTGGTTGGGAGGGTGGGGAAAATATAATCTAAACAACCCTAAACAGAGCTCCACAATTTTATCTAAGGTCGAGGGGTTGACCACCGACAATCATAGCTCCGCCTAAACACAACATTTGCATGTACTGTAGTACTAGACTTAATATTCATGTTTCAGTTTCATGTTCATCTTAAATATTGAACTGAGGAACATGGGTGTCTTACATTTTACTCCCTTCGTTCCTAAATATTAGTCTTTTTAGAGGCTTCAAATGGACTGGCACATATGAATATATATAGACATATTTTAGAGTCTAGATTCACTCATTTTGCTCCGTATGTAGTCACTTGTTGAACTCTCTAAAAGACTGATATTTAGGAATAGAAGGAGTATTTTTGAATTCTTGTCATACATGCATGGTTTGGAAAAATAGATGCACTATACTTATTGGATTGTTGTTGTGTTCGTGCGTGTGTGTCTGCATGCGTGTGTGTGTGTGGTCATATGCTTGATACATACAAAGTTTTCTCACCTCCATATTGTTCATCTTTTAAATTTGAATTTGCATTGGAAAACTTACTAGGGATACCATGAAATGTGAAATCCACGTTGAGATCACTATATCACAAACTCACTCTAATTCAACAACTCATCATAAATCAGTTACCTCGTTGAGATTAGTATTTGCAAGGAAAATACGGGTATTGTAATACACATAGATTCGTTCGGCAATTTAAAAGGTTCCTTTCATATTCTCGAATGGTAGGACCCAACGGCGTACCAGCCAGACCTTGGCTCGTGTTGATCCTAAAAAAACGGGCTCGTGTCCTTCGATGGCGTGCGTGGTACGCACATTAGGCAACCCCAACCAGTCGAGCCTCAGCGTTTCAAGTCGAAATATCTGGCGGCCAGAATTCCAGCCCTAGGAAATTCCCCTCATGTCCCCGGTCCATAATGACTACCAATGAACAACGGAGGGATGCTTTAGTAACTAGACAACGTTACCTACCGTGCTGAGCACGGTTCAATTCCCTCGGTCGTCGCTCGTCAAGGTCACCCATCAACTGCATTGCCTAGTATACTACTACTACTACACCCGGATGAGCACAGAATTGAGCCCGTTTGTTCGTGCCTAGTACTTGAGTTAATATATCGTGCAATGCCTTTGATGCGGAGGGATTATCCTTTTACTCTGCATATATAACTTATCCAAGTCTAACTAAGCAAAATGTTTGACCAAATCCTTTCTTAAGAAATACAACAGGACAGATGTACGGCTTGAAAATTTATTGCATGATGCAGGTTATGATATTGTTTCGAATCCTGGATCTTAAATTTCAGAAAATCCAAAAAGTGAGCATAAATTCTTGAAACTAAGCATGGTCACGTGATATGGCACAAATATTACTTCGTAAGTTTTTCTTGAATTTGAGACAAGCTGCTTATGACAAGTTGCACAAATGAAGAGCCAAGGTATTTTTCAACAAAGACCTGTCACGATAAAAGGCTTAACGCTTTCACTATTGAAACCGTGGGCGTTTACGTGCTGCCACGAGTCCCCGCTTCTCATCGGCAGGTGCCGTCCGAAACAGCGTGTGAGTCAACGGAGGCGTCTTGCGAGCAGACGCTGGCGCCGTCGAGGAGGCATGCGAGCAGATCACATGTCGCAGAGCTCACGGGAGGCGAGCCCTTTGACCAGCTCCGCCGCCCACCGTCGTCCCAACTGCTCCCACTTTTAATGTCGCCGCCCCGCGATATAAAATCAACCCCGCACTACCGGTATCTCTACAATCCTCTCTCTTCCTCTTCGATTCTCCCTGTCGTCTACCTCCAACTAGCCTGACCTAAACGTATGCCATGCCGCATCACGATGGTCTGCCCTTAGTGTTCCGCTTTCACGAGGAAGACACCCAGCCGGAGTCTCAAGAACATAAGGCGCTTTGGGACGAGCTTGAACTAGCCTTGCGGGAAGACGCCGCGCCTGTCCCCGCTCCCATTCTGGCTCCCCGCCCCGACTATGCTAGCGCCCATCGCCGTGGCATTGATGGGCTGGGAGCCGCACATTGTCGCCGAGCTTGATCCCACGGGGTTCCATGAGGTCCCCGTCGACTTTCATGCGCCCGTGCACCTGCCAGCGCATGCGCCTGCGCGTACACTGACGCGCACGCCCGTGCCGGTGCCCGTGCACCTGCCAGCGCATGCGCATGCACGTGCACTGACGTGCACGCCCGTGCCGGTGCCCGTGCACACGAATGTCTCCGCCTCGCCGTTGACAGCGCACGTCCCCGCGCGGGTGCCAGTGCCCCCCTCAGTGGCATGGAAGGCCGCCGTCGACCGCTTCCTTGCACCAACGCCAGTCGCCTCCTCCCGCCAGTTGACTCGCTCCGAAGTCCAGAACATTTTGGCCTTCCTTGAGTCTAGGTTGTCGGATTTCGGGTTCCGGCAGACCCTTGAGGTTCGAACTCTGGGGTGCGCGCGGAGATCCAACCCTCCACCGTCTCGTACCTCGCAGAATCGCAGGGACCTAAGCTACTAGCAAGAACAGCACAAGAGACACAAGATTTATACTAGTTCGGGCCACCGTTGTGGTGTAATACCCTACTCTAGTTGGTGGTGTGGTGGATTGCCTCTGGGGCTGATGAAGAACAGTACAGGGAAGAACAACCTCGCGAGGGTCTGTTCTTGGTGGGTGTGATGAACTGCTAAGTGGTCTCCCGTCGCTCTAGCTTGAGGATCGGGTCTCTATCTCTCTCTGGATTCCCAATGCCGGATCCCTCCATGATGGTGGCTAGCTCTACTTATATAGACGAAGGCCCTGGGCCTCTTCCCAAATATTGAGCGGGAAGGGCGCCAACAATTGGACATTTTGAAGGGGAACAGCGGGTACACTTATCCCGACTAAAGTTGGTCCTCGCCGCCAAAGGCTCTGGTGATGACGCCTTTGCTTGGGGTCCACGATGACTCCCTTCCGGCCGTTGGGGCTGGTCTTGGTCTTGTTGCACGAAACGGATGCCTTTGCTTGATGCTCTTGCATGCTTGCTCCCTTTGCACCAAAGAGGAAAGGAGGACGCCATGCTGGCCGGGCGCCCGACCGCACCCTTGGTGCGTCATGGCTTGCGTCACGGGAAGCTCGCGAGGTACCTCGCCTTGAACTCTCCGCCTCCTCATGAGCCCGGCTGGCGAGGCGCGCTGAGGAAGCTCCTGGTCGTCCACCCCGCGAGGCTTGGCCCCTCGCGAGGGTCTTGAGCTTGCGTTGATGAAGATGGGCTGTCCTGGGCCTCCTTTGAGCCACGTCGCAGGCCGCAGGCAGGCAAGTCTGGGGACCCCCGTTCCCAGAACGCCGACATAGGCCAACGTCCAGGAGTATGCTAACAACGGCGCAAGACGCCGCCGTCGCCGTCGGTCAGTGTCCCGACGACACACAGAGCACGGCAGAGGAGCCGCTTCCCACCGCGAGACGCCCCCGCCGTCGCCGCGTAATCTAAATTTGCCATGAAAACGTTCGGATTGCCATGCTTAAAATCCGAACGTTTATCATTTCCGTTTATTTTATATCGATCGGTATAATTTAAAGTCGGAGTCAGACTGAATGAAATGTATGGTTTGATCGATTGAATGTTCTGCTAGAGCCGTATCAAATTAAATATAAAACGTCATCAAGCCGCATGTATTCCTTGTCATCCAATGACCTAGACCGCCTCAATGTCGAGCGCTCAACACGTTTAGCGTGCAGCTAATTTCATGCCAAAAATAGTGCTAATCACATGATAACACGCAAATAATATCCTAGTAGTTAATATCCGCATGCACTTAATATACTTCCAAATTAACGTGCATTGCATTACCACACCGACTAGTGCGCTAGTACGTGAAACTGGTGCCGTGACTTGTGAACGCGTCCGGATATGGTCAACGACAACATATCGCCTCATGAAGTTCTTCCTGTTTGCCGGTCGTCTAAACGCAGAAGGGAGGAGAGAGAGAGCACACATGGAACCCACCAGAAGTGAAGGCGAATAGTACTAAAAATAATATTACATGTTATCCATTAATTAGGCTGTGGTAATATAAAAACATTATGTGAACAAAGGGGTCGACAAACATTGCTATTCTCATTATGTTGCTTATTGACGTGCGGCTTGAAGGCCCGGTCGCATGTTCGATTCTCGTCCTTTATTTTTTAATTTGTATATGGGTCCAAATTTGTTTCATGACATGTGGGCCCCTCGGTGTGTAGTTTGTAGCACTTTAATTTGTGGGTGTAATTTGTTCCAATCCAAGTGGACTATCGGTGTGTAGTTTTATAGCTTATTTATAATAATTAAAGAGAACAACATAGTTTTTTCAATAATACCATGGTTCGACATTGAAGGCGAGAAAGGACGTGCGAGAGAGATATGACCGAGCCAGAGGGAAATCAACTAGGGGAGTTGCGTGGGTTGCAACGGTGTTTGGAGTAGTTGTGGGTCGAATGCTACAAAAATATAATCTAAACCGACCGGAATAAATGCCTACACAAAATAATCCAAGGTTGGAGTGCCCCTCGCAATGTAAATAGCTCCGGATTTGCGATGGATGGAGAGGTAGTAGCTTCAACGCATGGAAGATACGGTGTGATAAAGCGAGGTCAATCTAGAGACATATAGATAGAGAGACAAAGTGAGTGTGGTCCGACATTCATTGAACAGATATATATATGCTCTGGAGAGATATTGTCCGATTGAGCTTTTTGGCAAGGGTGAGGGCTGTAAGATAGAGCTTGAGAGATGATCCAGTCACATACGTGTAGATATATTTTGTGCATGGGAGGAAGCAAGGTCAACCGATCACATAGGGTCGTCGTGCGATCGAAAGAGTGAGACGGGTTGGAGAGAATGACCTAGATAGACGATGTGCGTGAGAGAGTATACAATGTGAATAGGTCGAATTGGGCTCAAACATGGTGATATATCGTTTTTGTCCGAGAAAGAGCGAGGTCAATCGAGACATAAGGAGAGAGAGAGAGAGAGAGAGAGAGAGAGCCATTGAGTGAGCGTGGCCCACCCTGAGGTCGATAAAGTGGCGGCGGCTTGGATGGACTGACCTAGATAGACAATCTGCGTGAGAGAGTGTACAGTGTGTCGATCGAGGCCCGAACAGGGAGATATATCATTTGTGTGTGAAAGAAAATGAGGTTAAACAAGACTCAGATAAAGAGTGCGAGATTGAGCGAGTGTGGCCCGCCGTGCGGAAGAAAGAGTGAGACAGTCTCGAGGGAGTGACCTAGATACAACTTGCGTGCGTGCGCACGAGAGGTTGGGGGGCTAGATAGGCAATGCATGTATTTAGAGCGAGAGGGTGAGAGGGAGAGGGGGGAGAGAGAGAGAGCTCAGCATGGGGTGCAATGGCGGGTGTGTGAGGTAAATACATTTGGTAACAGAGTGGAAAAAGGGGTTGTGTAGTTGAGAGACTTAGAGATTGAAACATGGAGAGAAAGAATGAACGTGTGTTGGAAACCGATAGCTTCCTAAGGTGGTTAGGAGAGGAAGATTGACCGATACAAGAAGTATGTAGCGTTTGTGCGGGGGGGGGGGAGGGGGGCTAAAAACAACATTTGAATGTACATAGTACGAGACTTAATATCGATGTTTCAATTCGGTGTACATTGTAAGATTTGAACCGAGGACCAGGCATACGAGTAATTATTTCGAATTCATGCCATACTAAGTTTTGAAAAGTTGACATTGACTCAGTTTGTTGTGCTATTTTGTAGGTCATATGTTTGAATCCATCCAAAAGTTTTCTCACTACCATGGTGTTCATCATTTACATATGAATTTTTACTAAAAACGTAGCGTGTATACAGTTTAATGCGAAATCCACGTTAGAATTGGAGATCGCTACGTGACACACACTCTAATTCAAATAACTAACTACGTGACACACACTCTAATTCAAATAAATAATTATGTGACACACACTCTAATCCACGTTAGCGTGGGTACCGTTTTGATTTTTTTTCAAATAACTTCTCATTAATTAATTTATAGTACTCCCTCTGTTCACATTTATAAGACCTTGAAGACATTTCAGACAATGTGCAAAACAGTTCATTTTAAGTTGTCTGAAACGACTTACAAAAGTGAACGGATGGAGTATCTCATTTCGAATGACTAATTATTGCAAGGAAAACACGGGCATGGTAATACATACATATTTGTTTGCATTCTCAAATGTAGGCGCACCAGGCAGACCAAGGTCGTGTCGAGGTGGGACGCTTGATGCCTTAAGGCAATCGCCTTTGGAGTCACCGACATGTGGGCCAGCCACCTGTTGGGCCCACATGTCATGGACACAAAGGCAGGTGCCTTAAGGCACCGAAGCATAGTCCTGTCGGGGTGGTCGCGTGTGTCGGACGGACGCGTAGCACCCAGCCACCCACCCCCCTCCCCCCCCAAAAAAGGACGACGACAATATAAGTTTGCGCTTCCATGTTTCGGATTGAAATATCTGGCGGCCCCAATTCTAGCCCTGCAAAATCTCTCTTCTCCACCGTCCCCTTCCGCGCCCAGATTGCTCAAATCCCTAATTCGCCGCCAACCCTCGAATCGCCCCTCGTCTCGTCTCTTTCCCCACCGTTCCCCACCTCTGTGCCGGACGACGATGACGAAGACGACAGTGGCGCTTCACCACCGCACCAGAGCTACCTCATCTACACCCTCGTCCACCGCACCGGGTGGTCCACCGACAACGTCGGCCTCCGCAACCGACGTGCCTCACAGACACCGAGTTACACCGCATCAGGTGCACTTCACCGACGCCGTCTCCCAGGTGATCGGTGCTACTTCACTGAGCACATCTTCGCACCTCCGCCCTGAGGCCGTTGGGGCTTCACCAACGGTCTCGTCCACCGCATCGTAGTGCTCCGCTGCCACTCAAGATCTGCATCCGTGCACGGCCAGCCAACGCCAGCGCATCACCCTCAACGGCTCTGAAGTGACCCGCACTATAGCTAGGCGAGCATGCCCAAACGCCGGCCCGAACTAGGTATCCACACATCACTCCCTTGTGCACTGTTCTGACAATGTTTGGATATCCTTTCACTGCTCTCTTAGCTTACACGCCTATGAAACTCTGACTTTAACTCTTATTTCTTCTGGAGATATCATCTGAAACAAGCAAATCCATTTTTTAGCGAAGCATGACAGCGCTACGGGATCTGGTACACATCACGCACACCAGTATAACCTTGTAAGTATCATCCTCCGGTACAACATCAAGGTCAATTCCTCTTATTTGATCAACCATTACGCCGTGTCAAAAATGCAGAGGGGATGCAAGGAGCACAAGGCCTGCACATCCAAGCAAGTGGTAACATGGACTTGTACATGGAACATCCCAAGCGCCAAGCGAGCTGCAAAGCACAGCCTGCATAACGAGTGGCGTAAGTCCCTGCATTTCATTTAATTCGTACTAGCATTCGTGTATGATTTGTCTGCAGTGGCTGATCCACGAATTCAAGTTACCAGGCGAACATTTAACTTAAAAATACTGAAGGCACTTGCACTCAGGAAATCAACATAACTTGAGAAATGTGAAGCTACATGCACTTTGAAAACCAGCTAATGATCCAAAGTAGTTCAGATTATAAACACTAAATGATGCAAGCACCAAAAACACAAAATGCAACATGGTGTACAAGGACTACAAACATGGTGCTGCACTGCTTGAATTATTCGTTCTCTAGCTGAAAATATCGAAGTGTAATTGCACGTATAACCAGTGCGCAAACTGCATATCAATATATCTATCCTACACAAGTATGCCAATAGTTTCAAACAATAGATTAGAAAATTATTTATGCTATGTTGTCATGATACGGGGATTTTGTGGTATAACCAGTGCGCAAAATGCAGTATAATTTGCTTGTCATCAATGCCTGCAAATCTCTGTCTCTCTCAACATAGTAGATCAGCATTAGACACTAAATCCTTCAATGAGCTTGCAAAATGCTTGCATTAGATCCCTCAATAGACACTATATGTTCATCACCAGGAGCATGTAAAATGTTTGCATCAAATCCTTCATTAGCAGTCTGTTCATTAGACACTTCAGGCTCAAGAACAACATGAGCTTGTATGTTTGCACCGGAAACTTGATTAGATACATCAGTATTCAGTAAGTTCAGTATTGATTGGGGGAGTTATAAAATAAGTAGAAATTGGTTTCCTTTTCTCATAGATTCCCTACATACAAGCAGTTTTACAACACCGTCAGGTTTAAATATTGGCCATAAATTGAAGAGTTGTATTAGATATAATCAGGGATGTGATGTACCTGCTCGTTGCGCATGCTAATCTTGCAAGCTGTGACTGTCCGTTTGTGCAAGCTCGATGCCATGCCCGTGCTGCCGCCGCTGCCTCCCATGCAGGCTACACCCAGGGTTGGATCTTCATCTTCTTGTCCTTACGTTCGCTTGAAGTGCGGCGACCGCCCTCCAACGATGGTGCGAGGAAGTGCTGTGTTGGTCTGTCCTGCGGCGGCTAGGTTAGGAGCGAACCAGACTAGAGGCTGGAGCGAATGAATTGGGATTTTTCCTGCTGTCGATCGATATGGGAGGCGCTCGTTTGGGCCGCGAGCCTGCTATAGGGCCTGCCTTGCACTTATGTTATTGGCCCATCCAAATTGAAACATTTTTCTTCATTTTTTACATTGCCTGCTCGTGCGTTGGGACGAACAAAACTAGTGTCGGTGTACTAGAGTAGGGGTACCCTAGTATCCCGTACTGCACGTGCAGCAGACGATTCTGGCGTCATGGCGTGGTTTGCCTCGTCACCGCCAAGATCCTCCGTGGCTCCTTTGGAGCCATTCAAGAACAAAGTATCTGATTAAGAAGACAAGGCCCCGACAAGAGGAGCTTGTCGGGAAGGCCACTCCAGGCATACGGAAGGCAAGGCCCCGGCAAGAGGAGCTTGCCGGGAAGGCTCGGAGCGCGACAAGCCTCCGGACGCGACAAGGATTCGGCCACGGCAAGGCGCTTGCCGTGACATGCAAACTCTCTCCCTCTCTGCTCCAGCTCATCCAGCGACGTGTCGCCATGGGACCGTTCCATGGGCGCGTGTCGAGAGGCTGTGCAGCCAGCGGAGAGCAGCGATAAGCGGCGCTGACAGGCTCGCCATCGTGGCGAGCGGAGGCGCACCTGACGGTCTCTGCTGCACTGTTTGGGCGACAACGACGGGCATTTATTGCTTTTATCCCTCGCCGTCAGAGTTAGGTATTTTGCACTGTACACTGTTCAAGTAGGTGTACCAACTCCTGTTTTTACATTTGTACCCTCATCTATGTTGCCACCTGTCGGAGACCCCTTGAGCATATAAAAGGAGGCCCATGCGCAACGTAGAAGGGGTTCGGCTGGTTTGGTTCATTCGACTCGCCAGAGACTAGATACACTCACGCTAGGTTTTGTAGCTCGCATTTGGTCCCTAGCAAGAACACAATAGATCAAACAAGCAGCAGTAGGAGTTTTATCTCTCCGGAGAGCTCCGAAGCTGGGTAAACTACTCGTGTGCATCGCCTCGATCCGCTCTTCATGCGATCTCCGCCCCCTCGAACCACAAGGAGCCGGTCCGCCGGCCCCATAGGTGTTCGTGGAGTGCGATCAGCCTCCCGACATCTTTTGCGCGCCCGGGTAGGGGCGTCGAGGCCGTGTGAATCTGATCCGGCGTTCACACGAGCAGCGTCATCAACATCTTCCTCAACATGCCACCGAATAAGAAGGCTTCAGCGGCAGCAGAGCCATCTGCGTCGTGTCCACCCTCACCGCAGCAAACGGGTGGTGGGGCAGACGCAGGCGGAGGAACGGGCGCCGACGAAGGTGCTCGCGACGTTGCCAAGTCCAAGGACAAGGCACCGCAAACCTCGGCGTCCGCGCATCCCCCGCGCCCATCTCGGGCAGCGGGACCAACAACGTCATGGCATTCACAACGCCATACGTTCGTTGGATCGAGACCCTCAAGACCAGCATGCGCCGCCAACATGCTTGTACGAGTGAGATCTGATCGCCCGGACGGGTGCTGCTCCTTCTAACGTGGTTAGAAGTCCGGCGTGTCCGCTCCTCGCACCGTTCTCCAATGCCGCCCACTACTCCAGCGAAGCTCTGGCGAGAGCTCACCGCTCTCGACTACCCTCCAACGGCCGACAAAGGTCGACGAGTGGAGGGCCACTATCGAGCCTCATCGGCTTTGCCAGCGGCGACGTTCGCGGCAACTAACGCCATCATTGCCGCGGCGAGACGACAAAGGCACGAGCCGGTGGCGGCGAGATCGCCGGAGGTGCAACCACCGTGCACTCTCCGCCAAGAAGGCCAAGATCGCCGACTCACCGGATCCATCTCGACAGCGACTCCACCGCCGTCGTCGGATCCGCGAGCTTCGCCGCGATCAGCGCCAAGTTCTTCACGAAGCGACAACAAGAGGACGCCGAACTTCGCATCAGCGCCCGAAGAGAAGCGCGACGTCGGTCCGACAAGCGTCTTGGGCCTTCTGTTGACATGCGCGCACCGGAGGAGCCCAGCGACTTGCCGTCAGACGGTAGGTTGCCCTGCGTTCACTTTCGTGAGCTGCGGCAAGTCCGATGGCCCAGCCGAAAAACTTCAAGCGACGTGCGGAGAAGTATGATGGCAGGGCGCATCTGTCGGAGTTCCTCGGCATCTACACCATCGCGGTGCGAGCTGCGGGGGGACGGGACGACAAGATCCTCGCCAACTACTTCCCGCTCGTGCTCAAGCCCAACGTCAGGTATTGGCTCATGCACTTGCCGGACAGCTCCATATCCTCTTGGCCGGATCTGTGCCATCAGTTTGTTGGCGCCTTCACAGGTGGCCACAAGCCTCATGGCCAGGAGAGTGACCTTCATCTGCTCGCCCAGAAGGAAGGAGAGTCCTGCGCCAAGTTCATTCAGAGATTCAGCCGTGTGCACTACAACATCCCAAGCGTCCACCTGCCGCGCGGTGATCAGCGCATTTCATCGAGAATGTGCGGAACCGAGGATGAGGGAGGATATGGCGATGTGTAAAGTCAAGGACGTCGATGAGCTGTGCGCCTTGGCCGACAAGTGTGCACGCTACCGAGGAAGGGAGGAGACTCCGAGAGAATCACGAAGCAGGATCTGACAGTGAGGACACCGCCCCGGCAAAGAAGGGCCGGCGGCGAGGCAACAGGAAGAAGAAATCCAGAGAAGTGCTAGCAGTCGAGCAGTCCTGCAATGGAGGTGGCGACAGGAACGCCAAGGATGGTGGCTCCGGCAAGGAGGTTGGCGTCAGAGAAGACGAAGTCCAAGTCCGGCAAGGGCTCTGATGCTCACTCCGGCAAGCGCACCTCTTCGGAGTGCTGCGCTACCGTCGAGGACGCACCATCGAGCTCCACCGGCAAGTGCAAGAAGATGGTGGCTCCGCCAAAGACCAAGAAGGTGCCCGCCAAGGAGGGCGGCCTTTGGTGGTACCTTTACCATCAGTGCCTCTCTCGACCCCAAATAGGAAGGCGCGCTCGTTGCTTTCCTACGGGCGAATGTTGACGTGTTTGCATGGCAACCGTCTGACATCCCCGGTGTTCCCAGGGAAATGATTGAGCACCGCTTTGGCCGTTTGTCCTCATCGCGCCGGCCTGTCAAGCAAAAAGTCGGGAAGCAAGTAGTGGGCGCCAAGAATTCATAGCGAAGAGATCAAGAAGCTGGAAGCAGCGAGGCCTTGTCGAGAGGTGCTCCATCCAACGTGGTTGGCCAATCCTGTAGTCGTCGCGTAAAGCAAGCGGGAAATGGAGACTTTGTATTGACTTCACGGATGTTAATAAAGCTTGTCCCAAAGATCCATTTCCCTTGCGGCGCATTGACCAGATTGTTGACTCCACGGCTGGATGCGATTTGCTTCGTTTCTTGATGCATACTCGAGATACCATCGGATCTTCATGGCTGAAGAAGATGAGGAGAAGACCGCATTCATTACACCATGTGGCACATCTTTGTTTCATACGGATGCCTTTCGGTTTGAAGAATGCTGGTTCAACATTTGCAAGGGTAGTCCATGGCGCTTTTGAGCCGCAAATGCACGTAAATGTAGAAGCCTACATGGATGACATAGTGGTCAAAAGCAAGGACAAAGCAACTCTGGTTCAAGATTTGGGCCGAGACCTTTGCAAATCTGCATAAGATCAACCTTAAGCTCAACCCCGAGAAGTGCGTGTTTGGAGTCCCTTCCGGCAAGCTTCTCGGGTTCTTCGTGTCTCGGCCGAGGGATTGAAGCTAATCCCGAGCAAGATCAAGGCCATTGAGCAGATTGAAGCACCAAAGCGGCGTCAAGGATGTCACGAAGACTTGCGGTTGCGTGGCTGCTCTCGGCGAGTTTATTTCTAGGTGCTTTGAGCAGCATACCTGCCGTTTTTCAAGATTTTGAAAAAGGCAGGTCCAATGAAATGGACTCCCGAAGCGGAGGCTGCGCTGCAGGACTTAAAGAAATACCTGTCCTCCACTCCAACACTTGTCGCACCTAAGCCACAAGAGAAGTTGCTGCTGTATATAGCGGCAACCAATCAAGTGGTTAGTGCTGCGTTAGTGGCGGAGAGGGAGGCAGATGACGAGCTAGCAACCACGGCAAGCACATCCAGCGACAAGCGGGGGGGCTTCACGACAAGCTCTGGTCCCGACAAGGATGAATCCACGCAGACACATGAACAGATCACGAGAAAAGGATGGTGCAGCGCCCAGTCTACTTTGTCAGTTCCCTCCTGCAGGGGCTAGATCAAGGTACTCTGGTGTGCAGAAATTGCTTTTCGGCCTCCTCATGGCCTCGAGAAAGCTGTGCCTTTACTTCCAAGCACATGAGATCACAGTTGTCACTCGCTTTCCGCTGAAGAGGATCTTTGCAAAATCCGAAGCAACAGGCGGGATTGTCGAGTGGAGCCTTTGGCTGTCAAGCTTTGGTCTCAAGTTTGAAAGCACATCAACTATCCAGCGAGGCGTTGGCGGAAATTCATAGCAGAATGGGCGCCAACACCGGATGAAGAGATTAGGAGACGAGCATTCCCGTCAAAGAAGCAAGCAAAGAGTGGCTGATGTACTTTGATGGTCCCTTCTTCTTGCAAAGGCGCGGTGCGGCGTGCTTATCGCACCCACCGGAGAGCACCTCAAGTACGTAGTCCAGATGCACTTTCCCAAGGAGCAAGCGACAAACAATACTGCAGAGTATGAAGGTTTGCTTGCCGGTCTCAGGATCACAGTGGACCTCGGGATCAGGAAGCTTATTGTCAGGGGTGACTCGCAACTTGTCGTCCGACAAGTGAACAAAGATTACCAGAGTCCGTTGATGGAAGCCTACGTTGATGAAGTGAGGAAGCTAGAAGAGCACTTTGATGGCCTGCAAATGGAACATGTTCCAAGAGCTCGTAATGATATTCTTTGACGGCTGTCAAAGTGCGCTGCACTTAAGTTGCCTGTGGAACCAGGGATTTTCGTGCTCAAGCTAACTCAGCCAACCGTAACACCATCAACTGGACAAAGCAAGAAGAGGAAGTTTGCCTCTGGTGACTACTTTCCGACAGAGCTCCCCGAAGCCGTCGTTGCAAAGGTCCCCAAGATCAACACCAACAGTGCTGAGGAGCAGTCTGCTTTGACAGACCCCAGGGTTTGTTTCGTTGAAGCAGACGCTCCCGACAAGTCTTGCTCCGGCAAGCAGCCGGGGAGCATCAAGCTCGGCAGACGCGCAGGTCCTTGCCGTGGAAGCTGATGTTCCCGCGGCAGATGTGCCTTTAGTCCTTGTTGTCGAGCCGCAAGCTCCGGCATGGGCGCATAGCAGATTGTCCGTTTCCTTCAGACGGAGAACTTCCGAAGAGCAAGAAGAAGCGGAAAGAGTAGCCCGGCGATCAAGTATGTACCCGGTTTGTCGATAGCATACTTTGTGAAGAAGACTCAACGGTGTGAAATTGAAGTGTATTGCCGGGGAAGACGGACGGAAGCTGTTGGCGAGAGATACACGGAGGCATATGTGGTCACCACATTGGCGCCAAGAGCACTTGCCGGCAAAGCTTTCGGCAAGGTTTCTTCGGCCGACAGCCCTCCGGGATGCAACCGCACAAGTAACCAAGTGTGAAGCGTGCGGTTCCATTCCAAGCAGATACACCAGCCAGCTCAAGCTCTCCAGACGATCCCTTTATCCTGGCCATTTTGATGCAGGGCTCGACATCCTCGGCCCTTCCCCGAGCTGTCGGGGCTTTGAGTACTTGTACATCGCCATCGACAAGTTCACAAAGTGGCCGGAAGTGGAAGCAGTGAGGAAGGTGACGGCACAGTCAGCGGTCAAGTTCTTCAGGTCAATTGTTTGCCGTTTCGGAATCCCTAACAGGATCATCACCGACAACGGCACACAATTCATGAGTCGCACCTTCATGCAGTACGTCCAAGACCTTGGCGCCAAGGTCTGCTTTGCTTCTGTTGCTCACCCGAGAAGCAACGGTCAAACAGAGAGGGCAAATCTTTGAAGTGCTTTGCGGGCTCAAGACCGAGAACTTTCGACGAGGCTGCACAAGTCGCGGAAGAAGCTGGATCGAGGAGCTACCGGTGGTTCTTTGGTCGATCGGGGCGGACGCCAAATCGAGCCACCGGCGGACACCCTTTGCTCTAGTCTATGGAGCAGGCGGTTCTCCCCACGGAACTTCGTATACGGATCGCCTCGAGTGCTCGCTTACGATGAGCTTGAGCAAGAGCAGCTGCGACAAGATGACACGCTGCTTTTTGAGGAGGATCGTCTTCAGGCCGCTGTGCGAGCTGCTCGCTACCAGCAAGCTCTGCGTCGCTACCATAGCCGCAGGGTTAATGCCAGAATTCTCGAGGAAGGCGACCTTGTTCTTCGGTGCGTTCAGTCCGCCAAGAATTCAAACAAGTTGGCCTTGAAGTGGGAAGGCCCTTATCGGGTGAAGCGAGTCACTAGGCTGGCGCTGTCCGCCTTGAGACCGAAGATTGCATTCCGGTGAGCAACTCCTGGAACATTGAGCATCTTCGTAAGTTTTACCCATAGAAGCGCGGTTGTCGGAACCCGTTCCGGCAACCACCTTTGTACAAGTCTTGCCGCTGTTGCATGTAATCCTTTGTACAAAGCCGGCGCAGACCCGTGCATCGATAAAGCTCATGTGTTATGCACAACTTGTCAAATTCATGCTTTCATCATTTCATTGCATGTTTTGGCTAACACTTTGTGCAGCAACCACACCCGTAAGCGTAATCGAGCCGCTAGGCTCCATAACGTTATTTCCTCTTCTTTTTCTTTTCTCAAAGAAAGGAAGGCTCCCTCGCGAACAAGTTAACCAGGGGGGGAGGAGGAGATAATACTATGGACCAGGCACCGCTCGAGGAAGTTTCACCTCATCGGGAAGCAAGAGACCGAAAAGCTAAGTTGCCAAAGTCTGAGCAATCAATTTTTAAATTTTTGTTATCTTCCTCGAGCGATAGTACTTTGTATGGAAAACACATGCGCAGAGGAACCAACTTCATGGCTAGTCGCACCCTTACTTTGTTTCGAGTCCGCTCAACAACTTAAGTGAGCTGCGGCTAGTCGCGACAAGGTTGCTTGTCGGGCGGCACTGCCCGGCTCTTGACGTTCGCACTCAGCGCATGACAAAGGTGCCCGCACCGACAAGTCCCCCAAATGCGTAAGGCGTAAGCATTACAAAGGAAGGAATCAAGTAGAGGAAATAACGTTGCATTGATCGCCTAAGATAGAGTATATTACAAAACAACTTGTCGCTGATCTAACAAAGTGTTCTAAAACATGATCAGCAGCGACAAGGGAAAGATAAGGTTGGCGGCCTAGTCTACGCGGTCTCCTTTGATCCGCTTGATCTTGTTCACCTTGTCCACAATGGGTGCGACAAGGGCTTTGAGCTCCTCCACGTTGGCGTCGGACGGCAAGGATCTGAGGACGCCGTTAAGGTTGAGGCACGGGTTGCGGAAGGCCACCTTCATCAACAACTTCTCGAGGGCCCCTGCACAAACCTGGCGCGATACCTCGGCCAGCTGCTTCGGGGCCTCTTCCCAGAGTCGCCGGAGACCTGTCACCACGCCTTTGAAGAATAAGCTGAGCTTGGCGCTGGGTTGGAGATGCTCGTCGGAGGAGTATGCAAGGTCTGCCATCCCCAGCTCCATCAGCTTGTTGTGGATGTCGGCGGCGGTGTCCACGAGACCTTCAGTCCAGTGCTCCACGCTCTCCCTCAAGGTGTTCTCTGGCGGAGGCGGCATTCGCTAGCAGCTCCTCCTTGGCCTTGATCGCCTCCAACAAGCCCACCTCCCGCTCTCTGGCGCCATCCAACGTCTGCGTCGAGTGGTCGGCTTCAGCTCAAGATCCGCCTTGGAATCCTTGGCGGCGTCGAGCTCCTTGGCCCTATCGGCGAGGCGACTCTGCAGCTCGCCCAGTGTAGGCGTCCTTCTCGCTCACGCTTGAGCACGGCAAGCTCTTCGCCGCTCTTCTTGAGGGTGGCCTCCAGCTGCGCCACCTTCGCCTTCAACTCCTCCTTGGCGGCCTCGGCGGCTGCGGCGGCATCCTTCGCTTCCTGCAGCGCCCCACCAAGTGACTCCTCACGCGCAGCAAGGTCTTCTTCATGGCTGTCCAGGTTGACCTTCCGCTGCGCCAGCTCACTTTCCTGCGCGGCGAGCTTCTCGGCAACCAGCCGCTGCTCCTCCTCAGCTGCGGCCTTCTCAAGGATGAAGGCCGTGCGCTCTTCTGCGAGTTGCCCCCGCGCTTCTGCTATGTCGCGGAGGGTTTCTTGGTTGGCGCTCCGGAGCTCTTCGGCGCGCCTCTCCATGTCCGCTCCTGCCCTCGCGACAAGTGCCTCCCGGGTCTCCAACTTGGCCTGCCGGGCGCGGTAAGCGCAGCAGCTTCTTGTGTTGCTCCTCCTCGAGACTCACACTGCTGCTGCTTGGCGCGTCCACCAGCGTCAACCCAGCGAGGCGAGTAGCTTCGCCGTCGAAGGTCTCTCCCTCGACCGGCGCCACAGGCTCGGTTCCTGGGGAGATTGATGAAGACGCCGCCCGGCCTTGGTAGGCACTGGCTGGGGCTCCTCGAAGCTGGCCTTGCAGCGGGGGGAGTCGGCTGTCGGTGTAGCGCTTGCCGCTCCTGCTGACCTCGAGGGCACGTCAGTCTGATCGCCCGACCCCTCGCCCGGCCTCTAGCCGGCAGCCCGGTGGCCTCCTCGCCAACAGGCTCGTTAGCGACGGCCTCTTCTTCCACGACGACGCCCTCTTCTTCCTCGACGGCGGCCTCGTCGGTGTTGCCGCGCGCTTCCTCCTCGCCGGCGGCCTCGACCTCCATCGGCTCTGCGTCAAACGAAGAAAGAGCAGTCAAGCGATTGTTCAAAAAGAGAAACAAAAGAAAGAAAGCCCAAGGGAGATTTTCACGTAAGGGAATTACCTGCAATGGGATCCGCAGCCATGGCCTCGACCACTGGAGGGTCACTGGCGCCGTCCCCTGCCGGGGTAGCCTCCCTTGCCGGTGTGGCCTCCCTTGCCGGGGTGGCTTCCCTAGTCGGAGGGAGCTCCCTTGCCGGGGAGTCCACCCTTGGCGGCGTAGTGGCAGCGGGCAGGATCTCGGAGGCGGCTTCCAAGCCCTCCTGATGAGGCTGCTCTGCTCCTACACAAGCACACAGTCAGATATCAACGAAGAAAGGGCACCCCTGCACACCTAATAGTAAGGAGAAAACTGCACACTTACTCTGGGGGCTGTCTTTGGGGGCTGCTTTCGAAGGAAGGGTTGCCGGGTCCGGCAAGGCGGTCTCGGACGCGTCCCCTGTCGCCACGGGGGAATCGTCCTCAACGACGATCGTCGGGATCTTGGCCCTCTTCGCCGCTCTCTGGGCCAGCGTCCTGAAAAGAAAAGAGTCCAGAATGAAGCAAATCAGATTCAAGATGAAGCAATAAAATTGAAGAAATACAAGCACGAATCTCAAGGGCTTACTCTTCGCCTTCTTCCTCGAAGCTGAGCGCGGAGAAGTCAAACTCCGGCCCGCCTCCGGTGCGATGAGGCGGGGGAGTGGGCTCTCTTGGCCGCTTGGCGGAGGCATCGGCGGTGGCTCGAGAAGATTCCGCCCGCTTGTCGCTGCAGTGTGGGGCGCTCCCGCTGCAACCTCGCTTGCAGCGGTGGAGCGTCATGTGGCGCTGCTGCTGCGGGCCGGTCTATCGCCCCGACTCGTCTCCAACCCTGCGGAGACGCCTCTTCGGCGGAGCAGGGGGCTCCGCTGGCGGCAAGTCGCTTGGCGGTGGGGAAGAAGCACCCTCGGCGGGTCCACTCGACCCGGCCTCGGGCTCGACAAGCTCGTCCTCGCCGGCGACCTCCCCTCGCTCGGCAAGGCTTGCCGCCTTCGCCGCGTCCGCCTCCTCCACGGTGAACCCGAAGGCTCCAGCGGCAGCGGCTGCTGCCGCCTCCTCCACCCTGGTGGCAATCCGCGCCATCTCCTGGTCGGTGGTGTCTCGGGTGAGCCTCTTCTGCTCGTCGGAGCGGATCGGCACTTCTTGCAAATCGTCGAAGAATTGATGCACGACCTCGTCGGGAGGCTCCTGCCAGGTCGGGACGATCCCGTGGGAGTCGCACAACGGCATCATGGCGCGGATGTGGTCGAGCGCCGAGTTGTTGCACAAAGGGATGACCCCCCGCGGCAACCTAAACCACTCTGGATGTTCGGGGTCGTTCTTGAACAGCTCGAGCAGCACTGAATCCAGCTCCATGACAGTGAAGTTCCAATTCAGGCCCGGGCGCAGCCTCATGATGTCCGCCGCATTCTGGAACTCCCAAGCAGGCCACCTCCTTTCCTGCAAGGGAGCGATGCGGCGGCGAAGGAAGTCTGCACCAACTGCTCCTACGGTCAACCCGGCAAGCCTGAGGCGCAGAATTCGGGTCACAGCTATCTTGACCGCATCCTCCGGCGCCAAGTTACTCCAATCCCTGCCGCGCACTATTGGGGTTTGGCGCACGGCGGTGAAGGGCTACGGGTTCTCCTCTACGACCCAGCACCAGTTGGCTCTCCACTCCTCCCACTTGTTCCGGAACTCCCCCTCTAGGTAGGCCTCTTTCTTGCCTATCCTAGAGACCCGAACTATCCCTCCGGCAAGTGGCTCTCCTCTCTCGACGCTGGGAACAAAGAAATGGCGGAAGAGTGCCACGTTCGGGTGGACTCCGACAAAGTTTTCGCACAAATCTTGGCGAGAACTGCCATGGTCAAGACGGCGTTGGGGGTGAAATCAAGGAGGTGGAGGCTAAAGGTGTTCATTATGTCGCAAAGAACTTCCGGAAAAAGGCGGGCAAAGCCCGCAATAGAAAAAAAGGCGAAAAAGGGTACCCTATTGGGGCCAAATCAGCGGCGGAGGCGGGAGCACCCTCGTCTTGGCGGATGCGCACGAGTCTCCGTCGACCGAAGAGGTAGAAGACGTCCGCAGCTCCCTTGCGCCCGAGCTGCGGGGAAGATGGCCCGCTCCTTGCGCAGCGCCGCGAGCCGCTGCGCCTCGGCCGACTTGACGCCCTTCTCCTTGTCGGCTTTCGGAGCCATGGCGAGGGCGGCGGAGGAGGCCGACGGCGGTGAGTGTGCTTGTGGCGAAAGGGGGCGGGGCGCTGCTCTCTTCGCACTGGAGAAGAAGGGGGAGCGGCGGTGGTTTTCTTGACAAGACAGCAATGGCAGGGGTGGTCGGCCTGCCTCTGTTTCCTCCGCTTATAAAGGGGAGGAGGGGGCGGACGTTCCACTTATACTAATAAAGAACCCCCCACGACCGCGCCCACGATCTCTCGCACGACGCCACGCCCGGTGCATGCCGTTAGTGGGGATCGTGGTGGGTCCGGGCGAGTGCGACGTGGCGGCCGAGGCCGCGTGTCCGTGCATAGTTTTGGGCCTGGCCCGACAAGCGCTTCGGCACCGTGTGCGGCCCAGGCCGGGGCTCTGTCGGTGTACTAGAGTAGGGGTACCCTAGTATCCCGTACTGCGTGCCGCAGACGATTCTCGCCCAGCGGGGTTTGCCTCGTCACCGCCAAGATCCTCCGTGGCTCCTTTGGAGCCATTCAAGAACAAAGTATCTGATTAAGAAGACAAGGCCCGACAAGAGGAGCTTGTCGGGAAGGCCACTCGAGCATACGGAAGGCAAGGCCCGGCAAGAGGATCTTGCCGGAAGGCTCAGGCGCGACAAGCCTCCGGACGCGACAAGATTCGGCGCGGCAAAGGCGCTTGCCGCGGCATGCAAACTCTCTCCTCTCGCTCCAGCTCATCCAGCGACATGTCGCCATGGGACCGTTCCATGGGCGCGTGTCGAGAGGCTGTGCAGCCAGCGGAGAGCAGCGATAAGCGGCGCTGACAGGCTCGCCATCGTGGCGAGCGGAGGCGCACCTGACGGTCTCTGTTGCACTGTTTGGGCGACAACGATGGGCATTTATTGCTTTTGTCCCTCGCCGTGAGAGTTAGGTATTTTGCACTGTACACTGTTCAAGTAGGTGTACCAACTCCTGTTTTTACATTTGTACCCTCATCTATGTTGCCACCTGTCGGAGACCCCTTGAGCATATAAAAGGAGGCCCATGCGCAACGTAGAAGGGGTTCGGCTGGTTCGGTTCATTCGACTCACTTGAGACTAGATACACTCACGCTAGGTTTTGTAGCTCGCATTTGGTCCCTAGCAAGAACACAATAGATCAAACAAGCAGCAGTAGGAGTTTTATCTCTCCGGAGAGCTCCGAAGCTGGGTAAACTGCTCGTGTGCATCGCCTCGATCCGCTCTTCGTGCGATCTCCGCCCCCCTCCGAACAACAAGGGGCCCGGTCCGCCGGCCCCATAGGTGTTCGTGGGTACGATCAGCCTCCCCGACAACTAGCATGGGCCAACCTGGACGACTCAAACTAGGTGCACACTTTCCAGCCACCTGAGGCGGCCGCCCATACCAGCCCCTATGGTGGCGTCGCCCCTTTTTGCGTGTATGATTGGATAGTGAAAAATATTCGATGGCGCTATTGATTTACCCACAGAATGGTTGAATTGCTTGTTTCTATGAACTGAGTTCGCCAATAATGTGAAGGATGCCAGTCTTTTCATCCTATTGTAGATTTCTTAGATCTCGATATGCCAAAAGTAATCACATGAAATATACAAGAAAATCCAAAGTGTGATGTGTTTGGCTACAACTAGTCTGACTACACGTCCTCATATAACATATCAAGGACGCACCATCTTACCAGATTAACCATTCAACTTACCCATGCAGTGTGGGAAGAAAGACGTATTGGGACTGCGTATGCAAGCAATTGATGCCATGGACTCCTTCGTACAACCTTGTAAGCGAAAAACAAGTTGCAGTGTGCCTGTACAAAGAACTAGCATAAGTTCAGTTACCTGCTTCTCGGAATTTTAGTTAGCCACTTATTGCAAAATTATTCAATTACGTAGCTTGGCTTAATTTAGTTTGCTACTGATTACATAATGGCACAGCATGTTAATCATATTGTAGACTGCGCCTATCTATGTGTTTGATACTTACTGTAAAGAATTACCTGTATGCCTTAACTTAAATATCTACTTGTTTGTTTAACTGCTTTGCTGCTGCAACAACGGGTTACAATGATGTTAATAACTACTTTTCAAAGATCCAATTGAAACCCTTTAATTCCTTGTTTGTTTAATCGGTTTGCTGTTATAACTCCCGATTGAGATGTTTTGCTAACTTCAACTTTTACGAATCCAATCGGAACTTTAATGGCAAAACAGGTTAGCCCAAGATCAAAGAGCGAGGTCCCCGTGGACGTTGCATCATCCCACAAAGATGGCACCGGCCAATCGTGCATTATGAATTGCCAACTCTTGATGCTCTAGAGGCTAAACTAGTGGTAGAAAGAGATTACATACGCACTTAGAGATGAAGTTGACATGTTGAGGAAGCATACAAGCACAATCACAAGCGATACTCAAGACAACCATTAAATATTTGGTGGATTTCAAAACGAAGCAAGTTGAGACTGACCAGATTGTTAAGGTCCTGAAGGAAAAAAAGGAAATTAAATTCCTACTTGGTAAATCATAGGTGAAATGTTCTTTCCATAGTTGAATAACCTTTGTGTTGTATGTTCATGTAATCAATCAAACCATTTGTTTTAGAGATCATGTAATAATTGTTTTTTTTTGTTTGTAATTTTATTTGAGCACAAGTATGTATTAATTGATAAGAGTCGGAGACATTTCATTTGGATTGCTGTGCCAGACCTACAAATATGCCAATCGGCCTGAATGTGCATTCAGCAATAGTAGTAGTATAGATGGACCATAAGTGGCACGCATCGGAAAGGGCCAAGATGCTGGCTAAAAAAGGATGATGTTGTAGCCAAAAGAAAGTACAACGGCCTGGCTTATGTATGTTAGTTGATATTATTGATCCATATAATCTATAAGTGTTTATATGTCTGTTAGTTCTGTACATTCTTGGTTGATTGACTCAGTATTTGAATCTTGATACATCACTTGTGTACATATCTAAATGGGAGTACACATTATGCTGCGTGTGATATTTGAGTTGGACATGAAGTGTTCCAAATATTCGAATTCACCTTAAACTGGATTCTAGTTTCTGAGTTTGAGTATCGGCATTTGTAAACCATATTCATATATGATGGAATACATCGTTGTCGTGCTTTTGAAGATATATAAAAACACATAGAATGATTTATAAAGATTCGTATAGGAATACAAAATGGATTCGAATTTAGTTGCCTGGGTAAACGTGGATGTTTATTGTCCCAAAATTCGAAAGAAGCAGCAAAATGTCCATTCCCACGCCGGCTGCCGAAGCCAAGTGTTTGGGAGATGGAAATTACTGTCTACCCTTACACGGACAATCCATCGGCCCGATTTCCACTGCTCTCAATAGGGTAGGTTAGTAACTTCAATTAGACGTGACACGACCGCCTCTGAGCCCATTCCGACACGGTGGGCGTTAAACATGGGCAAAACTCATTTGATTCAAGCTCGTCTGAAAGACCTCTGTTTCTCCCTCCATTCCCCATTCATACACGGTGGGCGGCAAAACAAACTCGACTCGACCGAAATCGATGTAGGAAAATATTTTCAATAGGGGCAGGTTTGTAACTTCACTCAGACGTGACACAACTGCCCTACCTGTCAGCCCCGTTCATACACCATGGGCGCCAACCATGGGCGCCAACCCACTCTCCTCGCCCGAAATCGCTATGGGCAAATATTGGCGAGATCTTGAGATTACCGTCCTATCCCCAACCGACGAGACGTCCAAATTTTAAGCGGGGCTAAGTTCATAACTTTCCCATATTTGAACGGTAGCGTCCCAATAACATGGTTCCCCGTACCTCTCCCTCCATTTTCCCATTCATACACCGTCCGCGCTAGAACACCCCATCCCCACACTAGCCTCCGTCCGCCACCCCCATCCATCGCCGCCGTCCTCCACCACATCCATCGCCACCGTCCTCCACCATGCCGGAGCGCCTACCAAGACCGCGGCGTCCACTGCTAGAGATGGACATTTCTCATCCACGGCGACGGACCAATAGCCTTGCATCGTGTCCTCTCGCTTCATCGGCGCCGTCGTCCTCTTTGTCGGGCCCGCTCACACGACCTTCTCTTCCACCGCAACGGGACTTATCCCCCGATGCACCCGTCTACCGTCGCAGCTCTGCTTCAACGCCACCGACAGCCATCGCACTCCTAATGCCTACACGGCGCGGCAAGAGAGGTGGTACTTCATATCTCCTCAACTTTTTGATCTCAACCAGAAAATAGATCTTAACTTGGTTACTCTACTTTTTTTTGAGAATGGTTACTCTACTTTCTTTTCAGCTCTTAGAATTTAGTTAATTTAGTTCTTAGTTCGAAGCAAACAATGGATGCTAAATATCATTTCTCAAGTTTGCGACTTCAAATCTGCCATGGCACAGCCATAATCTGATTTAATTGATCATGCTTAGGGTTTAATTGATCATGTTGGTTCCGTGGTGGTTTCTTTAATAGAAATCGGAGGGGAAACCCTCTTTTGCTAAAAAAAACTATGCTTAAGTTTCCCCCTTTTATGATCACTATACGATCAGAATACGTGCTTTGTGTCATAATAACACTGCTCCACCCATCAAGCTAAACAAGCTTAGTTGTTCAAATATGAATCTGATATTATTAAAACAGAGTTGTTTAATTGGTCAGCTAAATGTTCCTAAATAAGTTTTGAAAATGCATGGTCGCCGCTCGGGTGTGTATCTCTACAGGGTGCCCACGGTGGGCCGGCCCACCCCGGGATATTGGGTCGTCCCAGGCCCCGATTCCCCTTTATTCTGCTGCGCTTACAATCTCTACTGCTTCTAGTCACTTTGCCTCACGGCGACTTGCCGTCCCCGGACGGCATGACTCTAGGAGGAGACGCCGGACTAACATGAGGCCAGGAGCCGCTCGCCCAACAGCGTCACCGCTGCCCGGGCGCCCCGCCATGCCTACCTTCCAGTCCGTTCAGGGCTCAGGCGTGTATCACCCACCAAGCCAACCCGATTTATCCTGAGATACGTCCTCAACACTTAGCAGCCACTCCTCATCACCCATTTTCTAATTGATTCATTACTCATTAGGCAGGATTGTCATTAGGGTTTGTTGTGTGCTCAGTGCTACCTACACTTAATGGTTCAGATGTATTTGGTAATCTTTAGTACCTCTAAAGTTCACAGGGTTTTCAAAATTCCAGCCCTCGGAGCGAAACTAGTCATTTTGGATTGTTGGTCGTAGTGACATTGACCCAGTTACTCGCAAGCCAGGTTTGTTGACAATTTTACTTGTCTTTCTTACTCATTCGATATAATATCCAATTATTCACGTCGATTAGTTGCAAACAATAAGTGCTAGACAAACTTCTTCATTCAGATTTTGGACGGTCTCTTCTTTGCAGCTACAATTCTGCATACTTGTCCTAGTAAGCTCACAAGTAAATGATTGATTCACTACATCTATGCTTGCCTTGTCATATTTGTTGTCAATATTCTTTTAGGGTGGACCACCCTGTTTCTAAATACTGGAACCGTAGAAATGAGTGAATAGTATTTCTCTATGTGATCTCTTCCATCATGTGTGGGTAACGAACACTGCATTGTATATAAAGAAAGTGTCATTTCCAGCTTTTACATAGGTTTCGATCTTTTACATGGAATACAATCTGCCTACTTGCTTTGTGTCGCACTACCAACACTCCACCCTTGAAGCTAAACATTACGCCACTCATAATTGCTTAGTTTATTTGTTCAAATTTGAATTTCATATGATTCTAATGTTCCTACTTCAGTTTTGAAATGTGTGCACACTGTTATAGAGACATAAGGGGTTTGTATTTACGTGTGTGGTCAGTGTCGGCCACAGTTGGGGAGGTGAACTTTGCATATGCGAGGGTTTATAGGGAGACACTCTCGAGTTGAATCTGCAATGCATTCCATAGATAATCTGACTACTTTTTATGTTTTCATGCATCTCAGATTCTGAACAACATCATAATGATTATGAGCTTGCCAGCATGAAAAGAATAAAGCGAGAACAAGGCCATGGCTGTCAAACTTGGCATTAAGGGACTGAAATCAAGTCTGGATGCAATGCAATGCAAGCGCTCTCCACCCTCTGATTCATGCTCGTAATATGATCCTAACGGTGACTCGACCTAAGTCAATGTAGCTCCCTAGTGGAGGAGTCGAGGAAGATGCCCTATCTTATTCACCCATCAAGGTACTTGCTCTAACTTTCCAAGGTTACATTGCTCGCACATATCTTGCAACCGATGCTTTGCATTGCTTCTACTTTGTTGAAATGCCATTAGCTTAGTTTACACATCGTGTATGTGAATCATACTGCCTATCCATTTTCAAAGATACATATTCCATCTGTTATCATACCATATTTATCCATTCAAATGTTGTTCTTGTGTATCGACGTTCAAAAGGAAGAGGGCGATTGTTGATCATGGAGGAGCACAAGCAAAGTATTTGGAAAAGGTAGTGGCACCGATAAATCAAATATCCAATTAGGTGTAGTTGCAATATCACGACCCACAAAATACCCCAATTCTAGCAGACTCTAGCCCTACTACACCGGTCATTTCGATGCCCCAACTCGGCAGACCCCAACTACAAAGAAACAAGATGATTATGCCGATTGACATAGCACCGGTATGCGACACAAAACCCCCATCCCAGCAAAGAGTACACCAAATCCATTTGCCAGATCCCTTTTCGAACCAGAGAGAGCCCCAATTGCAGCAAATAGGACCCCTGTTCCATTTCTTCCTAGTTTAGAAGACGAAGCTTATGTTGTTGTCAGGAACTTTGTGCGCATCTTTCCTTCATGGAAAGATTATACCGCAGACACAGAACAATTTCCAGTCTTCCTCCGCAACTTACGCGTAAGTAATGTACTATTGTTATTCATGGTCATTACTGCATATGTTTCTGCTGACAGAATACACAAGATTTCATTCTTTTAAATAGGCGAGGAGCAAACTGGATTGTGATGACGAGCAAGGGTTGGTTGCGCTTTTCAAGCACTCGTTGATGAAGTATCGTTCCTACCTGAGGCAAGCGCGCCGATGGCAAGCCTCTGAACGAAATTTCTGTAAAGTCTCCGGTGCTACATTTATCCGACGGTGACTGGAATAATCTTGTTACACATTGGTCTCGGCTGCTGCGTAAGGCACTGTCTATGATATCACATCACAATTTGAACTACATTTCTGCATTTGCCTTAATGTCTTACTTGTACGAAAACTGTTAGCAGAAGAACATCCGTTGGGACCACAGAATCTTGCAACTATACTGCACACTGCATTGCTCTTGTGAGTACCTCTTGCCCTGTATGACCATACTTACTTTCATAGTTGTTTGATTATGTAGCATCACTGCACATGTTAGCCTCGTAATCGTCCATTTGGTGGACATTATAAGATCCGTATGGAATCTTACATAAATTTAGAACCAACCCAATGCTTTTGAAGAGGTTTAGCTCTGCAGTCCTCTTGTAAGGACTGAACACGGTCTATCACTGTACTTACATTACCAGCTACTCCCTCCGTCCCATAATATAAGAACGTTTTGTACAGTACACCAGTGTTCAAAACACTCTTGTATTATGGGAAGAGGGATTGGTTCATTTTGTAGCATTCTCGCATCTTATCTCCCTCGCCCACCATTTACTAAAAAGATCGGATCTATATTTAATCTTACCAACAAGTAGAATACATGCACAATGCCGGTCTTGAAGTGTAGCCCATTGCTCTTGTCAGTACATTTTGTCATGTAACGCTTGTACTTCCAGGGATTGGTAGTTGATTATGTAGCATCAATCTGCATCTTATCTTCATTATCCTCTATCCCTTCCAGTATTATCATATCTATAATTACTCTCTACAAAATGTAGAGTACAGGCAATGCTTATGAAGAAGATTATGTGCTGAAATTCTTGAGTTATCCTTCCCTTGACATGGAGAAGGGCATTATAAAGCCGGTGTTAACTGTTAATGTAAGTCAGTCGTTCTAAAGCCTTTATCCTCAACTGCTGTTTAATTTGCTCATACTCCCTATCGTTTACTGCTGTTTAGTTTGCTATTTCTACCAAAATGCATGTTCGTAAGAACCGTAAGTTCTAAGTTTTACTTGTAAAACCAAATTCCTTATTCATACCATGCACATTACTTAATACTCCCTATATGTATGCTTGTTTTTGTGGATCTATAATCAGTGTGTGGTGAAGCAGCCCATGTTTGCACCTTGTCATCTCATGTTTTATCTTACTGATGTGGCTGATGATATGAACAACATGCCATGCACATTATCCAAAATAGATACAATGATTTTCTTTGCCCTTCATCTATGCATGTTATGTTGACATGGTAATCCAGCAGTGTGGTGAAGCTTCCCGCATTATGAACAATGCCAAATTATGCTATTGATATTTTGAACTTACTCTTTATTTTATAATTTGAAATTGGATAGAATTGACAGAACAGTTATCATCTTTGTTTATACACATGCAAAACTTGTCATCTCTCTGCTTTGTTTCAGGGTGATATGCCTGATAGCATGCACAAGTCTGCTGAAGGCTGTGAGACAAACCCAACATATATTGCAGCAAAGAAGGCAAAACATCTTGAAGATAGCGAGACAACCCCAAAGTCTTGTCTTGATGCAGTGTTCAAGTTAATTGAGACTAACAGTCAGACAAGCTCATAGAATTCGTTGTCTGAATCAGTTCGACTTCTTCAGTCACAAGTTCTAGCAGAAAGGCATTCTGCAACTCAACTTCGATTTGAAGCCCTATCTCTAAGAAAGATTGCTAAGAACACCAATGAGAACCTCATCGCTAAACAGCTACACCTGGAAGCTATGACCGACATGCTAGGCGGTCTCACGACCTTGCTTTCGGCAGCTTGCAGCAGTTCCCCATAAGGCTAACCGTTCTTGAACTGTCTTGGAAGTGGTCTCGGTTCAAGATTATTTTGTTCTGTTGCAACGGTGCCCAGTTTTTGTAATTTGCTTCTTCGTTGTGCTTTATGATCACTGGTGGCGAACTTCGATGCCCAGTGGATGTAATATACCTTAAATCCTTTATTGTGTAGTGTAGGTTTATTCTTAGTTACTATGCCATAATTTCTTTATTGTATAGAGTAGGTTTGTTCTTAATTCCTACTAGTTACTGCCATCATTCGCTATCTAAAAAAATTTAGATGTAGTCGATCGGACCGAAACATTCGACTCTAACGGGCCAGGTTTTTAGCGGGAAACAATTGGGCCGGCCTGCGTCTTTCTTGGGCCCGAATGATTGGGGCCTTCACACATTGCGCCAGGCCCAAACTTACACCGGCCTATATTTTAATTGGGCCTTTTGTCGACCCAACGCTTAGATTGGCCCGAGTAGCGTTGGGCCATTTACGAGTTGAATATTGTCTTGGCTTTATTACGGTGATATGAAACCACGGGCCTTTAGCGAGCCAAAATGCATGTTGGGCCTCAATTTGCACTAGTCGTCGGCGGGCCTTGAGGCGAAATGTAGACCGAGCCGTTTGGGCCCGGTTAAGCTCCTGAGCCGTTACGGGCGAAACATATCTCGGGCCTTAGTTGGCCCACTGATATCATGGGCCTTTAAGAGGCCGAAAGCTTAGCACAGGCATCAACGGGCCGAATTATGCGACAGGCCTTTAACAGGCCCAAAGGCACGTTGGGCTTAACTGTTGCCACCTTTAGCATGGGCCGTTAGTAGGCCCGATGTCCCATCGGACCATATATGGCCCATGGGCGTACGGGCCATTCCCAGCCGAAAGTCACCGGGCTGAAATGGGCTCATGTCTACATCGGGCCTCTAACAAGCGAAAGTCATCGCTGTAGTTGGGCCCAAATATTCGGCGAACAATTAACGGGGCACATCTGGCTTCGGGCCTATTGGGCCCAACTATTGGGTGAACAATTAACGGGCCAGATCTGGCTTCGGGTCGTAAATGGGCCCAAATATTGGGCAAACAATTAACGGGCGAGATCGGCTTTGGGCGTAAATGGGCCTTTATTAAGCGAGCCGTTATTGGGCTGGCCCACTAGTACTGATTAAGTTCTACGGGCCTTTGGTAGGCGGCCTTTTTAACCTATATGGGCCTCTGTTGGGCCTAGCCACGTGTCAACGTATCATAGGCATGTCTCCTCCAATGGACTCGACATATCCGCCCATCGACGAGTGACAGGTGTTCCTTCGCCAATCGAATTTTACACGTGGAAATTTCCCATTGGTCGTGGTTGTTAACGGGTTATCGGATCCAAAATCCGACCCGATAGCTTAATGGCGTTCGTTACGGTGGATGCCACGTGTCGGTCACCCTTGACGAAAGCACTTCGTGATGCGCGATTTATCGTCATGGAAGTGGACACTTCCGTGATGATAATTTTGGTAATGTCATGGAACACTTCTCTGACAGCATAGGTATGACTATCTTGATTCTGTCATAAATTTGTCATGGATGTACATGCATGACAAAAAACGCGACCTACTGTGACAAACACGTATCATCACGGAAGTGTATTTTTTTTTGTAGTGCTTGATGCCGCTCATAATAAGACCATTGGCTCATTCGACTTGACCGTTTGTTTGCGGGTGATAGACGGAGGCGTAATCGAGATTAATGCCCAGATTGGCGCACCAGTTTTTCACCTCATCGGCTATGAAATTGGAGCCGTTATCAGTGAAGATGATGTGTGGGACACCATAATGGTGTACAACACCGGATATAAAGTCTATCACTGGTCCAACTTTGGCCGTTTTGACTGGTTTGGCCTCTATCCACTTAGTGAATTTATCCACCATGACCAGCATATATTTTTTATTATGGCTTCCTCCCTTAAGGGGTCCAACCATATCAAGCCCCCAGACCGCGAAAGGCCAGGTGATGGGGATTGTTTGTAGAGCGGTGGGTGGCATATGGCTCTGGTTGGCGAAAAGCTGGCATCCAACGCAACGTTGGACAAGGTCCTGTGTGTCTGTCTGGGTCGTCGGCCAATAAAAACCTGTACGGAAGGCCTTACTTATAAGGGCCCGAGCCGCGGCATGGTGACCACCGAGACCGGCATGAATTTCAGCCAAGAGCTGCCGCCCCTCTTCCTCAGAGATACACCTTTGGAGTACTCCAGTAGCGCTTTTCTTGTAGAGTTCTCCGTCGTGAACCTTGTAGGCTTTCGAGCGCCGAAAAATGCGGCGAGCCTCATTCTGATCCTCAAGAAGTTCTTGCCTATTAAGGTAGGCCAAGAAGGGTTCGGTCCATGGGGCAATGACTGCCATTATAAGATGGGCCGGCGGTGTTATTTCGGTGGCTGAGCCCCCGATGATATCGGTATGTTCAGCATCTGAGGTTATAGTCGGGTCCGGACTGTTGTTGCCGCTCTCCCCTTGCCACACTATGGACGGCTTAAAAAGCCTTTCTAGAAAGATGTTAGGTGGGACGGGGTCGCGCTTGGCGCCGATGCGAGCAAGTACGTCTGCCGCTTGATTACTTTCTCAAGCCACAGGATGAAACTCAAGCCCCTCGAAACGACCCGAGATTTTAAGAACGGCATTGCGGTAAGCTGCCATTTTCGGATCTTTGGCATCGAAATCTCCATTTATTTGAGATATTGCAAGGTTTGAGTCCCCGATCACTTCCAGGCATTGTATGCCCATGGAGACAGCCATCCGAAGCCCATGCAACAAGGCCTCATATTCGGCTACATTGTAGGAGTCTATGTATAATATTTGGCGTACGTACTGAACTACGTCTCCAGTGGGGGACGTTAAGACAACGCCCGCCCCTAACCCCGCCAACATTTTGGAACCATCGAAGTACATAACCTAGTTGGAATACGTGTCATACTCTTTAGGGAGTTCGGCCTCTGTCCATTCGACGATGATGTCAGCCAGTACTTGGGATTTAATGGCGCGGCGTGGATTGTATGTTATGTCGAATGGAAGGAGCTCAATGGCCCACTTAGCAATCCGGCCCGTGGCATCGGTTGTTTATTATGTCGTTGAGTGGTACCTCGGAAGCCACCGTAATCGAGCACTCTTGAAAGTAGTGTCGCAGCTTCCGTGATGCCATGAAGACCGCATATGCTATCTTTTGGTAAAGAGGGTACCGGGATTTGCATGGTGTGAGGACAGTGGATATGTAGTATACCGGCTTCTGGAGCGGGAATTTGTGTGCGTCCTGCTCTCGCTCAACGACGAGCACGGCGCTCGCCACCTGGTATGTTGCCGATGTGTATAATAACATGGGTTCGCCGATGTTCGGCGCGGCCAGGATTGGGTTGCTCGCTAAAAGGGCCTTTATTTCCTCCAGCCCGGCTGTTGCTGCGTCCGTCCACTCGAAGTGGTCGGTGCGTCGGAGAAGGCGATAGAGTGGCAATGCTTTTTCTCCCAATCTGGAGATAAAGCGGCTTAAAGCTGCCACGCATCCCGCGAGTTTTTGGACATGTTTAAGGTCTGTTTGAATCATGCGTTGGTAGGTGGCGCCAGTGTTGTTTGAATCATGCGTTGTGAAAAAGCTCGGATTTTGGCTGGATTTGCCTCAATTCCTCTATTGGAAACGATGAACCCAGCAGTTTTCCAGCGGGGACGCCGAAAACACACTTTTCTGGATTGAGCTTGATGTTATATGTACGGAGGTTGCCGAATGCAAGACACAGATCGTCTACAATGACTCGACGTGCCTAGTTTTGAGACGACGTCATCCACGTATGCTTCAACCGTCTTGCCGATCTGTTTCTCCAGGCATGTTTGAATCATGCGTTGGTAGGTGGCGCCAGCGTTTTTGAGCCCGAAAGGCATAGTGTTGAAGCAGAAAGGCCCATATGGGGTAATGAATGCCGTTGTGGCTTGATCGGACTCCTTCATCTTGATTAGATGGTATCCGGAGTATGCGTCGAGGAAGCACAATGAGTCGTGTCCTGCGGTTGCATCAATAATCTGATCAATGCGAGGGAGGGGAAGGGATCCTTAGGGCAGGCCTTGTTGAGGTCTTTGAAATCGACGCACAGGCGGCAGGATTTATCCTTCTTTGGTACCGTCACCAGGTTTGCTAGCCATTCCGGGTGTTTTATTTCCCTGATGAATACGGCCTCCAGTAACTTGGCTAGCTCCTCTCCCATGGCTTGTCATTTAGGTTCGGAAAAACGCCGCAGTGTTTGCTTGAACCGTTTATATCCCTTTAATATATTGAGGCTGTGCTCGGCCAACCTGCCTGAGATTCCTGGCATGTCAGAAGGGTGCCAGGAGAATATGTCCCAGTTCTCACGCAGGAACTCTCGTAGCACAGCGTCGACCGTCGAGTCGAGTTGGGCCCCGATGGATGCTGTCTTCTTGGGGTCCGTCGGGTGGACTTGAAATTTGAATGTTTCATTTGCTGGTTTAAAGGAGGTGGATTTGGGTCGTTTGTCCAAGATTACGTCATTCCTATCCACTGTAGAGCACAACACGGTTAGCTCTTCGGCCGCGAGTATTTCAGATAGTGCTTCGAGGGCCAAGGATGCGGTTTTATTTTTAGCACGGAGTGCTATGTCTGGATCACTCGCAAGAGTGATGATACCGTTGGGCCCGGGCATCTTGAGCTTCATGTATCTGTAATGAGGTATAGCTTGGAAGCGTGTGAATGTGTCTTGCCCCAATAGGGCGTGATATCCGTTGTTGAATGGAGCCACTTGGAAGGTTATCTCCTCGGACCTATAATTCTCCGGTGTGCCAAATACCACATTGAGTGTGATTTTTCCGGCGCATCGTGCCTCCCGACTGGGAATAATTCCTCGGAAGGTCGTGCTACTTTGCTCGATGCGGCTCCTGTCTATTTCCATTTTGTTAAGTGTGTCCTCGTAGATGAGGTTTAATCTGCTGCCGCCGTCCATGAGCACTTTGGTGAGCCAAAATCCGTCCACAATTGGACTGAGGACCAAGGCGGCTGGTGCCTGGACTGTCCTGAATTTTGGTTCGTCACCGGCATTGAAAGTTATGGCCGTGTCATTCCAGGGGTTTATTGCTGCAACTTGGCAGACTTCGGTGAGATCACGGAGTGCCCTTTTGTGCTGATTTTTTGAAGCAAAAGTTTCGAAGACCGTCAATACTCTGAGGTCGTCATCCTCCGGGGGGGGTGTTGTTTTGGGGTATTTTCGGTGAGGAGATCCTCGCCGCTCTTGGCCACTTGCCGGAGTATCCAACATGCTCTAAGGCTGTGGGTTGGTATGGTGTCCGGTGTTGCATGTATTTTGCATGGCCTGTCGAGCCATCCCTCCAGAACGGTTCTGCGCCCCGTGATGTGCTTAGATTTCTTTACTATTGGATCTGGTGCGCCACGAGGGTGCACCCTTTTTGTCCGGACGAGGGGTTGAGTGGAGACCGGTGGTTCCCAGAGAGCTGCCTGAGTTTTCTAGGCGCTTTCCATTGCGCAGTACTTCTGTACGATGGTTGCCAAGTCAGAGAAGTGTAATACGCGTCGGCCATTGATGGCGTTGAGGAGTCCTTCGTCCGTGCAATTATTGCGGAATGCGGAGATCTCGTCTTTGTCGCGGCAATATTTAATCTTGTCTTTGCCAAGGAGGAACCTGGCCCAAAAGTGATGGACTGTTTCCTGAGACTGCTACCGTATGTATGTGAGATCGCGTCTATCTGGGTGGGTGGGCGGCTTTAAATCCAAACCCCGACCCAATTTGGGATCCGGAGTTTGAATAACTTCCGAACTTAATAGCTCGGGCTCCAGGATATTAACTGGTTTTTCAGGCCCGTCGTCCGATTTTAGGTTCGGAGGGTGGGCTATGTCTTTCTGGAGGCAGGTGTCCGGCTCCTCAAGCTCGGAGATCCGAACATAGTTCATCCTCAATATAGAGGAGGAGTTGTCGTCTTGCTCCTCAACTACCGCTATCTGGTGGGTGATCGGCGGAGTTTTAATTTCTCTCTGGTTGGGTTTAAGCCCAATCCAATCATAGTTTGTGGCGACCCCCAAGGCGGCGATGCAATCTAGGAGTTCATTTAAAGACGATAACTCTGTCGGATCCATCCGTTTGGAGTGTTCGGAATCAACGTGGAGGCGATTTTCGATGACTTGAGAGGCCATCGTCGGCTTAACAGCCGAACAGGCGGTCATGATGAAGCCGCCCAGCCGGAGGGTTTGGCCTGGGGCCAGGGCTCCTCCGGAGGTGGTATTATCCTTGACAACAAGGCGAGCCATCAACCCTTTTTTTCGACGTCACAGCGGAACTCTCAATGAAAGCACCGATGTCGGTGTCAAAACCGGTGCATATCGGGTAGGGGGTCCTGAACTGTGTGTCAAAGGTCGATGGTAACAGGAGATAGGGGACACAATGTTTACCCAGGTTCGGGCCCTCTCCATGGAGGTAATACCCTACTTCCTGCTTGATTGATCTTGATGAATATGAATATTACAAGAGTTGATCTACCACGAGATCGTAATGGCTAAAACCCTAGAAGTCTAGCCTGTATGACTATGATTACATGATTGGCCTCTATGAACCTAGCCCTCCGGTTTATATAGACACCGGAGGGGACTAGGGTTGTACAAAGTCGGTTACAGAGAAAGGAATCTTCATATCCGGTCGTCAAGCTTACCTTCCACGCCAAGGAGAGTCCCATCCGGACACGGGGGAGAGTCTTCGGTCTTGTATCTTCACAGCCCATTAGTTTGGCCCATGTCCAACAGGCCGGACGCCCGAGGACCCCTTAGTCCAGGACTCCCTCAACGGGCTTTCCTCTGTATTTGGAACAAGTCAATATAGATACGATAATATGGCATAGAAAAAAGAAGGAACTAACAACTATTTACAAGAGCCTCGCAGTGTGAATATAGCTACGAGATCCTGTTGTCTGTTGGAATTTCACTTTAGAACGGTTGGTCTTGTTCTTCAAACAGTTAGCCTAGAAGAAGATACACTTGTAAGGCACATACATAAATACAAGTTCAATATGTGGTCTGATCGAATACATATACCCTACCTGATACTTTGGATCGGACCGATTGTTTAACAAGGGTTGTCCGGTCTTCATCGTAATATATTCCACTTTGGAGATGTTTGGGCGATTTCAGTGTTAGCCTTGCCTTCAAAGTGAGTTTTTCTAAGGTGGTACCGATACTTTCACAGAGCAGACTGAAAAACATGAGTGCATGCTTGTTTAGTTGCATCATCTTTCGGATCCAACTTGAACCTCATCTGTTGAAAAAAGAAGTGAGTCTTATTAGGAGGAAGCTGGAAAGTATGGGACAGAGCAAGACAATATTACAAATTGTGATGAATAACATTACTTACGGATAAATGGTCAAGGAAGGTGTTAAACTGGGTATTGTCTTTCTCATTCCTGTACGGGATCCACGTTGGGAGGATACGTGCATGACACCTAACGGCAACGGCTGCCTTTGATACTAACTTGGCTGACTCTATAGCATCACATGGCTTTTTTAAACCTGCCTCAAAATGGATCTCCATTCTTCCTCCTTTAGATTTTGTTAATCTGTCAAGCACTATCCCTGATGTTTGTTTCCGCTTGCACCATGGTGCTAGTTCAACAACAAATATGGAAAGTGTTAGTGCACATCAAACCGTGAGAGTACATATAAAGGAGCATGCAACTGCAACTTGACTCAGTCAGGTACCGTCATGGTGTTGATGCTCATGAGGTTCATCTGATCTTGCCAAGTCCTGTAGTGTCGTGATGCTTGAGTAGTGTTAGGTGTGAAGGCAGCTTGGGATTTGGCCAGTTTAGGAGGAAGCGTCAGTACTCATTGAGATCTTTGAAATGCAGATTAAAGCGGATCTTTGCGGTGGTGGAAGCAGGTGATACGGTGTTTGTAGATTTAGCCGGTGGACTTGGACCTTCTACTGCACTATAAGTACCAAAGAATCTCGAGGGCAGATCCTTTTCCGTTTCACCCGATGAGTAACACCATTCCCTACTATATTCTTTTCCTTGCTCTTTTTTGACTTTGCCATGTCAAGTCGTACCCACAACACAAAAGAATAAAAATCGCTCTTTAGAACTCATTCATGCATGATACAGACAAGCAATACTTTGATGTAAGACAACCGTATGAGGATGGAATATGTAAGAAAAACAGGACGGCGTGACGTATTCACAGCTATGATGTGTAAACTAAGCAGAAGGATTTTCAAGAAAATACAAGTAACGCAAGCTAGACACCATATGAAAGATGCAACCAATATCACTCTGCCAAGTTAAAACTGTCTTGTCATAAGTGGCATTTCGAAAAACTAGAAGCAGTACAGCGTAGAAATCAATGCAAGATGCAACCACTATCAAACTGCCATGTTAAAAGCATCCAATCATGAGTGACTGATGCGGGATACACAACAACAGTACTTTGATGTAAGAACATGGTATGATAGATAGATGCAGTGTATTCTAGAAACAGAAAGGCTTGTCATATGCACATGTATAACATATAAACTCAGTAGGTGCAATTTAATCAAAATAGAAGAAATACATGCTAGACAAAATATGCAACATGAAACCAATTATCACACTGTAAACTTAGAGCAAGCACCTATGATGGTGGAGTACGTGAGATGAACTCATTATGTAGACTTGGGACTTCAACTGCATTAGCAGTAGCAGTGGCAAATCTAGAGAGTCTCTGTTTGTGTCGGTCCGAAGGACCACCAACATCCCCTAATTTACTCTTTTCCTTCCTCTTTTCTGATATTGCCTTATGAAGTCAAAACCACAAGAAGATGAATAAAATTAGCTCTGCATAACTGGTTGATGCATGATACAGACAAACACTACTTTGATCTAAGGCAAGCGCATGATAGGAGGATGGAATATATACAAAAAAAGACAACATTGCATATTCACACGCATTTATAGGAGGATGGAATATGTATGAAAAACAAGATGGCGTAAGGCATTTCAACAAAATTAGAAGAAATGAAAGCTAGGCACCATATGAACATGCAACCAATATCACTATCGTGTAAAAGTGTCTCGTCGTAAGTGCCATTTCAAGAAATTTTAAGCAGTACAAGCTAGAAGACAATGCAAGATGCAACCTGCATCACACTCCCAAGTTAAATGTGTCTTATGGGTAAGTGATTGTTGCAGGTATAAGTTGTAAGCTTCTGTGAGATGCAATTCAACAAAATTAGAAGCAATACAAAGTAGACATCATACGGAACACGTAACCACATATAACAGTTCCAAGTTAGAGCAAGCACCTGTGATGGTGGAGTAGGGGAGATGTGCTCATCATCTACACAGCTATGTTGACTGTCCAGCCTTGTGTTGTCTTGCGAATCTTGTTGGGAGGATGGCGGAGTAGAATCTGTAGAGACCCTCTGTTTGAGTTGCTCCGAAGGACCACCATCATGCACTGCCTTACTAATTTCCTTCAGTTGTGTTGATTTTGCATTGTGAAGTCAAACCGATAAGAAAAAGGAATAAAATTCGCTCTTCAGAACTCATTCATGCATGATACTAAAGAAGACTACTCGGATGAAAGGCAACCACATTATACGAGGATGGAATATGTACGAAAAACAGGACGGCATGACATATTCACACCTATGATGTGGTAACTAAGCAGAAGGCATTTCAACAAATTAGAAGCACTACAATCTAGACACCATATGAAAGATGCAACCAATATCACTCTGCCAACTATCTGGCATTTCAACGAATTAGAAGCAGTACATGCTAGAAATCATATGAAAGACGCCACTGCTACCTCTTGAGCATGCGTTGGTTTTCCCGTGAAGAGGAAAGGGTGATGCAGCAAAGTAGCGTAAGTATTTCCCTCAATTTTTGAGAACCAAGGTATCAATCCAGTAGGAGATAACACGCAAGTCACCTAGTACATGCACACACAATCAAGAACCTTGCAACCAACGCGATAAAGGGGTTGTCAATCCCTTCACGGCCAATCGCAAAAGTGAGATCTGATAAAGATAGTAAGATAAATATTTTTGATATTTTTGTATAGATTGAAAAGTAAAGATTGCAAAATAAAATAAATAGTAAACTAGAATTATAGATCAGAAACTTATATGATGGAAAATAGACCCAGGGCCCGTAGGTTTCACAAGTGGCTTCTCTCATGATAGCATATATTACGGTGGGTGAACAAATTACTGACGAGTAATTGATAGAAAAGCGCATAATTATGAGAATATCTAGCCATGATAATGAATATAGGCATCACGTCCGTGTCAAGTAGACAGAGACAATTCTGCATCTACTACTATTACTCCACACATCGACCGCTATCCAGCATGCATCTAGAGTATTAAGTTCATAAGAACAGAGTAACACATTAGGCAAGATGACATGATGTAGAGGGACAAACTCAAGCAATATGATATATACCCCATCTTTTTATCCCTCAATGGCAACAATACAATATGTGCCATGCTGCCCCTACTGTCACTAGGAAGGACACCGCAAGATTGAACCCAAAGCTAAGCACTTCTCCTATTGCAAGAAAGATCAATCTAGTAGGCCAAACTAAACCGATAATTCGAAGAGACTTGCAAAGATAACAAATCATGCATATAAGAATTCAGAGAAGAACCAAATATTATTAATAGATAAACTTGATCATAAATCCACAATTCATCGGATACACACCGCAAAAGAGTATTACATCGAATAGATCTCCAAGAACATCGAGGAGAACTTTTTATTGAGAACCAAAGAGAGAGAAGAAGCCATCTAGCTAATAAATATGGACCCTAGGTCTGTGGTAAACTACTCACACATCATCGGAGAGGCTATGGTGTTGATGTAGAAGCCCTCCGTGATCGATTCCCCCTCCGGCAGATCGCCGAAAAAGGCCCCAAGATGCGATTTCATGGGTACAGAAGGTTGCGGTGGTGGAAAAGTGGTTTCGTGGCTCCTCCTGATGTTTTTAGGGTATAAGAGTATATATAGCCGAAAGAAGTACGTCGGTGGAGCTCCATGGAGCCCACGAGGGTGGGGGCACGCCTATCCCCCTGGGTGCGCCCTCCTGCCTCATGGCCACCTCACGGTGTTCCAGACTTCAACTCCAAGTCTTCTGGATTGCGTTTGTTCCAATAAAGATCATCGTGAAGGTTTCATTCCATTTGGATTCCATTTGGTATTCCTTTTCTGCAAAACACTGAAATAGGAAAAAAACAGAAACTGGCACTGGGCCTCCGATTAATAGGTTAGTCCCAAAAATAATATAAAAGGGCATATTTAAGCCCATTAAACATCCAAAACGGATAATATAATATCATGGAACAATCAAAAATTATAGATACGTTGGAGACGTATCAAGCATCCCCAAGCTTAATTCCTGCTCGTCCTCGAGTAGGTAAATGATAAAAACAGAATTTTCGATGTGAAATGCTACCTAACATAATTTTTTTCTTTTCAATTTCTTTTATTGTGGCATGAATTTTCAGATCCAAAAGATTCAAGACAAAAGTTTAGTATTGACATAAAAACAATAATACTTCAAGCATACTAACCAAGCAATTATGTCTTCTAAAAATAACATAGCCAAAGAAAGCTCATCCCTACAAAATCATATAGTTTGGCCATGCTTCATCTTCGTCACACAAAATGCTCCCATCATGTACAACCCCGATGACAAGCCAGGCAATTGTTTCATACTTTAGTATTCTCAAACTTTTTCAACTTTCACGCAATATATGAGCGCGAGCCATGGACATAGCACTATAGGTAGAACAGAATGGTGGTTGTGGAGAAGACAAAAAAGAGGAAGCTGGTATCACATCAACTAGGCGTATCAATGGGCTATGGAGATGCCCATCAATAGATATCAATGTGAGTGAGTAGGGATTGCCATGCAACGGATGCACTAGAGCTATAAGTGTATGAAAGCTCAACAAAAGAAACTAAGTGGGTGTGCATCCAACTCGCTTTCTCACGAAGACCTAGGGCATTTGAGGAAGCCCATCATTGGAATATACAAGCCAAGTTCTATAATGAAAAATTCCCACTAGTATATGAAAGTGACAACATAAGAGACTCTCTATCATGAACATCATGGTGCTACTTTGAAGCAAAAGTGTGGAAAAAGGATAGTAACATTGTCCCTTCTCTCTTTTTCTCTCATCATTTTTTTTGGTGGGCTTCTTTGGCCTTTCTTTTATTTGGGCTTCTTTGGCCTCTTTTATTTTTTTCGTCCGGAGTCTCATCCCGACTTGTGGGGGAGTCATAGTCTCCATCATCCTTTCCTCACATGGGACAATGCTCTAATAATGAAGATCATCACACATTTATTTACTTACAACTCAAGAATTACAACTCGATACTTAGAACAAAATATGACTATGTGAATGCCTCCGGCGGTGTACAGGGATATGCAATGAATCAAGAGTGACATGTATAAAAAATTATGAGTGGTGGCCATGCCACAAATACGATGTCAACTACATGATCATGCAAAGCAATATGACTATGATGAAGCGTGTCATAATAAACGGAACGGTGGAAAGTTGCATGCCAATATATCTCGGAATGACTATGGAAATTCCATAATAGGTAGGTATGGTGGCTGTTTTGAGGAAGGCAAGTGACGGGTTCATGGTACCGGCGAAACTTGTGCGGCACAAGAGAGGCTAGCAATGGTGGAAGGGTGAGAGTGCGTATAATCCATGGACTCAACATTAGTCGTAAAGAACTCACATACTTATTACAAAAATCTACAAGTCATCAAACCCAAAGCACTACGCGCATGCTCCTAGGGGGGTAGATTGGTAGGAAAATACCATCGCTCGTCCCCGACCGCCACTCACAAGGAAGGCAATCAAGAAACACCTCATGCTTCAAATTTGTTACACAACGGTTACCATACGTGCATGCTACCGGACTTGCAAACCCCAACACAAGTATTTCTCAATTTCACAATTATTAAACTAGCACGACTCTAATATCACTATCTTCATATCTCAAAACAATTATCAAGTATCAAACTTCTCATAGTATTTAATGCACTCTATATGAAAGTTTTTATTATACCCATCTTGAATGCCCGTCATATTAGGACTAATTTTATAACCAAAGCAAATTACCATGCTGTTCTAAAAGACTCTCAAAATAATATAAGTGAAGCATGAGAGATCAATTATTTCTATAAAATAAAACCACGACTGTGCTCTAAAAAGATATAAGTGAAGCACTAGAGCAAAAATTATCTAGCTCAAAAGATATAAGTGAAGTAAATAGAGTATTCTAATAAATTCCGATTCATGTGTGTCTCTCCCAAAAGGTGTGTACAGCAAGTATTATAGTGGTAAACTAAAAAGAAAAGACTCAAATCATACAAGACGCTCCAAGCAAAACACATATCATGTGGTGAATAAAAATATAGCCTCAAATAAAGTTACCGATAGACGAAGACGAAAGAGGGGATGCCTTCCGGGGCATCCCCAAGCTTAGGATTTTGGTTGTCCTTGAATTTTACCTTGGGGTGCCTTGGGCATCCCCAAGCTTAGTATCTTGCCACTCCTTATTCCAAAATCCATCAAATATTTACCCAAAAACATGAAAACTTCACAACACAAAACTTAAACAGAAAATCTCATGAGCTCCTTTAGTATAAGAAAACAAACCACCACTTTAAGGTACTGTAATGAACTCATTTTTTATTTATATTGGTGTTAAACCTACTGTATTCCAACTTCTCTATGGTTCATACCCCCGATACTAGCCATAGATTCATCAAAATAAGCAAACAACACACGAAGAACAGAATCTGTCAAAAACAGAACAGTCTATAGCAATCTGTATCAAACACATACTTATGGAACTCCAAAAATTCTTAAATAAATTGGTGACGTGAGGAATTTGTCTATTAATCATCTGGAAAAAGAATCAACCTAAAAATCACTCTCCAGTAAAAAAATGGCATCTATTCTCGTGACCGCAAAAGTTTCTGTTTTTTTACAGCAAGATTGCAAAGACTTCACCCACGTCTTCCCAAAGTTTCTACTTGGCACAAGCACTAATTAAAACATAAAACCACATCTAAACAGAGGCAATATGAATTATTTATTACTAAACAGGAACAAAAATCAAGGAACAAAAATAAAATTGGGTTGCTTCCCAACAAGCGCTATCGTTTAACGCCCCTAGCTAGGCATAAAAACAAGAATCGATCTAGGTATTGTCATCTTTGGTATGCAATCCATAGGTGGATCTCATAATAGATTCATAAGGTAATTTAATTTTCTTTCTAGGAAATTGTTACATGCCTTTCCTTAATGGAAATTGGAATCTAATATTTCCTTCTTTCATGTAAATAATTACACCAATCGTTCTAAGGAAGGGTCTACCAAGAATAATAGGACATGTAGGATTGCAATCTATATCGAGAACAATGAAATATACGGGCACATAATTCCTATTTGCAACAATAAGAACATCATTAATCCTTCCCATAGGTTTCTTAATGGTGGAATCCGCAAGATGCAAATTTAAAGGACAATCATCAAATTCACGGAAACCTAGCACATCACACAAAGTCTTTAGAATCGTGGAAACACTAGCAGCCAAATCACACAAAGAATAGCATTCATAATCTTTAATCTTAATTTTTAATAGTTGGTTCCCACTCATCATAAAGTTTTCTAGGAATAGAAACTTCTAGTTCAAGCTTTTCTTCATAAGATTGCATTAAAGCATCAACGATATGTTTAGTGAAAGCTTTATTTTGATTATAAGCATGAGGAGAATTCAACACGGATTGCGACAAGGAAATACAATCTATCAAAGAGAAATTATCATAACTAAATTCCTTGAAATCCAAAATAGTGGGTTCATTGTTATGTAAAGTTTTGACCTCTTCAATCCCACTTTTATTAATTTTAGCATCAAGATCTAAAAACCCCGAATCATTGGGACGCCTTTTAACTGAAGTTGACATATCTCCAGTCCCATTTTTATCAAGATTCATATTGGAAAACAAAGATTTAATAGGAGACACATCAATCACTTTTAGATCTTCATCTTTATTGTAATGAAAACTAGAAGAACACGCTTTCACAAAGCAATGTTTTTAGCACGCATCCTAGCGGTTCTTTCTTTGCATTCATCAATGGAAATTTTCATGGCTTTGAGAGACTCATTGATATCATACTTAGGTGGATTAGATCTAAGTTTCAAGGAATCAACATCAAGAGAAATTCTATCCACGTTCCTAGCCAACTCATCAATCTTAAGCATTTTTTCTTCAATCAAAGCATTGAAATTCTTTTGCGAATTCATATATTCTTTAACACTAGTCTCAAAATCAGAGGGAATATTATTATAATTTCCATAAGAGTTTCTGTAGGAATTACCATAATTATTAGAGACTAGGGAATGGCCTAGAATTAAAGTTTCCTCTATACGCGTTGTTACCAAAATTGTTCCTACCAACAAAATTCAGATTCATTATTATTCTCAATAAAAGTGGACAAAGGCATATCATTAGGATTAGAAGAAATACTTTTATTAGCAAACAATGTCATAAGCTCATGCATCTTTCCACTCAAAACATTAATCTCTTGAATCGCATGAATCTTTTTACTACTGGATCTTTCGGTGTGCCATTGAGAATAATTAACTATAATATTATCTAGTAGTTTAGTAGCTTCTCCTAAAGTAATTTCCATAAAAGTGCCTCCCGTGGCCGAATCTAAAAGATTTCTAGAAGCAAAATTCTATCCGGCATAAAAATTCCGTAAAATCATCCATAAATTCAAACCATGTGTAGGGCAATTACGTATCATTAATTTCATCCTCTCCCAAGCTTGTGCAACATGCTCATGATCAAGTTGTTTAAAATTCCTAATATCATTCCTAAGAGAGATGATCTTAGCGGGAGGAAAATACTTAGAGATAAAAGCATCTTTGCACTTATTCCATGAATCAATACTATTTTTAGGCAAAGAAGAGAACCAAGTTTTAGCACGATCTCTAAGAGAAAACGAAAATGGCTTCAATTTAGCAATATCATTATCCACATCTTTCTTCTTTTGCATATCACACAAATCAACAAAGTTGTTTAGATGGGTAGCGGCATCTTCACTAGGAAGGCCAGAAAATTCATCTTTCATGACAAGATTCAACAAAGCAGCATTAATTTCACAAGATTCATCATCGGTAATAGGAGCAATCGGAGTGCTAGTAAAATCATTATTGTTGGTATTGGAAAAGTCACATAATTTAGTATTATCTTGAGCCATCGTGACAAACAAACAATCCAACACACAAGCACACAAGAAGCAAGCGAAAAGAAGCGGACGGAAAAAAGGCGAAGAAAAGGCAAAGGTTTTTGAAAATCGTTTTAGAAGTGGGGGAGAGGAAAACGAGAGGCGAATGGAAAATAATGTAATGCTAGGGAGAAGAGTTTGTGATGGGTACTTGGTATGTCTTGACTTGAGCATAGATCTCCCTGGCAACGGCGCCAGAATTTGGCCAGTTGTCGGGAGATCAAATCTTGACTTGACTTGGCGCAAATCTCCTCGGCAACGGCGCCAGAAATCCTTCTTGCAACCTCTTGAGCATGCGTTGGTTTTCCCATAAAGAGGAGAGGGTGATGCAGCAAAGTAGCATAAGTATTTCCCTCAGTTTTTGAGAACCAAGGTATCAATCCAGTAGGAGATAACACGCAAGTCACCTAGTACCTGCACAAACAATCAAGAATCTTGCAACCAACGCGATAAAGGGGTTGTAAATCCCTTCACGGCCAATCGCAAAAGTGAGATCTGATAAAGATAGTAAGATAAATATTTTTGGTATTTTTGTATAGATTAAAAAGTAAAGATTGCAAAATAAATAAATAGTAAACTATAATTATAGATCGGAAACTTATATGATGGAAGATAGACCCGGGGGCAATAGGTTTCACTAGAGGCTTCTCTCATGATAGCATATATTACGGCGGGTGAACAAATTACTGCCGAGCAATTGATAGAAAAGCGCATAATTATGAGAATATCTAGGCATGATCATGAATATAGGCATCACGTCCGTGTCAAGTAGACCGAAACAATTCTGCATCTACTACTATTACTCCACACATCGACCGCTATCCAGCATGCATCTAGAGTATTAAGTTCATAAGAACAGAGTAACGCATTAGGCAAGATGACATGATGTAGATGGATAAACTCAAATAATATGATGTATACACCATCTTTTTATCCTCGATGGCAACAATACAATACAATACGTGCCTTGCTGCCCCTACTGTCACTAGGAAAGGACACCGCAAGATTGAACCCCAAAGCTAAGCACTTCTCCCATTGCAAGAAAGATCAATCTAGTAGGCCAAACTAAACCGATAATTCGAAGATACTTGCAAAGATAACAAATCATGCGTATAAGAATTCAGAGAAGAACCAAATATTTTTCATAGATAAACTTGATCGTAAATCCTAAATTCATCGGATCTCGGCAAACACACCGCAAAAGTGTATTACATCGAATAGATACCAAGAACATTGAGGAGAACTTTGTATTGAGAAACAAAGAGAGAGAACAAGCCATCTAGCTAATAACTATGGACCCGAAGGTCTGTGGTAAACTACTCACACATCATCAGAGAGGCTATGGTGTTGATGTAGAAGCCCTCCGGAATCGATTCCCCCTCCAAAGAGATCATGGAAAAAGGCCCCAAGATGGGATCTCATGGGTACAAAAGGTTGCGGCGGTGGAAAAGTGGTTTCGTGGCTCCTCCTGATGTTTTTAGGGTATAAGAGTATATATAGGCGAAAGAAGTACGTCGGTGGAGCTCCGTGGGGCCCACGAGGGTGGGGCGCGCCTATCCCCCTGGGCGCGCCCTCCTGCTGTGACGCCCGGATAATTAAGCTACATTAATTCTCTGCTAATGATGCCACGTCACTTCGATTACTATCGCTAATCTCGTGTTAGTTCGAAACCGATTTAAATTCAATTCAAAATCGAGCAAACAATAAAAGTTTTCAAACATTAAAATAAAAATGTTCGGTTAGTGCCAAATATTACATAGGTAATTGTTGTGAAGAAAACACATATTTAGAAAATGCTAAGATGCCTTAAATTAAATAAAATAGAAAAGGGAAATAAATAAAAGAAAAGAAAATATAAAAACAGAAAACAAAACAAAAAAGAAGAAGTAGAAGAACCCCCCCTGGGCCACGGCCCAGCAGGCCATCGGGCCGCCAGGCCGGCCCAGCCGCACCCCACCCCCTCCTCCATATCCCCACCAGGGGAAACCCTAACAACCCACCTCACTCCCCCCACTCCCCCACAACTCTCTCACCTCCCCGATTCAGATCTGGATCGGGGAAACCAGACCGAACCGCCGCCATCGCCGCCCTGGCTCCGTGCTCGAGCCCCGCGCCGCCCGGCGACCCTACTGCGGTGGACGAGCCACCCGCCGGCGACGAACCCCCTCCCTCGCGCCCGTGCCACGACCTCTTCCTCACCGGACCCCGCCACCGCCCGTCGCCTCGTCCTCCTCGTCTCCTCCTCGCCGACGACGCGTCCCCATCCTCCTCCCCAACGGCTCCATCAAGCCTCGCCGCCCCCCTTCTCACGACGAACGTGAGCACCTCCCCGTGCCCCCTCTCTACTTCCCCCCCCGTGGTCACCGCACTCACGCGCATGCCCAGGCGCGCTCACCGCATCACGGCTAGCGCGCCGCCCCGTTCCCCACGTCGCCCGCTCACGACCAGCACCGTCCCGCGCCGTCCCACTGCAGTTCGCCGGACCCGCCGCTTGCCTTCGCCCCGCTTCCAGTTGCCCGCTGCGGCTCCTCGTGCGCGCACGTCGCCTCGCTCGCCGTCTCTACTGGAGACCGCCCGTGGCGACCCCGCCGGCCACCGCGACCATCTGCGCCGGCCTCCCGCTCCAGTCCCACCCCTCCGCCGCTTCCCCTGGCCGGCGTCATGGGAACCGACGACAGTGCAGATGGCCTCGCCTGAACTAACGCTTGGGCTCGCCCCTAGTCGGGCGCGCCCGTTACCACCAACGCCCGTCGCCCGACCCGATAGGCCCATAGCAAACGCCCCCCCCCCCTCCCAGAACGTTTAATAAAAAAAGAGGTTTTTAAAAAAAAATAACTAATAATAAAATACATATTAATTAATTAATTAATTAAATTAATTAACTTAATTAATCCTGATTAGATTAGCCTAAGTAACTAGTTAACCTAATAACTTTAATTAAATTAACTAATCCTGTTTAGTTAACTAAGTCAATGACTAGTGGGACCCAAACGTCAGCTTGACCCCGTCAACACCTCTGTTGACTGATGACGTCATGCTGATGCAGTAATGCCATTTTCGGATTAAATTAATAATAATAATTTATAAATTGATTTAAATCTTTAAAAATGAATAAAAAATAAACCGTAGCTCGGATGGAAAAACTTTGTACATGAAAGTTGCTCAGAACGACGAGACGAATCCGGATACGCAGCCCGTTTGTCCGCCACACATCCCTAGCTTAGCAAACCTGCAACTTTTCCCCTCCGGTTCATCTGTCCGAAAACGTGAAACACCGGGAATACTTTCTCGGATGTTTTCCCCCTTTGCCGGTATCACCTACTACCGCGTTAGGGCACACCTAGCACCGCTCATTGTCACGTCACGCATCGTCATGCTTATGTTTGCATTGTATTTATTGTTTCTTCCCCTCTTACATGCGGTAGACTACGAGACCGACAGCTGCCGCCCGTTCGACTACGGAGTTGACGACCCCTCTCTCTTGCCAGAGCAAACAGGCAAGCCCCCCCTTGATCACCAGATATCGCCTATTCTTCTCTATACTGCTTGCATTACAGTAGTGTCGCATGTTCTTGCTTTCGATTAATCCTATCTTGCCGCATAGCTTTGTCCTTGCTACTCATTGTTACCTTTACACCTTTATCCTACTTCTTAGTATAGGATGCTAGTGTTCCATCGGTGGCCCTACATTCTTGTCCGTCTGCCATGCTATACTCTTTGGGCTGTGATCACTTGGAGGTGATCACGGGCATATACTATATACTTTACACTATTACATTACCTATGATACTGTTAGGAGATGGGGGCTGAAAGGACAGGTGGCTCCATCCCAGAGGTGGGCCAGGTTCCCGACGGCCCCGATCGTTACTTGTGGCGGAGCGACAGGCAGGTTGAGACCACGTAGGAGAGAGGTGGGCCTGGCCTGTTCGGCGTTCGCGGATACTTAACACGCAACAAAGAGATCTTGGTATTTGATCTGAGTCCGCCATCTGGTCTATACGCACTAACCAACTACGTGGGAAAGTTATGGGCACTCGACGTCGTGGTATCGGCACGAAACGCCCGTGGACGTCGGCGGCCAGCGCGCCGGATTGGAACGTAAGCCTGCTCTTGTATTAAGGGGCTAGTTACGCTTCGGCCGCCCTCGCAACATGCAGGTGTGCTATGGGCGATGGGCACAGACCTGTGCGCTTAGGTTTGAACCGGCGTCTTGACCTTCTGTTGTGCCTAGGTGGGGCTGCGACGTGTTGATCTTCCACGGCGGGCATGACCCGTAAAATGTGTCCGCCAAATGGGATCAAGCATGTTGGGTTATGTGGTGCATCCTGCAGGGAAGTTAATCTATTCGAATAGCCGTGATCTTGATATGAGGATGACTTGGAGTTGTACCTTGGCCTTATGACAACTAGAACTGGATACTTAATAAAACACACCCTTCCAAGTGACAGATATAACCCGGTGATCGCTCTCTATCAGGGCAATGAGGAGGGGATCGCCGGGTAGGATTATGCTATGCGATGCTACTTGGAGGACTTCAGACTACTCTCTGCTACATGCTGCTAGACGGAGGCTGCGAGCGTAGTCCTCGGCAGATTAGCTATACCCCTCTTATTACGGCATTCTGCGATTCAGCCTCTTGATATGGCCCTTTACACATATATCCATGCATATGTAGTGTACCTCCTTGCTTGCTAGTACTTTGGATGAGTACTCACGGTTGCCTTGTTCCCCCTTTTCCCCTTTCTTTACCCGATTGCTGCAGCAACTGACGATGGAGCCCGGAGATGACGCCACCGTCGATGACGACTACTACCCCGGAGGTCCCTACTACTACGTGCAGCCCGCTGACGACGACCGGGAGTAGTTTAGGAGGATCCTAGGCAGGAGGCCTGCGCCTCTTTTGATCTGTATCCCAGTTTGTGCTAGCCGTCTTAAGGAAAACTTGTTTAACTTATGTCTGTACTCAGATATTGTTGCTTCCGCTGACTCGTCTATGATCGAGCACTTGTATTCGAGCCCTCGAGGCCCCTGGCTTGTATTATGATGCTTGTATGACTTATTTTTTTTAGAGTTGTGTTTTGATATCTTCCCGTGAGTCCCTGATCTTGATCGTACACGTTTGCGTGTATGATTAGTGTATGATTGAATCGAGGGCGTCACACCTGCCTCATGGCCGCCTCGCAGAGTTCCAGACTTCAACTCCAAGTCTTCTGGATTGCGTTTGTTCCAACAAAGATCATTGCGAAGGTTTCATTCCGTTTGGATTCTGTTTGGTATTCCTTTTATGCAAAACACTGAAATAGGCAAAAAAAACAGAAACTGGCACTAGGCCTCCGGTTAATAGGTTAGTCCCAAAAATAATATAAAAGATTTCTTTAAGCCCATTAAACATCCAAAACAGATAATATAATAGCATGGAACAATAAAAAATTATAGATACGTTGGAGACGTATCACAACCAATATCATAGTGGCAACTTAAAGGTGCCTTATCATAAGTAACTGATGCGGGATATGCAAGAACAGTAGTCTGATGTAAGAATATGGTGTGATCAGAAATAGTATGTTCTAGAAATAGTAACACGTGTCTTATTCACATGCATTATGTGTAAAGTAAGCAGATGCAATTCAACAAATTTAGAAGCAATACAAGCTAGACATCATACGCAACATGCAACCACATATAATAGTGCCAAGTTAGAGCAAACACCTGTGATGGTGGAGTTGGGGAGATGTGCTCGTCATCTACACAGCTACGTTGACTGTGCGAATCTTGTTGGGAGGATGGCGGGGTAGAATCTGTAGAGACCCTCCGTTTCAGTTGCTCGGAAGGATCACCATCATCCAATGCCTTGCCAATTTCCTTCCACTTTATTGATTTTGCATTGTGGGGTCAAACCGACAAGAAAAAGGAATAAAATTCGCTCTTCAGAACTCATTCATGCATGATACTGATGAACACTACTCTGATGAAAGGCAAAGTCATGATACGAGGATGGAATATGTATGAAAAACTGGACGGCTTGACATATTCACACCTATGATGTGGTAACTAAGCAGAAGGCACCTCAACAAATTAGAAGCACTGCAAGCTAGACACCATATGGAAGGTGCAATCAGTATCACTCTGCCAAGTTAAAACTGTCTCGTCAAAGTTGGCGTTCATCAAACTAGAAGCACTACATGCTAGAAATCATATTCAAGACGCAAACCAATATCACACTGCCAACTTAAAGGTGTCCCATCATAAGTGACTGACGCAGGATACACAAGAAGAGTAGTTTCATGTAAGAACATGGTGTGATAGACAGATATAGTATGTACCAAAAACAGGAAGGCATGTCATATTCACACATATCATGTGTAAGCTAAGAAGATGAAGTTTACACTAATTAGAAGCAATACAGGCTAGACACCATAAGCAACATGCAACCGGATATCACACTGCCAAGTTAGAGCAAGCACCTTGGATGGTGGAGTAGGGGAGTGGATACTTGGAACTTGTAATGCACTAGCAGTACGAGGAGAATCCGTACAGATGCCCCATTTACGTTGCTGCAGAGGACCACCATCATCGCCCTACTTACTCTTTTCCTCCCTCTTTTTTGATTTTGCCTTGTCAAGTCAAACCCACAAGAAAAAGGAATAAAATTTGCTCTTCAGAACTCATTGATGCATGATCTTGTGAACACTACTTTCATGTAAGGCAGCCGCATGATAGGAGGATGGAATATGTATGAAAAACAGGCCGGCATGACATATTGACATGTATGATGTATAAAGTGTAAACTAAGCACAAGGTGTTTGAACTAGTTAGAAGCAATGCAAGCTAGACACCATATGAAAGATGAAACCAGTATCACTCTGCCAAATTAAAAGGGTGGCCTCATAAATGTATTTGACCAAATTAGGGGCAATACATGGCCACAGGCTAGAAATAATATGCAACGAATAAAGGTGTCTCATCATAAGTGATTGATGCAGGATACAGAAGAGAGGTAGTTTCATGTAAGAACATGGTTAACAGATAGATGTAGTATGTACCAAAAATAGGAAGGCATGTCATATTCACAGGTATAATGTGTAAACTAAGAAGATGCAATTTACCCTAATTAGAAGCATTACAAGCTAGACATCGTATGCAACATGCAACCACATATCACACTACAAAGTTAGACCAAGCACCTGCGATGGTGGTGTAGGGGAAATGTGGTCTTCAAGTACAGAGCTACATTCAATATCTTCATTTATGCTTGCTGTTTCTTGAGAATCATGTGGGGAGGATGAAACTGACTCTTTATAAGAGTAGCGCGTCTCATACTAACCCATGGGCGTGACTGTCTCATCATAAGCGACAGATGAAGGATACACAAGAACAGTAGTTTGATGTAAGAACATGGTGTGATAGGCAGATGTAGTATATATGTACCAAAAACAGGAAGGCGTGCCATATTCACATGTATAATGTGTAAGCTAAGGAGATGCAATTTAACAAATTAGGAGCAATACAAGCTAGGAACCATATGCAACATGCAACCAAATATCACACTGCCATGTTAGAGCAAGCACATGGGGTTGTGGAGTAGGTGAGATGCGATTTGGAACTTGCACTTCTGTAGGAGTAGCAGGAGAATCTGCAGAGATCATTTGTTTCAGTTGCTCCAGACGACCACCATCATTCTGTGCCTTCGTCCTTTTAGATTTTGCCTTGTCAAGTAAACACACAAGAAAAAGGAATGAAATTCGCACTTCCAAATTCGTTGATGCATGATACTGACGAACACAACGTTTATGTATGGTAACCACATTGAGGATGGAATATGTACGGAAAACGCTAAGCAGAAGGCATTTCAACAAATTGGAAGCAATGCAATCTAGACACCATATGAAAGATCCAACCAAAATCACTCTACCAAGTTAGATGTGTCCCATTATAAGTGGCACTTCAACAAATTAGAGGCAATACATGTTTGAAATGATATGCAAGATGCAACCAATATTACACTGTCAACTTGAAGGTGTCTCGTCATAAGTGATTGATGAGGGATACACAAGAAAAGTAGTTTGATGTAAGAACATGGTTAATAGAAAGATGAAGTATGTACCAAAAACAGGAAGGCATGTCATATTCACAGGTATAATGTGTTAACTAAGCAGATGCAATTTACCCTATTTAGAAGCATTACAAGGTAGGCGCCATATGCAACATGCAACCACATATCACACTGCCAAGTAAGAGCAAGCACCTGCGATGGTGGTGTAGGGGAATTGTGGTCCTCAACTAGGGAGCTACGTTGACTCTCTTCATTTAGCCTTACTATTTCTTGAGAATCATGTGGGGAGGATGACACTGCACTCTTTAAACGAGTAGCGCGTCTCACAGTAACCCACTGGGGTGACTATCTCATCATAAGTGATTGATGAGGGATACAAAAGAGCATTAGTTTGATGTACGAACATGGTTAATAGACATATGTATTATGTATCAAAAACAAGAAGGCATGTAATTATCAAAGGTATAATGTGTAAAGTAAGCTGATGCAATTTAACCAAATTGGAAGCAATACAAGCTAGACACCATATGCAACATGCAACCACATTTGACAGCGCGAAGTTAAAGCAAGCACCTGGGATGGTTGTGTGTGGCAATTGAGATCATCAACTGAAACGCTTAGTGCTTATCTTCGAATTACACTGGAGTGACTTCTGTCTTTTCTTTTGTGTATTCATCAACACTGCGTCAGAGTCTGAAATACCAATGCATAAAAAAACAATAGTGTGAGTATGGGTGAAGTGTGTGCACAAGTAGTACAGTGTAAAAGTAGCAGATAGCTGGTCGGTGAGAAATAAATGACGGGAGACATATGATAGCTCTACAATATGCATGGCACACAAAATTACTAGATTCTAGGATTTTGAAATATGAGCACAGGGATGGCTGGGAAATGCAGATGCTCCTCCAGCACACCACAAGGTGTGTTCCTATGAAAATAACAATCGACTTAAAACAAATAGGTCAGACCATTTTTTCTACACCGTCCGATGTACAAAGAACGGGTAGATCGCCTTCATCTACCTCCAGCCAGTCAGTGTTGACGATCTTCCTCGAAACGCCAGCGACCATCGGCCCAGTACCCTGCCTCCACCCTCCCCTCGACCTCACCGCACTGCCGTGCTTGGCACCACCCCCCCCCCCTCGGCCATCCCTTCAAGCCCCGCCGACCTCCAGATCGGGCGCAAGCAGCTCCTGCGCCCCACAACCCTATGATAGACACCTATGCGCCGCTTCCCCGGTGAACAGGCGGACTAGGTGCTTCGCGCGCTTAAGCGGTTGCTGCTTCTTTTAATTGTGATTCAACTGACCCTTAATTGAAATCCAGGCAGGCTACTGACCTCTAGCCAAGGTGAAATAGTAAATGGGAGGAAACCTCGTGCATTTAATATCACGAAGAAGATGCAGTAAGAAGCGCTCAACTAGTTTCTTTCGTGGGATGAATACGGTGAGAGCAGAGACGTAAGATTTGCACGAATAAGGGAAGATGAGTACCTCTTTCTGCTGGCAGTGTTGTGTCCTCTTCTATTTTTCGAACGATCCTCTTGTGGTTCGCTGGAAATGAGAAGTTGTGGAGGACGGTGGAGACTTGGACGAACCCATGGCCAAGTTGTTGAGTGTGGTGCAGTGGCCGTCTGTCGGCGGCGGGGAACTAGATCCGAGGCGGCGAACGACAGCGTAGGGGGAACAACTCCGGTGCGGTGGACGGTTGCGACAGTGGAGCGGCAGCGGAGGCACGGGACGGCGTGGTCGAAGTGGTTCTGGTACGGCGCACGTCAGTGTCGGTGTCGTGGAGGCAGCTCTGCCTCGGCTTCAGCTGCTAAGTCCTTGAGGGTGTTGCGGTTGCGGTTGCGTTGGACGACGGTGTCGGGGTACCTGCTCCGGCGTGATGGAGGAGGGCGGCGGTGGATTGGGCGTGATGGGGTGGAGGACGGAGGAGGCTAGGGTTTTGCGGCTGGTGGAGAGGGCGTTTTGGCGCCCATGCAGTATGAATGGGGAAACGAAGGGAGGGGGAACTAAGGGGGAACAATGTTCCGGTTTGGGATGCGCTTGTTTGAAATTTGGGGAAAGTTACAAACTTTGCCCCCATCTAAAATTTCGGACATGTTGCGGGTTGGGGTAGGATAGTAATCTCAGGTGTCCCAACTGGTGGGCGGGATACATTTCGGCCGAGCGCATGGGTGTTTAGGCACTCACGGTGTACGAATGCTTCTCCGAGGCGGTTGAGACTGGCATCTTGGTGAAGTTACAAAGCTACCCCGGTTTAGACTTTTGGACATCGGGCCGATAGGCTACACGGGCCAGAGTCAGGACAGTAATTTCCTACCAGCAAACATTAGTCTCGCGCGGTTTCAGGTGACCAGAGGCTTATTTGGCGCTTCCTTCAATATTTGGGAGCAGAAGCATTAACGTTTTCGGTTCTCTTGAATTGAACTTTCAGGATTTGTCAAACTTCACAAATCTTGACTCTTGAAAATCCTAAAACTATGATTATTTTGGAATGGAGGGGGTACATTTGAACATACATTGTACACGAGTATATATTAAAAAATATGCAACTTACCTCAGTTCAAGCATGGTTCCAGATATAATCTCCTTGGTTGCAAAAAAAAAATAGTTAGACCTGCGTATGAATATATAGCATGTTCAAACGCACAACAAAGATTGATGCCCCCTTTTAGATCTGATTTACAAATTCCATTATCTCGGATTCAAATAGATGAATGCACTTCCTATGAATTCGAATCTTCGAAACCCCCTTTATGTTGAATTCAACATGTATTCTATTTCATAGCTAGCAATTTGGAATGTATCCATGTAAGTGACAAATGTATAAAGTTCTTCACACTAACAACATGGTGTGCACTGATTAATGTTTATATATGAATTGCAAAAGCAATGCATTGTTTGTATTTCAAACCGCTCTCACTCTATGGATCGATAATATGAAATAAGCACATGCACATGCTAGAATTCAATAGAGTATGGGTGTCTGATAGACCGATTTTCGTTCATACGCAAATTACAAAATTCATGATCTCATCCAAAAATAATAATGCCATTTATATTTTAATTTAATGCGTAGAATCGCCTTTTACACGTAGATGCGCTAGGACCATTCTCACACACGCGCTATGTATCTCTCTATCTAACGCATAAGTGCACACACTTTATATGCATCGGCATTTCTCTTTCACACATGCTCATAATCTCTCCCGGGGTGTCGGAGTGTCTCACACACACACTCTCTATATATCTCCCTCTCTCTTTCTAACTACTATGTACCACTCTTTTAACTAATCTCAGTTGGAAAACACTATTTCTCTCACATGCATATATACACACGCACGGTCTCTACTAGCCCTCTATACGCACATATATGTGCCTACGTGTCTCCCGCACGCACATTATCTTTAGGCCTCTCTCGCACACATTGCCCCCCCCCTAGAGACACCTCTCTCTTAGTAGTTGGCAGATATGATTCCATCAGATCATTCGGTAGGATATCCCTGACTGTTAGGCTGGATGGTAATACGAGGCAAAGTTTTACCCAAGTCCTGGCCCTTGCAGTTGAGGAAAAAGCCTACTCCTGGTACTGTATATTAGTGATAGGGGTGTGTACAAAGTACACGTGAATACCAGACATTGTGCGTGTGTGTATACTATCGACGAACTAGCACCCGGGCTTCTATAACATACTCGGGGCTTAGAGTTACAAATCATATATAGTCGGCATATCATCAGTGGGGATAGAGTCCTCCACAACTCTGGTAGCTTCGTCTTGTACACCGAGTCCTCCACATGGGTCTTCGTATAATGCGTCTCGGTCCAACCTATGTGTCCTACCGACCCATGAGTCCTCATGTTGACCCACCACAACTAGAAATGATGTGCCCACCACAACTAGAAATGATGTGCCCACCACACCACACACGCAATCAGCCACTAAAAAAATAAGCATATACAATAGTACAATGATATACGTGAAAGTTAATTGCATGGTGCATCCAAAAAATTGTTCTGCATTGTGAATGTTTATATTTTCTCCTAAAATATTAGTCACGGGAAAGAGAAACGAAGGGCATATCTCTCCTTGTCTCCACCGGACACCCCCTCTTTCTACACCACTTTAACGTACGCACACAAACTATCTCTCGGCCCTCTAAAAGTATGCATGCCCCCAACACATTCACGCGTGACGGTCACTGTATTTCAAGCGAAAGCACTATATGGTCATCGTACTTCAGAATATGCTCATTACGGTCACTGTATACATTCTCATGGTGATCATACGATATCTAGCTCACGATATGTCTCCGTATTTTGTTGATGACACTGATGGGCATTGTATTTGATGTGTGCTCCATATCTTGTTGACGACACTTACGGTCATTGTATTTGAAGCGAAAGCACGATATGGTCACTAGACTTCAGAATAAGCTCATCACGGTCACCACATACATTTGGTGGTGCTAACTAACGTGTGGTTGGATGGTTAGGAAGACTGTGGTTTCCCGAGCCCACCAGGGTTAAAGACCTGGTGCTCGCATTTATCATGGATTAAATTCAGTATTTTCCGGTGATGTGCGTTCAGTGGGAGGAGACATTCCCCTCGACTACGAGGCACCTATGGTGAGTTCATAAAATCTCAAGATCATATGCTGGCTCACTCTCTCGAAGGTGCTCATAGGGGTAGGGTCTGCGTGTGTGCACTTATAGCGGTGAGTGCTTGCGCGTATATATGAGCGCTTTGCATCTGTACCATGTTAAAAAATACATGTCGTGATTATACGGTCACTGGCTCACCCGTACAACTCCGTATTTTGTTGATGACACGATCAATTGACCAGTCAAACGTTCCACATGGCACAACTAGTGTTGCATCATCGACGCGCGTAACAGTGGGCCCACCTGTCAGCGTGTATATGAAAGAGAGAAATGGTAGTTTGAGTCTGTACTGTGTTAATAAAATACATTTTATAGTGATCATCCGGTCACTGGCTCACTATACAGCTCCGTAATTTGTTGATGACACGATCAGTTGACCAGTCAAACGTTCCACATTCAGCAGCGCACATTACCATAGGCCCCACCCGTCAGCGCGTATATGAAAGACAGAAATGGTAATAAATTAGTGGTTGGTGGGGATTCAAAGTCATGAAACCTCTGGTTGGCAGTCGCCGGCCGTGGGGGCGCGGTGATTGGGCGGTGTGATACGTCTCCAACGTATCTACTTTTCCTAACGCTTTTCCTCTTGTTTTGGACTCTAATTTGTATGATTTGAATGAAACAAACCTCGGACTGATGTTGTTTTCAGCAGAACTACCATGGTGTTATTTTTGTGCAGAAATAAAAGTTCTCGGGATGGAACGAAACTTTGCGAGGAATTTTTATATAATAAATAAGAATTTCTGGAGCCAAGACCTACCGGAGAGGGGCCCCTGGGTGGGCACAACCCACCAGGGCGCGCCCCCTCTCCTGGCGCGCCCAGGTGGGTTGTCCCCACCTGGTGGCCCCGCTGACCCTAAAACTGACGCTATAAAATTCTATTTTTCCAGAAAAAATTAGGGAGAAAGAATTATCGCGATCCACGAGACGGAGGCGCCATCACCTCCTGTTCTTCATCGGGAGGCCAGATCTGGAGTCCGTTTGGGGCTCCGGAGAGGGGGATCTTCATTCTTCATCATCACCAACCCTTCTCCATCGCCAATTCCATGATGCTCCCCACTGGGAGTGAGTAATTCCTTCATAGGCTCGCTGGTCGGTGAGGAGTTGGATGAGATTCATCACGTAATTGAGTTAGTTTTGTTAGGGCTTGATCCCTAGTATCCACTATGTTCTTAGAAAGATGTTGCTATGACTTTGCCATGCTTAATGCTTGTCACTTTGGGCCCGGGTGCCATGAACTTAGATCTGAACCGTTTATGTTATCATAATTATATCCATGTTTTAGATCCGATCTTGCAAGTTGTAGTCACCTACTACGTGTTATGATCCGGCAACCCCGGAGTGACAACAGCTGGGACCACTCCCGCTGATGACCGTAGTTTGAGGAGTTGACGTATTCACTATGTGTTAATGCTTTGTTCCGGTTCTCTATTAAAAAAAGGCCTTAATATCCCTTAGTTTCCAATATGGACCCCGCTGCGGTAGGAGGGTAGGACAAAAGATGTCATGCAAGTTCTTTTCATAAGCACATATGACTATTTACGGAATACATGCCTACATTATATTGATGAACTGGAGCTAGTGCCGTATCGCCCTAGGTTATAACTGTTTCATGATGAATATCATCCAACAAGTCACCGATCCAATGCCTATGAATTTATCTTATATTTTTCTTGCTAAGTTACTACTGTTATCATCACTGTTACACTTGCTACAAAATTACTGCTATCATTGTTACTGTTACCGTTGCTGCTATTACTGCTATCAAAACTATCATATTACTTTGCTACTGATCACTTTGCTGCAGATAATTAATCTCCAGGAGTGGTTGAATTGACAACTCAGCTGCTAATACCTTCAAATGTTCTTTGGCTCCCCTTGTGTCCAATCTATAAATTTGGGTTGAATACTCTACCCTCGAAAACTGTTGCGATCCCCTATACTTGTGGGTTATCAAGACCTTTTTCTTGCGCCGTTGCCGGGGAGCATAGCTATATTTATTGAGTCACTTGGCATTATTATCACTTTATCACTATGAAGAATCTGAAGGATGCTAAGACTAAGATATTTCCCTCAAAGACGATGGGAGGTAAGGAATTGCCATCCAGTTCAGCTTTAGATTCACCTTCTGTTATAAGTAAACTTGCAACACCACCACATGCTATTACTTCTAATATGTCGCAAGTTATTGATGATGCTACTTCTACTATGAATGATGCTTATGATGATGCTAGTACCTTGCTTAATGATGATGTGCCACTTGGTGAATTTCTTGATGAACAAATTGCTAGAGTAATACAACATGATGTTGTTGAATCTAATGATGATCTTGAAACTGAAACACCTGCTAGAACTAGCCTTCCTAGATATGAATTGCCTAAGGTACCGGAAGGTTATGTTATGAATGAGGAGACAACTAGAGATATCTTGTTTGTAAGGATAGAGATGATCTAGAGAAATTATTATGCAAGTATAAAGAAAAATCTCTGAATGCTAGAATGAAATGTGATCCTAAGTTTGCTACTTCACCTATCTTTATTGATGATAAGGATTATGAATTCTCTATTGACCCAGAGTTAATTACTTTGGTTGAATCTGATCCTTTCCATGGTTATGAAACTGAAACTATTGTGGCACATCTTACTAAGTTGAATGATATAGCTACCCTTTTTACTCATGATGAGGAAACTCGCTACTACTTTATTCTCAAATTATTTCCGTTCTCATTAAAGGGTGGTGCTAAAACTTGGTACAGTACTCTTTCTCCTGGTTGTGTGCGTAGTCCCCAGGATATGATTTATTACTTTCTCTAAAAAATATTTCCCTGCTCATAAGAAACAAGTTACCTTACAGGAAATATTTAGCTTTGTGCAAACCAAAGAAGAGAGTCTCCCACGAGCTTGGGGGAGGCTTTGCCAGTTACTTAATGCTTTGCCTTATCATCGTCTTAAGAAAAATGAAATACTTGATATCTTCTATAATGGACTAACCGATGCTTCTAGGGACTTCCTAGATAGTTGTGATGGTTGTGTTTTCAGGGAACGAACTGTTGGACAAGCTGAAGAATTATTGAATAACATATTGAAAATTATGATGATTGGACTCTTCCTGAACCACCGCTTAAGCCCACTCTGATGAAGAGGGGTATGTTATATCTCAGTCCTGAATATATGCAAGGGGCAAAGAAATCTATGAAGGAAGAAGGTATTAAAGCTGAGGATGTTAAAATATTACCGCCTATAAGAAATACATGGGCTTAATACCACCACTGCCTAAGGTGGTAGAGGTAAATTCTCCAATGAAGTTCAATGATAATGATAATGATAATCCTCACAATATGCATCCTAGCCAATGCCTTTATGAGTTTGAAAACTATATTAGAAAACAAGATCACTTCAATGCAAATGTTATGAAACAGTTGAAATATAATTCTGATATGATTGCTCGCTTGAGTGACTTTTTATTTAGAATATCAAATGATGTTAGAGGTGTTGGAAAACATGCTTCTATGGTACAAACTCAGTTAGAACAAGTTGCTAAATCTCAAAGAGAATTACTTGATGAAATGAATAATAATATACATGACTTTGTTGTTAGAGTTGCCACTAGAGGAGGTAAAATGACTCAAGAACCACTTTATCCTGAGGGACACCCAAAAAGAATTGAACAAGATTCAAGAAGAGTTAACACGGATGCACCTAGTCCTTCTAGAAAGAAAAAGAAAAAGAAAAATGATAGGACTTAGCATACTTCTAGTGAACCTGAAGTAGAAAAACCTCCTGATAATGATAATGAAACTTCTATCTGAGATGCTGAAACTCAGTCTGGTAATGAACACTCACCTTCTGATAATAAAAAATATAATGATGAGGTTCATGAAGACACTCAACCAAACAATAATAAAGAACCAGATAATGATGTTGAGATAGAACCATCTGTTGATCTTGATAACCCACAACCTAAGAATAAAAGATATGATAAAAGAGACTTTGTGGCCAGAAAACACGGTAAAGAAAGAGAACTGTGGGTTCAAAAACCTATGCCTTTTCCACCCAAGTCAACTAAAAAGAAAAATGATGAAGAATTTGAACGCTTTGTTGAAATGCCGAGGCCAGTCTTTTTGCGTACTCGCTTGACTGACATCTTGAAAATGCCTCCTTATATGCAAAGTATATGAAAGACATCATCACAAATAAGAGAAAAATACTGGAAGCTGAAATCTCCACTATGCTTGCTAATTATACTTTTAAAGATGGAGTACCTAAAAAACTTGGAGATCCGGGAATACCAACTATACCTTGCTCTATCAAAAGAAGTATGTGAAAACTGCTTTGTGTGATTTAGGAGCTGGTGTTAGTGTTATGCCTTTCTCTTTATACAAAAGACTTGATTTGAATAAACTCACACCTACTAAAATATCTTTGCAAATGGCTGACAAATCAACTGCCATACCTATCGGTATTTGTGAGGATGTGCCCGTTGTTGTTGCTAATGTTACTATTTTGACTGACTTTGTTATACTTGAGATGCCCGAGGACGACAACATGTCGATTATCCTTGGTAGACCCTTCTTGAATATTGCAGGGGCTGTTATTGATTGCAATAAAAGCAAGGTCACTTTTCATATCAATGGTAATGAGCATAAGGTGCACTTTCCGAATAAACAATTTCAAGTGAATGGTATTAATGTTATTGGAAAATCTCCGACAATCACTATTGGAAGTTTTCAAATACCTCTACCTACCATCAAAAAGAAATATGAAATGCTTATTGTTGGGGACATTCATATCGCCATTGAGGTAACTTAGTGATTTACGAAAGTTCTTCGGTTTCATGCTAATCGAAAGTGGTTGTTAATAAGACCTGATCAACCTTATTAATGAATCATTTTTAGCAGTATGAAGTTGATGAATTTAGTAAGCACTACCTTTTGTCCCTACTTTTAGTTCTCTGTCTTTATTAGTTAAATAAAATAAAATGCCATGTTTTGTCTGTTTTCTGAATTTCCCGTGCAATAAAAAATGACCCAAAAATAAAAGTTCTCAGAATGCCCCGAAAATTTAATACGATTTTTTCTGAATATTTATGAATCTCTGGTGCAAATAATATCAGAGGGAGGTGCACCAGGTGGGCACAACCCACCTGGGCGCGCCAGGACCCCCAGGCGCGCCCTGGTGGGTTGTGGTCCCTGATGAAGTCATGTACCTAGGGTAGGGTCATGGACCTGTCCAAGATACCCTCCCCAAGGACATCCTTAGAATAAACTGCCTTCACAGCCGACCTGGTAGGATTCCACTCGGCAGACTCAAAGACACTCGACCATGAAGACCCACCGACCACTAAGAGTTTGAGAGCCACTCGGTTTCCTAGCAGTCAGAAGTTAAGTAGTCTTTATGGTCATGATGACACTTTATGTAAGGCGTTACAAGAACGCCCTGGTCTTAGTGTACCTTTAACCCTCTGCTACGTGGGCTGGCTGGGTCTGGCGCACTCTATAAGCCACCCCCCCTCACGGTAGAGGGGTTCGCACCCCTGTAATTCCCTCGCATATAATCCAGTCGACCGCCTCCTGCTCCGAGACGTAGGGCTGTTACTTCCTCCGAGAAGGGCCTGAACTCGTAAAACTCGTGCGTATACCACTACTCCATAGCTAGTATCTTGCCTCTCCATACCTACCCCCCATTCTACTGTCAGACTTAGAACCACGACAGTTGGCGCCCACCTTGGGGCAGGTGTTCTAGCGATTTGTTGGAGAAGTTGGGATTCTTTTGATCTCCTTCATCATGGTTTCAGGTGGAGTTTTGGTCGAGGGCCGCGAGATCCGTCTCGGTCGCGCCACGCTCATCGCCGACGACTCCGCTTGGCTTCGAGGCTCCTCTCGACGTCGACAGCGTGCTCCCCACTGGGCAACGCGACTACAAGCGCATGCGTCCGCGGCATCCTCCTGCGGCAACTGTCGACCCAGTATGGGTCAGTTCTTGTGCCGTCCTCACTCCCAGTCTCTCGCCGGCGCAAGCGTTCCGGTCGGTCGAGGCTTCAGCGGTGGGTGAGGCATGCGGTGGCTCGCCAGTCGGCCACTTCCCAAGTCGCGGCAATCGAGCCCGACAAATCTCTCTACGGCCTGTTCGATCTGTCGACTGGCTCCACAGAGATTGCATCCGAAAGGAGATAGCAGCGATCCGGCAGTGAGGTTACGATGGTCGATGGACCACGCAGTCCTCCTGATTCCCCGCACCGACGGAGGCGACGGTGGAGGCGATCCGGCGCAAGCTCATGAAGAGTACCAACCCGAGCCCCTCACTTCGCTGCAGAGGGAGGAACTTCGCCGCCGGAACAAGGATGCGCTTCACACTCCTATCATTGGAGAAACCCCCGAGGCTCGTGCCTTGGAGGATGCGCGCTTGGCTAACCTGGCCGAGCGCACTCGACTGGAGAACCTCCAGCGAGTTCTCGACGAGCGCACGCGTCCACGGGTTCCAGAATCCAGTCCACGCCAGATCTTCCCACAACCAACTCAGGTATATCGAACTCCGATTCAGAATTTAGCAGCTGCATCCCGTATAGCAGAGTCGATTCAGCCTTCCCAGTCGGAGGCAGGTAGAGGTTTGCAACAGATTAGAGATTTACTCTGGGCAGCAGGAGATAAAAATTCAGTCAGATCACGATCATGAACAGGATTCACAGCAGATCCGTTGCTGCGAATTCAGTCCAGTCGGCCCATAGTCCAAGATCACCCCCGAGGCGTGAGGAACGAGGAGGCCGGCATGATGATCAGTACAGGAACCGCGAGCCGTATGAGCACCGATTCGATCGCAATGATCGACGTCGAGTGCCCACCCCTCCCCCAAGGGGTGGATCATACGCTCCTCGGCAACAAGATGACAGACGCCAAAGACAGCTGGGCCGAAGAGTTCCAATCGACCCCAGAGCCGTGCTTTGATGCGAGATCCATTATCATTCAAGGCTTGGTCGACAGAACAGAGCTCACCGAGAAGGCCATGAGAGAGATGTTCCTCCAAGCAGCGAGTTCATGTCTCGTGGCGAGTGTTTTAGCAGGCCATCGAGTCGCGATGATTCCTCCCAACTTCAGGTTGGCGATTGGAGTCAGTAAGTTCACGGTGAGTCCAAGCCTGACACTTGGCTTGAGGACTACCGAGTGGCTGTCCAGATTGGCGGTGGCAATGATGAGGTAGCTATGAAGCATTTGCCCCTTATGTTGGAGGGTTCGGCCAGAGCATGGTTGAATCAGTTAGCACCCAACAGTATTTACACTTGGGAAGATCTTGCCCGAGTGTTTGTCAGGACATTTGAAGGACTTGCAAGCGACCAGCAGGGTTGACAGAGCTGCAGTCGTGTGTACAGAAGTCGAATGAAACTTTGAGAGACTACATCTAGAGATGGATTACCTTGCACCACACAGTTGAGAATGTGTCTGATCACCAGGCAGTTTGTGATTTCAAGGAAGGTGTCAAGAACAGGGAGTTGAGTTTGAAATTCGGTCGGACAGGAGATATGACCCTGAGTCGGATGATGGAGATTTCCACCAAGTACGCTAATGGTGAAGAAGAGGATCGGCTTCGGAGTGGTAAGTACAAGTCAGCCGCTATGAAGCCGTGGAGGGAACTCCAATCGAAGCGTATAGCACAAAGCCGAGCCAGCCGCTCCCGCAGAAGCCTTGGCTGTGACCCCAGGAAAGTTTAAGGGGAAACCCAAGGGTCCGTGGAACCCCAAGAAGGTGAAAGACCAGGATGGGAATGATGTGTTGGATTTGCCATGTCACATTCACACGAAGAAAGATGAAGAGGGTAAACTCATTTACCCAAAGCATACCACTCGACAGTGTCGGCTCTTGATTCAGCAGTTCCAAGGGAAGCAACCCAAGGATAAGGAAAAGGGGTCGGACAAAGTTGAGGACAAGGAAGATAGTGACGGTGGATACCCCGTGTCAATTCCACCTGATGATTTTTTTGGCCGACGTTGAAAGCAAAAGTCGATTGAAAGTTATCAACCGAGAAGTGAACATGGTCGCTCCGGCGACGCCCAATTATCTGAAATGGTCCCAGACCGCCATCACATTCGACCAGTCTGATGACCCGACACACATTGCCACCCGTGGGAGGCAAGCGTTGGTGGTCGATCCAGTCGTTGAAGGCACTCAACTGACCAAAGTTTTGATGGATGGTGGCAGTGGTTTGAACATTTTGTATGCAGAGACGTTGAAAGGGATGAGCATTCCGATGTCCAGACTCAAAGACCAAAGAACATGAGCTTCCATGGAGTCATTCCTGGAAAGAAGGCTGAGTCACTCAGCCAAATTGCTCTCGATGTGGTTTTTGGTGACTACAAGAATTTTCGTAAGCAAAAGTTGACCTTTGAGGTCGTGGATTTCCAGAGCGCTTATCACGCTATTCTGGGAAGGATATGCCCGTTTCATGGCTCGACCATGTTATGTGTACCTTAAGCTGAACATGCCCGGCCCCAAGGGTGTGATCACTGTCACTGGCAATCGGAAGAAAGCGGAAGAGTGTTTCCAGAAAGGCTCTAAGATTGCTGATGCTCGATGGCGATGGTAGAATTGCAAGAATATCGTAAGACCGCAGATCCGAAAGTGATTGGTTGCGAGCCAAGAAGCCCGCTACGGAGTCGGCATTTCAGTCGTCCGGTGAGACGAAGCAGGTTCATATTCACCCGACCGACCCCAATGCTGCTACGACCAACATCTCAACAACACTCGACTCCAAATAGGAAGAAGCGCTCATCCAGTTCCTCCGTGAGAACTGGGACATCTTTGCATGGAAGCCTGCTGACATGCCGGGTGTTCCCAGGGAGGTGGCTGAGCACCGTCTGCGAGTCGACTCAAAAGTCAAACCTGTCAAAGAACATCTTCGACGGTCCGTCATCCAGAAGAGAAAGGCCATAGGCGAGGAGGTGGCTCGGCTCTTTGCAGCAGAGTTTATCCGAGAAATTTACCACTCCGAGTGGCTCGCCAATGTGGTCATGGTCCCTAAGAAGGACAATTCACTGCGCATGTGCATCGACTTCGAACATATCAATCGGGCCTGCCCGAAAGATCATTCTCCTCTCCCCCGCATCGACCAAATAGTCAACTCGACTGCGGGATGTGAGTGGTTGTCTTTTTTAGACGCATATTCTGGGTACCATCAGATCCGTGCAGATGGACCCGACGAGATCAAAACAGCTTTCATCACTCCATTCGGTGCTTCGTTATGTCACCATGCCATTCGGCCTCAAGAATGCCGGAGCCACGTTCATGAGGATGATTCAGAAGTGTTTACTCACTAAAATCAGTCGGAATGTGGAAGCATACATGGATGACATTGTGGTCAAGTCACGGAAAGGTTCCGACCTATTGACTGACCTTGCTGAAACATTTGCCAATCTCAGGAGGTATGATATCAAGCTTAATCCATCAAAGTGCACATTCGGAGTTCCCGTGGAAAGTTACTCGGTTTCTCGTTTACGAGCGAGGAATCGACGCTAACCCGTAAAAAGTTGGCACTATTCTCCAAATGAAACGCCTGCGGCGTAACGGCGATGTCCGAAGCTTACTGGATGCTTGGCGCTTTAAGTCGATTCATCTCTCGCCTCGGTGAAAAGGCATTGCCTCTTTACCGATCGATGAAGAAGTCGGACAAGTTCGAGTGGACTCCACGAAGGCGATGCAGCGTTTGCGAGCTCAAAGCTCGCTCTCCACTCAGCCGGTGCTTGCTGCCCCAATCAGCAAGGAGCCGTTGCGCTTTACATTGCAGCCACAGGACAAGTCGTCAAGATAAAGACTTTCGGTCGAGCGGGAAGAGGAAGGAAAAGCCTTCAAAGTTGAGCGCCTAGTATATTATCTTTCTAAAGTGTTAACCCCGTCGAAGCAAAGATACCCTCATTATCAGAAGCTTGTGTATGGGATTTATATGACCGCGAAGAAGGTTGCTCATTACTTCTCTGATCATTCCATTACATTCATCATGACGCCCGTTATCGTGAGATTCTGCACAATGTGAGACGAATCGGTCGAGTGGCGAAATGGGCGATTGAACTTCTTCCCTTGATATCAAGTTTGAGGCAAAGAAAGCCACCAAGTCCCAAGCAATAGCAGATTTCATCGCCGAGTGGATTGAACAACGATTACCGACTCAAGTTCACTCGAGCACCTTTGGACTATGTTCTTTGATGGTTCCAAGATGCCGAATGGTTCCGGTCGAGGTACTATTGGTTTCTCCCCGAGGAGATAAGCTCAGATATGTGCTCCAGATTCACTTTGATTCTTCCAACAATGAAGCAGAATACGAAGCACTGTTGTATGGGTTGCGTATGGCCATTTCACTCGGCGTCCGTCACCTCATGGTCTATGGCGACTCAGATCTAGTGGTTAATCAGGTGATGAAGGAGTGGGACGTCAGAAGTCCAACCATGACTGGCTAATGTAATGCAGTGAGGAAGCTAGAGAAGAAGTTTGAGGGGTTAGAGCTCCATCACACACCCCGACTGAAAAATCAAGCTGCTGATGATTTGGCGAAAATAGGGTCCAAGAGGGAAGCCATTCCCGGTGATGTGTTTTTGGAGCACATCCACACGCCGTCGATTCAAGAGGATCCTTTCACTGAAGAAGCTCCACAGCCAAAAAGTGCCCCTGATCCGACTGAAGTTGAGGTCCCAGCCGTGGTCGACCTAATCATGGAAGTCGTGGTCATCTCTCCCGACCGACAAGTACCGCACATCGCGTATATCCCGAGGAAAGAGCTCCGGAGAACGAAGAAGAGGCTAGACAGATCGTCTGGTCGATCCAAGGCCTTTACCGTGATCAAGGGACAGTTATTTAGAGAAAGCGTGATCGAGTCGCCCGGGTGCATAACGCCGTAAGAAGGTCAGATAATTCTTGATGATATCCACTCGGGGACCTGTGGTCACCATGCGTCCTCTTGGACCATCGTGGCTAAAGCATACCGAGCGGGATTTTACTGGCCGAAGGCAAATGAAATGGCAAAGGAAATAGTCGACAAGTGTGAAGGATGTCAGTTCTACTCCAATATGTCACACAAATCCGCCTCAGCATTGAAGACCATTCCCCTCGTCTGGCCTTTCGCTGTTTGGGGGTTGGATACGATTGGACCACTGAGAACTGGCATGAGTGGTTTCACTCATTTGCTTGTGGCAGTCGACAAGTTCACGAAGTGGATCGAAGCTAAACCTATCAAGAACCTTGATGCGTGCCTTCTTTGTCGGTTTCATCGGAGAGTTGATATTCAGATATGGAGTTCCGACAAGATCATCACCGACAATGGGTCAAATTTTGATTCCGACAAGTTCAAAGCCTTTTAGCCTCTCAGGCACGCGAAGTCGACTATGCTTGATAGCTCACCCCGGTCGAATGGACAAGCGTAACGAGCAAATGGTCTAATTCTCAAAGGACTGAAACCTCGACTGATGCGTGATCTCAAGCATGCAGCAGGAGCGTGGGTTGACGAACTTCCGTTGGTTCTTTGGGGATTGAGGACCACTCCTAATCGGTCGACTAGGAGAACTCCATTCTTTATGGTCTATGGAGCTGAAGCAGTTCTGCCGAGTGACACGCTTCACAATGCCCCGAGTCGAACTCTACTCTGAAGCTGAAGCGGAGCAAGCCCGTCAAGATGCAGTCGACCTCCTTGAAGAGGAGAGAGAGATGGCCCTGATCTGCCCGACCATCTATCAGCAGGACTTGCGTCGATTCCATGCCAGAATTGTGAAGAGCCGAGCCTTTCAAGAAGGAGATCTGGTCCTCCGAGTGGATCAACAGAAACCACACAAGCTCGCTCCCACTTGGGAACGTCCCTTCATCGTCACCAGAATTCTTCACAATGGAGCTTACCATCTTTACAATGTCGAACGCCAGATCGATGAGCCTCGGGTATGGAATGCGGAGCTGCTCCTCCCCTTTTACACTTAAGAGCTCACTCGGGTGAGATGTAATAAAAGTACCTCTGTAGTTTGTTTATCTAAATCAAGAAGATTATAATTTTCCCTCAGATTGTTATTACTTTTTGTTAAAATTCCCACCTAGTGGGTGACTTAGCTGCGAATCCGTTTCGCCTAAGTTTGTAAAAAAAATCTTTACCGAGTGATGAGCCAGCCTCTCACTCGGGGGCTTAGCTGCGAATCCGTTTCGCCTAAGTGTTTTAAATCCTACCGAGTGGTGAGCCAGCCTCCCACTCGGGGGCTTAGATGTAGTCCAAGTACTCGCCTAAGTGTTTTAAATCCTACCGAGTGGTGAGCTAGTCTCCCACTCGGGGGCTTAGCTGCAGTCCAAGTACTCGCCTAAGTGTTTTAAATCCTACCGAGTGGAGAGCCAGCCTCCCACTCGGGGGCTTAGCTGCAGTCCAAGTACTCGCCTAAGTATTTAATACAATGTGCACTTTGCAAGGATGACAAGGTACAGCTCGACTATTGCCTTCCCCTTCAAAGCTATGACACAAAAATCCTCCTTGGAGGCTTAGCTACAGTCCAGTACTCGCCTAAGTTTAAAAATCCTACCGAGTGGAGAGCAAACCTCCCACTTGGGGGCTTAGCTGCAGTCCAGTACTCGCCTAAGTTTGAAAAATCCTACCGAGTGGAGAGCAAACCTCCCACTCGGGGCTTAGCTGCAGTCCAAGATTTCGCCTAAGTTTGAAAAATCCTACCGAGTGGAGAAAACCTCCCACTCGGGGGCCTAGCTGCAGTCCAAGACTACCTAAGTTTGAAAAATCCTCACCGGGTGGAGAGCAAACCTCTCACTCGGGGCTTAGCTGCAGTCCAAGATCGCCTAAGTTTGAAAAATCCCTACCGAGTGGAGAGCAAACCTCCCACTCGGGGCTTAGCCGATCCGGTACTAGCCTAAGTTTGAATCCTATCGAGTGGAGAGCAAACCTCCCACTCGGGGGCTTAGCCGTAGTCCAGTACTCGCCTAAGTTTGAAAAATCCTACCGAGTGGAGAGCAAACCTCCCACTCGGGGGCTTAGCTGCAATCCAGTACTCGCCTAAGTTGAAAAATCCTACCGAGTGGAGAGCAAACCTCTCACTCGGGGGCTTAGCTGCAGTCCAGTATTCGCCTAAGTTTGAAAAATCCTACCGAGTGGAGAGCAACCCTCCCACTCGGGGCTTAGCTGCAGTCCAAGACTCACCTAAGTTTGAAAAATCCTACCGAGTGGAGAGCAAACCTCCCACTCGGGGCTTAACTGTAGTCCAAGATCGCCTAAGTACGAAATCCATCCTGATCCGCAAGGACGACGAGGTGCAGGTCGACTGTTTCCTTCTCCTTCGGAGCTGCGCCACAAGTACAACGTGTACTCCATCCCGATCCGCAAGGACGACGAGGTGCAGGTCGACTGTTTCCTTCTCCTTCGGAGCTGCGCCACAAGTGCAACGTGCGCTCCATCCCGATCCGCAAGGACGACGAGGTACAGGTCGACTGCTTCCTTCTCCTGCACCTGCAAGAGCAACAAAGTGTAGGTCATTTGGATCCACCTCAGAGCTGCATCTCAAGCATTGAAGCATAATCCGAGTGAAGAGCAAAGTTCACTCGAAGGCAAACAAAAGCATATTTCGACGATAAGTAAAGTTAGGATAGCATCCTAATGATGCAGAAGTACCCAGGCCTCAAGCCCGTTAAAGTTTATCGGTTACAAAAACCACTCGGCATTCTGAGGCAAATTTAAGGTAGAGCATAAAAGTTTTTTACTCCTCAGGTGGAGGACTGGAAGGAGCCACAAACTGGTCAAGGTCGATCCCATCAGCAATCCGGGTGGCAGCGGTGATGAAAGTCTCCATGAAAGATTGGAAATCATACTTCTTGGTATTGGCAACTTTGATGGATGCCAGCTTTTCCTCTCGCGCCTCCTTGCAGTGGACACGAACCAGAGACAGAGCAACATCAGCACCGCACCTGGCAGAAGACTTTTTCCATTCTTGCACTCGACTTGGAGCCTCATTCGATTGAATCATTAAGGACTCGAGGTCATTCTGCAAGCGTGCAGTGCGGGCCAGTGTTGAGTCGATCCAGCGTCACCTTGATTTCGATCGAGCGAGATAGTCCACCACACCAGCAATGCGAGACTCCAGTTGGAGCACGTTCATAGCGGCTTCATCCTTCACGGAGAGTTGATGGGGTCCAGGCTTGTCTCCACTCGACTGGTCTCTTCTTCGAAGTTCCGACAGAATTCTGCAAATACGACTCGAGTTCAAGCTAATGGTTCTGTGTTGAGTCGATGATGACAAGTCAGTCGGATAAGAGGAATTACCTCCAAGCATGAGGAATAGCTTCTTGGCGAGCCCACCCAGATAACCCTCCAGATCATTCCTCCTCCTCGCCAGTTCGCCAGCCTTGTCAGTCACAGCAACTTTGTCATTCTTCAGTCGGCTAACCTCCTTGTTGGCCGCGTCGAGAGCAGCCTTCAGTTTGGATATTCTCCTCTTCAAGTTTGCCGACTGAGACCAATTTCTCTTCCGCGAGCTTTGTTTTCTCCAAAGCCGCCTTCTGTGCCTCTGCAAGGTCGTGGTCTTTCTTCTTCAGAGCCTCCTCTAGTTTTTCTGCAAAATAACAATAAGCCCAGAGTTGAGAATGGGTAGAAAGACAAAGACAGTCGTCAAGTTCTCACCAGCCATACCTTTTGCTTCGTCTCTCGCCTTTTGCAAGTTCTCCTGAGCAAGTTTCAAGTCAAGGTTGAGCTGGATCTGTTTGTTCTCCAATTCGGTATAGCGGGCCACGAGCTCGCAAGATTTCTGCGAAGAGTCAATCGACAAAACATCAAAGACAAGTCACTTCCGAGTGACTAAAGAAAAATCATAGCATTTCTAAGACTACGATCCGAATCAAAACATTCGACAAGAGTCTCGGACTACACCCAGTGGGTGCACTCAGCGTGCCCCCACTGGTTTTTTACCAATTCGGTTCGACCAGTCGACCGAAATAGGCAAAAAGGTTATGATCCTAAAACCATAGCTAACTGTCAGCAGTCAGTTAAAAAAAACAGTTCCTTAGACTATAGTCGACTGCCAGCAGTCCACCATAGTCTCGGGGACTACACCCAGTGGGTGCACTCAGCGTGCCCCCACCAGTTCCAAAGATCCATTCGACATGGCCCACCTGCACCGAAAGTGAAGAAGTTCAAAGTATAAAGACTATAGTCGACCGCCCATGGTCCACCATAGTCTCGGGGACTACACCCTGGGTGCACTCAAAGATGCCCCCACCAAGACAAAAATTCAATCGACACACTCACCCAGTGGGTGTACAGATGCAGATATGGAAATCTTCAGAAAGAAGAAATTTCAGGTAGCATATCCTAACAGAACAAGCAACTTACTTGGACATTGCTCTGAACAGCTGAGCTTGCATCATAAGCCGCCTGGCTGGCCTCCCGAACCACCTTCACTTGCTCCATCATGATACCCACCTGGCGTATAGCTTCCTTAGCAGCACTCACTTGGTCTTCCGGGACGTGGTGTGTGGCAAAAAGGGAAGGCAGGTCAGCAGTCGACGACGAAGGCCGGACACTCGTCAGCGGCACAGCAAAGGACACAGAAGCCCGAGTGGTGTCGCCTCCCTCATGAACTAGCGCCTCAGGCAGTGATACAACTGGAGTAGCCTTGCCCGAGCACCTTTTGTCCTTCCTCTTCCTCAGCGGTGTTTCATCTTTGTCATCAGGGAGATCAATGACATGAGGTGGAACTACAAGAAAGATTCAAAGGTAAAAACAGAAATCCAATCGACCATAAAGCGAAACTGCAGAGATCATACCAAGGTTGGAGGTGGCGGCATCTTCCATTTCCTGATTTTCGTGCCTTGCTGAGGTCTCGGAGATGGCAGCACTGCAGATTTCAGAAATCAGTTGATCAGTCAAACGAGTCGACCAAAAGTACACTCATGGTAGACAGGAAAACACAAGTTCTGCTGATTACCCGGAAATGGTGGGAATGACCATCCTCATCTTGGGCAAGGCCTTCACCGGCTTTGATGATGTTGCTCGGGGTTGCTTTGGCGGTTTCTCGATAACCTTTGGAGAAGTCGTACCGGTCGCGCTTAAATCGGCTTGAAAGCCCGACGGGCGCGATAGCCTTACCGCGCTCGACCGCCGGATCATGCGTCAGCTTGGATCGCCTTTCCGAGTGGAGTGGATCCACGTCTCCCTCCTCTTCCTCCTCCTCCTCCTCCTCTTCATCAGAGTTGTCGTTTTCCTCAGACTCCCATTCCTCCCGGCTTTCGCCTCGCTTCCTTCTTCTTCTTCGACTGGTTCTTGCGCCCGTTGGGCATCGAGTACATCTCGGTGGTGACCTAGAAGACAGCAAAACAAGAAGAAAGTCGATTCGGCCGATTCGCAATGAACAGAGCAAATGCAACAGGATCACAATGGAGATCGGTGGTCATACCTTATGCAGTTTGTAAGATTGGTCGAGTGGTGGGATCCTCCTAGATCCACGAGGGTTATCCTTATTCCCTGTGATGGCAGTCATCCACCTCTCCAATGTGGCGTCGTCGACCTCCTCTGGGTGGACCCGGGTGGTGTCCTCGATACCAGAGTACATCCACATCGGGTGACCTCGGTATTGGAGTGGCTGAATGCGCCGTCGAAGGAAAACCTCCAGAAGATCCATGCCGGTCACTCCGTCGCGAATGAGCTGGACTACACACTCCATCAACAATTTAACCTGGACCTTCTCCTTCGGAAGCACCTTCAGAGAGGACGGCTTGTTCACTTGATCCATGGAGAAAGGAGGGAGTCCAGTCGACTGGTCTTGGCAGTAGAACCAGGTCGACTGCCACCCTCTAACTGAATCGGGAAGAATCATGGCCGGAAAGGCACTCTTACCCCTCATCTGGACCCCAAGACCCCCACACATCTGGATTACTTGGGTTCTTTCATCATTCGGACTAGCCTTTTTCACCGTCTGAGAGCGACAAGTGAATATGTGTTTGAAGAGGCCCCAGTGTGGCCGACAACCCAAGAAGTTTTCGCACAAGGACACGAAAGCGGCGAGATAGGCAATGGAGTTGGGTGTGAAGTGATGGAGTTGTGCTCCGAAGAAATTCAGAAAACCCCGAAAGAAAAGATTCGGCGGTAGAGAAAATCCGCGATCAACATGGGTGGCTAAGATGACGCACTCGCCCTCCTGAGGCTGCGGCTGCCACTCCGTCCCCGGAAGCCTTGCTGACCCGTGGGGGATCAATCCCTCGTTGGCCAGGTCGTCGAGGTCTTTCTGGGTGATGGTCGAGCGGATCCAATCTCCCTGGACCCAACCTTGCGGCAGGCTGGACCGCGACGAGGATCCGCCCCGACTGGGCGCTCTCCCCTTCGCCTTCGCCGTCGCCTTCTTCGCCCGCTCCAAGGCCGCCGTCTTCTCCTTCACCATTGTCGCCGGCGAAGCAGGAACGGAGCAGCAGCGCTGAGCAGGTTACGGGCGCGGCGGATGAATCTGAGGACGGAGGAGGGGAAAATGAGAGCGCACTATTCAAAAGACCCCCGCCCGATGCCTTATATGAAGTCGCTTCCAAGTGGCTGACTGGTAGGCCCGGGCAATCCTGTGAAATCCCGCAACAGTCGCGCGCGCGATACATGGTGAAAAAGGTGGCACGGAGATCGAGGCGTCCTTGCCTTATCCCATCCGAGTACCGCGGCCTTCTCCGCTTCTCGCGCTTCCCGAAATTCGGATCCCGCTAAATCCGCTAACAGCAGAGCAATTTGTCAGACGGCAGATTTCCTCCGATCCGTCACTCGGAAATCTCCAAGTTCATAAAGTTCACTCGACAGATATAAGGAATGGATCAAAGGCGATCGAAGAGAAGTTGACACCATCACTACAAGGTCACTGATCAAGAGTAAGACACACTCGCAGCACGAAAAACAGGTCGGAAAGATTATCAACTCCTTCCTCACTCAAACTTTGATCCATTCGGGGGCTAATGATGAAGTCATGTACCTAGGGTAGGGTCATGGACCTGTCCAAGATACCCTCCCCAAGGACATCCTTAGAATAAACTGCCTTCCTGTCGACCTGGTAGGATTCCACTCGATAGACTCTGTCGGATCACGGGTTCCGGCAGACCCTTAAGGTTTGAACTCTGGGGTGCGCGCGGAGATCCAACCCTCCACCGTCTCGTTCCTCGCCGAATCGCAGGGACCTAAACTACTAACAAGAACAACACAAGAGATGCAAGATTTATACTAGTTCGCCACCGTTGTGGTGTAATACCCTACTCTAGTTTGTGGTGTGTGGATTGCCTCTGGGCCGACGAAGAACAAGATAGGAAGAAACAGCCTCGCGAGGGTCTGTTCTTGGTGGGTGTGATGAACTGCTAAGTGGTGCCCCGTCGCTCTAGCTTGAAGAACGGGTTTCTCTCTCTCTCTGGATTCCGAATGCTCGATCCGGTCGTCCTTCGTCCTTTCCCCCCCCCCCCTCTCTGAGTGTGGCTACCCCTATTTATAGGCGAAGGCCCTGGGCCTCTTCCCAAATATTGAGCGGGAAGGGCGCCAACAATTGGCCATTTTGAAGGGGAACAGCGGGTACACTTATCCTGACTAAAGTTGGTCCTCGCCTGCCAAAGGCTCTGGCGATGACGCCTGCTTGGTCTCCACGATGACTGCATTCCAGTCGTTGGGGCTGGTCTTGGTCTTGTTGCACCAAAACGGATGCCTTTGCTTGATACCCTTGCCTGCGCTTGCCCCCTTTGCACCAAAGAGGAAAGGAGGACGCTGTGCGGGCTGGCTCCCGACTGGCGCCCTTGGTCGTCATGGCTTGCGTCACGGGCACCTCGCGAGGTACCCCGCCTTGAGTTCTCCGCCTCCTCATGAGCCAGCCTGATGAGGCCGCGCCTGAGGAAGCTCTTGGTCGTCCGCCCCTTGACTTGGCCCCTCGCGAGGTCTTGAGCTTGTGTTGACGAAGATGGGCCGTCTGGGCCTCCTTTGAGCCACGCCGCAGCCGCAGGCGAGCAAGTGTGGGGACCCCTGCCCTGAACGCCGACAGAGCCCCGGGGCCACGACGCGCCTGGACTTGGCCGTGCAGAGAGGCGAAAGGGCAAGTGCGAAGCATCGTGGGCCCTAACAGCATGTGGCCTTGGGTGCCGCGTGGCGGTTGATTGGACGTGGGCGCACTGCATCCCCCACGACGCCTTGGTAACCGCCCGGATTCGACAGGTCCTTGCATGCAGAGTTGGGCATGATGACTGGTGATCGTGGAGGCCGACGGTTGGCCTTCACCGGCTATAAGTACGGAATGGCGCTCGCCCTTCCGGTCTATCCTTTCTTGTTTCTCCTTCTTCTCCATGGCTCCACCAAGGAAGTTCTCGGCTGCAGAGAAGGGGAAGGGCCGCTAGGTCGAGTCTTCCTCTCCTCCGCCTAAGTGTGGTCGAGGTCGCCCTCGCAAGCACCCCGTGGTCTCCGCGGCGGTCTCCCGCGGTCGTGAGGGAGGCTCTCAACGTGGCGACGAGCAGCTGGCCATGGTTGGAGGGCGTGCCCCGACCGCTCGTCCCCCGAGGCCGCGCCTCCACGCTGCTGAAGCGCTGCCGGAGTTCTTGGTGAGGGTAGAGGAGCCGTTCAGCGTCGGCTTCAGCTCCGTGCTTCCTCCTGGGTGAGCTCCCAGATGGCGCCCTGAGTGGCCTCTGGCTCCAGGCAGATGGCTGTTGCAGCTGGGCTTCGTGGGCCTCTCTGGAGGTCTCTGCTGCAGGGAACTTGTCCCTGGCCCGCGGCTGGCAGACGTTCGCGCGTGCGCATGGTCTCCGCCGCCGGTGCTCCCTGCACTTCAAGTATGATGGCGACGCCACCCTCTACGTGAGGGTGTTCGGGGATGACGGCCGCCGCAGGGGGTGCTTCCACGAGGCACGACATGCCGAGGACTCAGCCCGGCATCGGGCGGAGGCGTGGCGCGGGCAGCTGACGATGCCCGCGACTCCCCACGCTTCACCAACTCTTCTTCGGGTGGCGATTCTCCCAGCAGCGGCCGCGGCCAGCCCCCACGCCGCCGCGCCTTCTTGGGGGGTGGCAGCGGGTCCGCTTGTCGCCACGCCCCGGTGAAGCGCGAGATGGAGTCCGACTGAGCTCCGGAGGCGGCTCGGGCCTCCCAAGAGAGCCGGCACGGGGCGGGCTTCACCTGCTTTTGTCCTTTTCTTTCCTTTTCTCCTGCGTAAAAAGGGAACAATGTTCGGTCCCGTGGGGGCGTGTTTAGGGCAATGCCGTTAATTAATGTACTGCTTTTGTTATCCTGTTACTGTTCCCTTCTGCCGTGCGCTCATTCATGGCGAACCCCTATCGTGGGTTGCGTGGGCGGCCGACCCTAACCCCGTGTTGGAGTTGTGCCGCCCGTGAGGCATGGTCAGGAGGGTGCTCAGCCAGCGGACTGGGGCCGTGAAACTTGAGCGATAAGGGTAGGAACACCAGCGGGGGCTCCGAGGCTTCGCCTCGCGAGCCCCAGCAAGAGAAACCGAGGCAGGAGGGCTTAAAAATTGAAGGACCAAGGACCAAAAGCAGGCGATAGCTTGATAAAAACTTCAAATGGGAATAACCAGTCAACTGCAGAAAGCAAATGGAAAAGCTGCGTCCGGCACCTAGTCTAGTCTTGGACGTCTTCTCACCAGCGCGGAGCTAAGTGCTGCTACTGGGCGTAGGAGGGAGCCCCAGGGCCTGAGGCCGGCACCCCTGAGACTCCGGGGCGTGTACAACCCCACTCATTGTTACGTGAGAGTGTCACGGGGCGGCGAGCTTCACAGGCTCCGGGCCTTTCCTCTGGTAAGCAAGCTTCACGGGCATTCGCCCTCTTCACAGGCTTTGGGCCTTTCCCAAGAGGTGAGCTTCACAGGCATTCGCCTTCGTCACAGGCTCTGGGCCTTTCCCAAGAGGTGAGCTTCACAGGCATTCGCCTTCTTCACAGGCTCCGGGCCTTTTCCAAAAGGATGAACTTCACAGGCATTCGCCTTCTTCACAGGCTCTGGGCCTTTTCCAAAAGGATGAACTTCACAGGCATTCGCCTTCTTCACAGGCTCTGGGCCTTTTCCAAAAAGATGCACTTCACAGGCTCTGGGCCTTTTCCAAAAAGATGAACTTCACAGGCATTCGCCTTCTTCACAGGCTCTGGGCCTTTTCCAAAAAGATGCACTTCACAGGCATTCGCCTTCTTCACAGGCTCTGGGCCTTTTAGGGGTAGAACCTCCGGAGGTGCTGGATGTTCCACGCGTTTTGTATAGGTACTCCCTCTTGCGTCTCCAAGCGTCTGAGCCGGGCACAGAAACATGAACAACCTTGAATGGGCCCTCCCACATGGGAGAGAGCTTATGCAGTCCCTCCCTGGAGAGGATCCATCGGAGCACGAGGTCTCCTACCTCGAGAGTTCTGGGGCGGATGTTGCGGCAGTGGTATCGTCGGAGTGCTTGCTGGTACCTTGCCGCTCCCAGTGCAGCTTCCCGACGGCGCTCCTCCCCCAGCACAAGAGCCGTCCCCCGCATGGCGTCCTGCTGCGTTTCATCAAACGCCAGGACCCGCGCGGATTGACGCTTGACCTCGTGAGGGAGGACCGCTTGACCCCGTGAGACCGTGAAGAAGGGGTCTCTCCGGTTGGCTTGGTTGCGGTTGTGCGGATGGACCATAGCACGGAGGAGCTCGTCGTACCAGCCTCGCGCCGCAGCTTCCAGCTTCTTCTTGAGCGTCCTGGTCTTGAGGCCTCTCGGGACCTCTGCATTGGCCCGCTCGGCCTGTCCATTGCTGCGCGGTGTGCCACGGCGTAGCATATCTGCGTTCCAAGGTTAGCGCAGATGCGTTTTAAAAAGGTTACTTGGTGAACTGCGAACCGTTGTCGGTGATGATGCGGTTCGGCACTCCGAACCGACTCCACGATGCCCTTGATGAACTTGACCGCGTAACCAGCGGGGATGGCGCGGACGGCCTCGACTTGGCCCACTTGGTGAATTTTTCCATGGCGGCGTAGAGGTAGCGATAGCCCCTGGCGCTGAGGAAAGGGCCCGAATGTCTAGCCCCGGACCGCGAATGGCCAAGTGAGGGAATGGTTTGCGTGCCTCGTGCTTTGGGTGGTGGATCTGCTTGGCATGGAATTGGCAAGCCTCGCAAGCCTTCCACGAGGTCGATGGCGTCATTGAGTGCGGTGGGCCAATAGAAAGCTGTGGAAACGCCTTCCGACAAAGGGTCCGTGACGATGAATGGTGCCCACAATCTCCGCCATGTATATCTGCCAATAATTCCTTCCCTGTTCCCTGGTGATGCAGCGTGGGGATACGTCGTTTGGTCGCTCTCGGTAAAGCTCTCCGTCCATGATCTTTGTATGTCGTGGCTTGCCGCGCCACACGCTCTGCCTCCTCCTCCTTCTCTGGCAAAGTCCACAGCGTTAAGTAACTCTTGAGCTCCGTGATCCAGCACTCCTCTTGAGGTTCCATTGTTAGGAAGCAGGCGCGCTCGAGAGGCCGGGCTGAGGCTGGGGCTCCCGAGGCTGAGGGCCGAGGGAGCTCCTCCAGGTCATGCTGTGCTTGATAACGGCGGCAGGGCTGAGGGCTTGAAGAGTCGTTCCTCAAAGACACCCGGCTCTTGGGGTAACCTCCTGGAGGCTCGTTTGGCGATGTCGTCGGTCTCTTGATTGGTGCCGCGGGGCACGTGCTGCAGCTCCAGCCCCCAGAACTGTTTCTCCATCCTGCGGACCTCCGCAAGGTAGGCCTCCATGTGTTCATCCCTTGGCTCGTACACCTTGTTGGCTTAAATTGATGAGGAGCTGCGAATCGCCCTTGAGGGTAGGCGCTTCACCCCAGGGCAGCGGCAGCCTTCAGACCTGCTATCAGCCCCTCGTATTCTGCTATATTGTTGGAGACCTTCTCGCCATGCTGGAAACAGAGCTGCACGGCATAGTAGAGCTTGTCCTGAGAGGGCGATATGAGTACTGCCCCAGTCCCAGCGCCTTGTATGGAGAACGCTCGTCAAAGTACATGACCCAACCTTCTTCAAGCGCTCCACAGGGAGAGGGACCCGATCCTCGCTGGCCACGAGGCCCGGCGCTTACATCCATTCGGCCCACGAAATATGCCAGCCTTGACCCCCTTGATGACTCTGGTCGTACTAAACTCGAGCTGGAATGCTTGCAGCTCAATGTTCCACTCAGCGACCCTCCCTGCCGAGTAGGGGCTCCTGAGCACCCTCTCCAGGGGGTATGCCGAGACAACCTTGATTGGATGACCCTGGAAGTAGTGCCTGCGCGAAGCCACTAGGAGTGCCAGGAGGAGCTTATGCGGCATGGGGTACCGTGCCCTTGCATCCCGTAGCGCGGTACTGACGAAGTACACCGGGTGCTCGACGAGGTTAGGTGCGTTGGTACTGGTGGCATCCTCCGGAAGCGGTGGTGCCTCCTGAGGCGTCGGTGCCTCCGGAAGCTGGGTGCTTGGGCCAGGGGTCCCCCGCCCTTAGTGCGCTTCTGGCTGTGACGGTGATCTTCCTCCATTGCGGTCTTGACTTACGCTAGTTCCTTCTGATTCGGTCTTGCCTTAGCTCGGGTGGCCGCCCGTGGTCTTGGCTGGCGCTCCTCCCTAACCGCCACTAGAGCAGCGCTAGCGGAGTAAGGAGTGGCGGCAAGGTAGAGTACCAAGGGCTCTGAGGCGCTGGGCCACCATCACCGGAGGGCTGGTCAGTACCTCTTGAGGTCTTGAAAGCGCTGGGCGGCCTCTTGATCCACTCAAGGGCCCCTTTTTCTTCATCGGTGGAAGAAAGGCGGTGCCGCTCCCCCAATCGGGAGATGAAACGGCCCAGTGCCGTTACGCGCCCTGTGAGCTTCTGCATCTCCTTGAGGGTCTTCGGTGGACTCATGTCTTCCACTGCCTTGACCTTTTACAGGTTGGCCTCGATGCCTCGGTGGGACACGAGAAAACCAAGGAGCTTACTGAGGGAACTCCAAACACACACTTCTCTGGGTTGAGTCGCAGGGCTCACTGCGTTGAGGCTCATGAAGGTTTCTTCCAGTCTTGTATCAAGGTCTTGGCCTCGCGAGACTTCACCACGATGTCGTCGGCGTATGCCTCCACATTCTTCCCGAGCTGTGGGCCCAAGGTGATGTGCATGAGCGGCTGGAAGGTTGCCCCTGCGTTGCGTGAGTCTTAATGGCATGCAGGTATAGCGATACTCCACCTGCAGAATTAGGAAGGCCGTCTTCTCCACGTCTTCCACCGCCATCTTGATTTGGTGATACCCGAAAAGGCGTCCAAGAAGCTGTGAGGTCACACTCGGCGGTGGAATCGGCGATCCGGTCGATCTGAGGAGTGGAAATGGATCCTGTGGGCATGCTTTGTTGAGGTTGGTGAAGTCGACACACATGCGCTCCTTTCCTCCCTTCTTCGGCACCACCACGGGTTGGCCAACCAATCTGGTATCGGACCTCGCGGATAACCCCGCGGCCTCTAGCTTGCGGGTCTCTTGGACAATGAAGGCCTGCTTTTGGTGGACTGCCTCCTCGCTTTCGCTTCCTTTGGGCCTTGCGTTGGGGCACACGTTGAGGTGGTGCTCGATCACGCCCGTGGAATCCCAGCCACGGTGATCGGGCTCCCAGCGAACACCTTCTTGTTCGCACGCAGGAACTTGACAAGGGCTTCTTCCCTTTCGGGCTCGAGGTTGGCGCCTATGGTGAAGGTGGCGTTCGTGGACCCGTCCTCATCGACGGTATCTGCTTGGTCTCCGCCTTGTCTGGATGAACAACTTCTTCTTCTTGGTTGGCGCAGCCTTGGGCTTGGGGGCTTCCGCATCGGCGGCTGTCTTTGCGACCACCGTCACGAGGAGGTGAGCTGGCGCTTAGCCAGCGCACCTTCGGTCTCCCCGGGCACGGTGAGGACGCCACTGCTCCCCGGCATCTTCATGAGGTTGTACCCCGGGTGGGTTGCGGCCATGAATTTGGCCAATGCCGGATAGCCGAGGATGGCGTTGTAGGGGAGGCCGATGGGGGCGATGTCGAAGTCGACCAATTCTGTGCGGAAGTTGTCGTAGGTGCCGAAGGTCACTGGAAGCCGGATTTGCCCCAAGGAGCTGGATGACCCTCCTCCTACGCCCGAAAAAGGCCGGCTGGGCAGCAGCCGCTCCCTGGGTATGCAGAGGAGGTTGAAGGCTTCGACCGAGAGTACATTGAGGCCGGCGCCGCCGTTGATGAGGGTCCTGGTGACGGCGACCTGGCAGATGGTAGGTGTGCAGAGCAGCGGGAGTGCGCCCGAGCCGGCCGAGTTGGCGGGGTGGTCTTGAGAGTCGAAGGTCAGCCCGGCCAACGACCCCGTCCGGCCTGAGGGAGCCCCCTGCCGCGTGGAGGTGGCGCCGACCCGACGGACGAATGTCTTGACATGGCGGCTGGAGGGCGGCGCCTGCGAGCCGCCGAGGAGGCCGCGACGAGTGGAGAAGCTTCGGCGAGCGGGCGGCGAGGGGAGCAGCGGCCTCCTCCATGAGGTCGCCGGGGAGCGCAGGGGCGGTGCTTGCTGCCCGTCCTCCACCGGGCCGATGGTGGTGTTGACGGCGGGTGACGGGGAACGACGAGGGCGCCCGCTGACGGGAGCATCCCGGGCGACGTGGGAGGTGAGGGCGGCTCGGCGCTCGATGCGGGCTCGACGAGCGTCGGACATGGTTGTGGTGGCCGGGGAAGAACGAGGCGATGAAAGGCAGATTCCGGCGCACCCCTACCTGGCGCGCCAAATGTTGGATCACGGGTTACGGAAGACCCATAAGGTTCGAACTCTAGGGTGCGCGCGGAGATCCAACCCTCCACCGTCTCGTTCCTCGCCGAATCGCAGGGACCTAAACTACTAACAAGAACAACACAAGAAACGCAAGATTTATACTAGTTCAGGCCACCGTTGTGGTGTAATACCCTACTCTAGTTTGTGGTGTGTGGATTGCCTCTGAAATTTGACGAAGAAAGAGCGATCTGAGGAAGAACAGCCTCGCAGGGTCTGTTCTTGGTGGGTGTGATGAACTGCTAAGTGGTGCCCCGTCGCTCTAGCTTGAGGAACGGGTTTCTCTCTCTCTCTCTGGATTCCGAATGCTCGATCCGGTCGTCCTTCGTCCTTTGTCCCCCCCTCTCTGAGTGTGGCTACCCCTATTTATAGGCGAAGGCCCTGGGCCTCTTCCCAAATATTGAGCGGGAAGGGCGCCAACAATTGGCCATTTTGAAGGGGAACAGCGGTTACACTTATCCTGACTAAAGTTGGTCCTCGCCTGCCAAAGGCTCTGGTGATGACGCCTGCTTGGGCTCCACGATGACTGTATTCTAGCCGTTGGGCTGGTCTTGGTCTTGTTGCACCGAAACAGATGCCTTTGCTTGATGCTCTTGCCTGCACTTGCCCCCCTTTGCACCAAAGAGGAAAGGAGGACACTGCGCGGGCTGGCGCCCGACTGGCGCCCTTGGTCGTCATGGCTTGCGTCACGGGCACCTCGCGAGGTACCCCGCCTTGAGTTCTCCGCCTCCTCATGAGCCAGCCTGACGAGGCCGCTACCGAGGAAGCTCTTGGTCGTCCGCCCCCATGAGGCTTGGCCCCTCGCGAGGGTCTTGAGCTTGTGTTGATGAAGATGGGCCGTCTGGGCCTCCTTTGAGCCACGCTTGCAGGCCGCAGAGCAAGTCTGGGGACCCCGTTCCCGAGCAACGCCGATTGCAGCCCCCAGGCCACGGCGTGCCGAACTTGGCCGAGCAGAGAGGCGAAAAGGGCAAGTGCGAAGCGTCATGAGCCCCTAACAGCATGCGGCCTTGGGCGACGCGTGGCGGTTGATTGGACGTGGGCGGCACTGTTCCCCCACGCCTCCTTATTTCGTGCCTTGCTAGGCGGACACGCTGCTGCACACATCTGTTCCCCTCTCTGCTGCTTGTGCGCTCCAGTCCTTCCCTCTCTCGAACTCTGGTTTCCATTTCCAATCCAATCTCAAATCTCCCCTTCCCCCTTTCGATCGCCATGGCTCCGACGAAGAAGGGGAACGGGAAGAAACATGCGCCTTTGCCCCGCTTGCCGCCGCCGGCGGCCTCCGCCGTCGACCCGTCGATCATAATCTATCTGGAGGGCTTGGGCAAGGTCAGTTCGGCTCTGGCCACTTCCTTTAATGAATGCGGGAGGACGACGGCCTGGCCCGCGTCTCACTTTGCCATCGGCAGGGCGATACCACCGAGGTCCGGTATTTCATTGATGCCACAATGGGCGGGCTAATTCCCCTTTCTACGATTTCTTCAATGTCGTGCTTTCCCACTATCAGATCCACATGATGCATCCGGGTCCACGAGTCCATTACTCTTCTCTCGGTCTTCGCCTTCGTTTGTGAGGCAATGATGGGCATCCTTCCCTCGGTTGCCTTGCTGCGCCACTTCTTCTCTCTGCGCCTTGTCGACCCGCTCAATGCTCTCGGCGTGCGTGAGCTTGTCGCCAGCGCTTGAGACCGCGGCCTCGAGGATCGACTTGACCTGCCTCCGCCCGCGGCTGGGTTCCGTGAGAGGTGGTTGTACGATGGATGCGGGGTGCCCAGCCCCTGCTATCGGAGCCAACCACGGCTGTCCCCAATTACTGGGGCGGGGCGAGACGCTTTCAAGCCCTCGGCTCTTCTTCGTCTGGCGCCCGCCGCATTCTCGAGGACGCCGCGATGACAGCGCCCAAGGTGGTGAAGGAGTTCTTGACGCCACCGCATTGCTCCTCTCAACGCCATTCCCACCGGATGTGGGCCTTCGGCGGGCCCGGTGATCGTATGAGGCTCCAGGAAGAAGACCTGACGCCAGAAGCGCTAAGGAAGGTGCTCCTGGTCCTGACTGGCGATCCTAACCCCGGTGGCATCCAGCATGAAGGGGCCTTGTTGTACCGCTGCCGGAATAGGTGTGATTTGGTGAACCAGATGCCTATCTTCGATGAATGGGGGCTGCGCCCCGCTGGTCTCAAGGGGCCTCGCGAGAATCCAGTGGTGGTGAAAGCCCTTCCAGTCGGCCGAGGCGGCTCCTCCTCAAGTGGTGGAGCAGGAGGTCTGAGCCGCCAGAGGTCAAGGGACCCCGCCGGGGTGGCAACGCCTGGTGATGCTCGTGAGGGGGCAACTCCTGAGGCTCATGCCGCTGCGACTGAGGGCGGCAAGCAGCCGCCCGTAGCGCCCACGGCTGGAGCCCCCGAGGCCCCTGCTGCTTCTCCCGGTGAGGCGACTAGCGGTAGCGTCGGCAGATGCCCCCAGCATAGCCGCCTTGATGCTTTCTCCCTTGCCGCAGGCTGATCCCTGCGCCCAAATCTTGGGCCGTTTCCGCGTGAATTTCGAGGCCCTCCGTAGGAGAAGGGAGGCCACAGGCGATGATTACCCTTGTCGCTGCTGAAGCGCAGGAAGTGCCGCTCTTGATGAGTAAGCCTTCTTCTTCTCCAGCTCCTGATTCTTACACGCTTGTACTAATCTCTTGCCCCCAGTTCTTCCGCCGAGCTCATGGAGACGGGTGAGGAGCGTCCTCCCGGCCGCCTCCCAGTCCTCGAGTGCTCCAAGCAGCAGAGCTCTTGTGGTGAGGGCGACCGGGGAGGTGAGCTGTCCCGAGGCGCGTCGTGGCCCTGCTCGCCTCGCGATCCTTCCTCGTGAGCCTTCGAGGCATAGCTAGCCTACCGTGGGCTTCTCGCCTGGTCGTGGACGGCGATTGGCTGAGGCGCTTCCTGCGCCCTTCGTCTGGGGATGGGCTGGCTCCAGGTCGGGCTTCTGGCGCGGCGCGCCCGGCCGTCGCGAGGGTGCCAGCCCCCAGCCCCCTGCCCGGAGGGGGAGTGTTAATTTGCGGCTCCCTGCGCCCGTCCGGGGCGGTCGGTGGTGTGGAGGACGTGCGCGAGCGCGCCCGGGAGCGACGCGCCCTTCGCCAAGGATTTCTTGAAGGCGGCCGACGCAGTGAGCCTTCTCGGTGAAGAACTTCGGACGAAGACGCAGCGCCTTGAGGCCGAGGGCTCTGCGCTTGGTAGCAGAGAGCGAGCCGAGCTGCCGCCCTTGTCGCTTGCGCTGTCGCTGCCGAGCTTGATGATGAAGAGGCGAGGGTGTCGCTGGCAGCCTCCCAAGAGGCCTGTTCTCGGGCCATCGAAGAGGCTCGGGCAGCTGACAGGCGGCAAGAGGCGGCGGAGGATCGGGCACGGGAAGCCCTAGCCCGGTGCCACTCATTGGAGGAGCAAGCGGAGCTGCGAGGCAGCCCTTGCGTCGATGAAGGTGGCTTCGGCGACTCGGCGGAGCTCTGAAGCGTGAAGAGGCGCCGACACTGGCTTCAACGCGCCCGAGCAGCAATCTGGCGCTTGGAGACGAGGGGAACGCTTGGCGACGCAGGCGAGGATGAGGTTGCAGACGGGAAGCCAGCGTCATGGAGGAGGCCTCGGACGCCGAGTGGCGCGGCGGCGCCAACCTCGGCGCGAAGTTTGAGTAGCGCGTTGGGGTTGATCAAGGCCGAGGTGAGGCAGGACTGCTGCCTTGAGGACCAAGCTGGAGGAGGCTATCTGGCGGGCCGATGCTCTTCAGCCGCCCTTGAGGTGGCGCAGAGGAGTCCACCACCTCTTAGGCCGAGGCGCTCCTTCTTGTGGCCAGGTGGAGGAGGCCGAGGCTGTTGCGCGCCGAGAATCACGCGACGAGATGCGTCGTGGCCGAGTCTTGGAGCATGAGCACCGCCCCATGCTCGCCACGCTCCGGGAAAGAGCTAACATTGCCTTGGATAATATCTGCGAGGCGGCGGTAGGCCAGCCGCACGCGGTCAACTACGCCGGCAACCTTCAGTTCTTCACTGACGTGGTGGCGCGGCTGGAAGCGCGGTCGGTCAGGGCCGACACGTTGGTGGAGGAGAGCGCGCTGGTCGGGCGCGCCTTCTCTCGTGTCTTCAGCCATCTCCGGGACATGGACCCTCACTTTGATTTTGACGCGGCCATCGCCCCAGTTCCCCAGGCCGTCCGGGGCGACCTAAGCGCCTTTGGGTGGAAGACAACGTGGATGCCCTTGTTGGACGCCCGCTTGAGATGGCGATGATGGCGTGGTCTTGGCCGCCCGATGAGGGCGGCGTGGTGAACGGCCCGGGCGCCACCGGCGATCACGCAGTAGCCAGCGGCGGCGAGGCCAGCGACGCCAGCCACGGCTCGGGAGGTGCTCCTGAGGATGCATTGGGGGATTTGTCCGACTGATTATGTATTGTCCTTGTTCCGTTACCCTGCACGAGAAGAACTCGGGTTTTGACCTGATGGAGGTGAGAGCATTTTGGGAGGGGGAGCCCCTCATGTAAGACTTGTGTTCTAAGTATTAGCACGTGTTACATCGCCCATACGCCCGCGCCAAGTGGTGGTCTAGGCGACGCGCTAGTTTGATGGTTTACCTTCGTTTCATGCAAGCCCCGAGATAGCCTGCGGGAGGCTGCGGCAATCCGAGTGTATATCGATCAAATCCGTAGGACCTGCAGCAAAAACCCTCAGGAGGGGACGCGGCGGTGACAGGCTGGGCTGTGCGCGAGCTTGGCCCGGCCCGGCTCGCGAGGGGCTCGCGAGGGGAGGCAGCTGAGGCGGAGTTGTAACTGAAATGCGAGAGATTTGCTCGAACGAGACTAAGCACCCCTTCCCCGAATACACGCAAATCTTCAATCTCAAATTCAACTTAAATCCAACGGGGGAAAATGACAGCCAGAGGGAAAACCAAATGAAAGCAGAAAAAGGCCGCGTCCGGCACCTAGTCTAGTCTTGGACGTCTTCTCACCAGTAGCGAGCTAAGTGCTGCTCTTTGGGCGTGGGAGGGAGCCCTGTGGCTCGAGGCGGCACCCCTGAGACTCAGGCGTGTACATCCCCACTCATTATTATGTGAGAGTGTCACGGGGTGGCGAAGCTTCACGAACCTTTGGGCCTTCTTCACAGTGTACCGGCCTTGCTTCATATCGCCAGACGAGGGCCCGCCTGCGCCACACTCTAGTGCCACCAACGACGACCGGAAACCAGGGCGCGCCCGGTGGGGTAGAGCGGTCGTCGCCACGTTCCCAAGCGACCACGGGTCCTCCGCCAGGCAGGCCACGAGGCACCTCCCAGCCGGAGGACCTACCTCCTGAGAACGCCTTACTCCGAACGCCCGCGGTGGTGATGCCGGATCTCTTCCCTCTCCGCAGCCCCCTCGCTTCTCCCCTCCCGAGGGGTAGCAGAGGCTGGAGCGGGCAAATGCTCGTCATGGCGACCTGTACCTCCTGCGACCTATGGTTAGCGTATGTTTGCTCTTGAGGAAGTAGCGGTACCCGATAATCGCCGCCCAGGCGTGACCGGTGGGACCATCTCGAGACTCCTGGAAGAGCGCGGCTTCTGGCGCCTCATCCCCCCATATTGGGCTGGGGAGCGAGTCTTGTTCTCCCTCATGCGGGTGCCCCTGGTCCATCATGTGGGGCACGTATTCCTTCGGCGCCGTCATCCCGACGGCCACGCCGTAGTGCTGAGCATGCCGCGCTGCTCTGCTCAATGCGCCCGCCGCGGGGTGGTGGCGCGGCGGTCCACCAGTGCTGTGAGTTGCGTCGAGGCCTTCTTCTCCATGGCCGGGCGGGCGGCAACCGCCACCGGCCAGCGCTGACAACAGCTTTCGCGGTCTTGGAGTAGCTGGAGCCAGCAGGCGCGTGGAGCCTCCCGTCTGGCCACCCTCGGCTTGAGGTGGGAGTTGGGTGCAGAAGGGGTGAGCCCCCGAGGCGGCGAAGCCCAGGAGCTCCGCCACTCGCTCCAGCAGCACGTCGCGGCTGCTCTCCAGCAGCCTGCACTGCAACAGCTCTCGGGCCACTGTGAGCGCGGCCCTCGAGTTCGCTTTGCTCCGGCGGGTGTAGGGTGATGTGGTCGCGGCGTGGTTGGAGGCTCTTGCTGCGGACCGCGCTTGTCGTGGTGTGAGCGCTGCCGAGCCGTCGCGTGCCGCCGCTGCCCTTGCAGCGCCTGCGGACCGCGAAGCTGCCAGGGCACGGGTCGCCGAGTGCGAAGCGGTTCGCATGGGCGGGCCACGCCGCCATGGATCTGAGTTGCCAGCAGTCGCGGGTCATGGCGATGACGATCTGACGGGGCAGCGAGGTGGCGAGAGAAAAGCGGACTGGCGCACCTACACTGGCGCGCCAAATGTCGGATCACGGGTTCCGGCAGACCCTTAAGGTTCGAACTCGGGTGCGCGGAGATCCAACCCTCCACCGTCTCGTTCCTCGCCCGAATCGCAGGGACCCTAAACTACTAACAAGAACAACACAAGAGACATAAGATTTATACTAGTTAAGGCCACCGTTGTGGTGTAATACCCTACTCTAGTTTGTGGTGTGTGGATTGCCTCTGGGGTGACGATTTAAGAATCAGATAGGAAGAACGACCTCACGAGTGCATTCTTGGTGGGTGTGATGAACTGCTGAGTGGTGCCCCGTCGCTCTAGCTTGAGGAATGGGTTTCCCTCTCTCTCTCTGGATTCCGAATGCTCGATCCGGTCGTCCCCGTCCTTGAGTGTGGCTACCCCTATTTATAGGCGAAGGCCCTGGGCCTCTTCCCAAATACTGAGCGGGAAGGGCGCCAACAATTGGCCATTTTGAAGGGGAACAGCGGGTACACTTATCCTGACTAAAGTTGGTCCTCGCCTGCCAAATTCTCTGGTGATGACGCCTGCTTGGGCTCCACGATGACTGCATTCCAGCCGTTGGGGCTGGTCTTGGTCTTGTTGCACCGAAACGGATGCCTTTGCTTGATGCTCTTGCCTGCGCTTGCCCCTTTGCACCAAAGAGGAAAGGAGGACACTGCTGGTCGGCTGGCGCCCGGCCTGGCGCCCCTTTGGTCGTCATGGCTGCGTCACGGGCACCTCGCGAGGTACCCCGCCTTGAGTTCTCCGCCTCCTCATGAGCCAGCCCCGACGAGGCTGCTACCGAGGAAGCTCTTGGTCGTCCCATCACCGCGAGGCTTGCCCCTCGCGAGGTCTTGAGCTTGTGTTGATGAAGATGGGCCGTCTGGGCCTCCTTTGAGCCCACGCCAGCAGCCGCAGGCAAGTCTGGGGACCCCGTTCCCCAGAACGCCGACAGTAGCCCAGGGGCCACAGCCAGCGCCGGACTTGGCCGTGCAGAGAGGCGAAAGGGCAGGTGCGAAGCGTCGTGGGCCCTAACAGCCTGCGGCCTTGGGCGTCGCGTGGCGGTTGATTGGACGTGGGCGCACTTGCAACCGCGCGGGTTGATAATAGAGCGGCATCTCGCTTGCCTCCTTTACTTTCTCAAGTTGCTGCTCAGATCCCCTTTCTTGCGCGTCTCCTTCCTGCTTCCAAGACTTTCAGATCCACTCTGCCTCCGTGCCCTAGCCAGTCATGGCTCCTCGTCAAACCCTGGCGAACTGGTACTCTCCTGCCTTGGACCCGCCCGAATGTGTCGTGGCGAGCCTTGCCTCGCCGACAGGTGGCCGGGCGGAGGCGCAGGCGCGTCAATGAACGGCGGTGTTCAAGGCCGGCTCCTCCGCCCCTGAGGGTCGGGGGAGTACCTTCTACCCGTGCTTCGCGGGCGCCATTATTGCTAGTCTGTCGCCTCCCTTCTCTGAGTTCTTCTTCTCCGTCCTTCGCCATTACAACATTCACGCTCTGCCTTCATCCCAACTCCGTCCTTCTCCTGGCAATCTTCGCCTACTATTGTGAGGCCCATGTTGGGGTGAAGCCCTCGGTGGCCTTGCTGCGCCACTACTTCTTCCTTCGATTCTCCCTTGGTCCCATCTCCGCGTGCGCGAGCTTCGTTGCATATGGCGGAGCCATTGCCATTTCGAACACTGGGAAGCGGATTGAGGGCTTCAGGAGCAAGTGGGTCTTGGTGGATGCCGGGCGGATCCACCCTCGACTAATCCTGCCCACGGAGCCCGCCGAGAGCTCCGACGACTGGTCCCAGGTGAAGCTTCGGGATCCTCGTGCGAAGTTGGTGCTGGAGAGGATGGACGCAGATCTGAAGCAGACGATGCAGGCGGGCGGCGAAAGTGACCGACTGCAAAAGGCTGCTGTTTGAGGGAGTTCTGAGCACCAACTGCCTCCGCTTCGCGAGACTAAGCCTGGATGTGGAGGCCTAACCCGAGCCCCGTGGCCCTGGCCGGCGATGATCTGGTGACGGTCCTCCAGTCCTTGGTAGGAGGCGATGTGGCGAGACCGGAGGGCGCCCCTGCGCCCCTGTTTCTTCGCGAGGATTGGGAGCAGGTTGTGGGGTCCATGCCCGCCTTCAATGGGGCGGGCTCGTGCCCATGGAGGCTCCGGAGGACCTGGTGGGCGTGCCCTCTTCCGACTCCAGCCAAGAGGTAGAGGAAAGGGAGCCAGGAGAGGGGTTGATTTGGAGTGCGAGTCAAGGCTCCCTCCTGCGGCCTTGAGCCCAGCGTTCTCCGCCTCCCGAAAGTGGCGACAGCGAAGATGAGGATGAAGTGGGGATGCAAGAGCCTGTCCCGATCCCGAAGAAGGACCCGGGACTGGCTGGTCCCCAGCGAGTCCGCCCGCCCCAGGCGATCCACGACGCGCCTGCCAGCTCCTGGTCCCCTTGAAGCCCATCCCACGCAGCCCGGCTCTCGGGCTTCAAGTATGGCCCGGCGGCTGCTCGAGTCCACCAGAGACGACCTGTAAGTGCCCGCCTCATGTCTTGATTATTGCTTTGTTGACGAGATCTGATGTCCATGCTCTTCGGTCAGAGGTGGCGCTGTGAAAGGCTGAAGGGGCTCTGAGGCCCCATCCGTGGTGGTGCCTTTGCCCGAAAAGGAAGATGACCCCGACGCCCAGGCCTCTCCTGCCCGGGCGTCCTCGTGAGGCCTGGCTGAGCCCGCTGGGGCGAGGTCAGCCCCCTTGTCCCTAGCGACTCCCGAGGCGGCGTTGCTGGGCGCAGCCTCCACCGTCGTCGTGGCGCCGCCGGTTCCGCCTCATGGCGCAGTGGTTACGCCGCCGCCAACTCCTCCTACGTTCCGCCAGGGCCGCGGCGTGCCTGACCTCTTGAGCCTCCAGGATGGTCCTCATGAGACGCTGGTGTGCAGCAGCCGTGTTTGGCAGGCCATAAGGCATGCGTGCACGTAGGTATGGGCGGGCCCTCATAACGTCCCACTCGTGAGGGCCAGAGGCGCTCTTGAGATGCGGCTCGGTTGAGCCTGTACGTCGATGCAGACGCGCAGCCCACCATCCTCGCTGGATGGGGGGCCCACAGTGAAATGGCGGCGGCTGCCCCTCATGGCCCTTGGACTCCTGTAACTCTCCCGAGTGGCCTTGCTGATGAACTCTCGGGGTTCTGTCCTCCTGGTCTTGCTCACCTTGCGGGAAACGTGCTTCGAAACACGCCTCCACATGGTGCCCAAGCGCCTCCCTCGAGACCTTGGCGAGGTCGGTGGCCCTCCAGGGGAGAGCCCCCGAGCCCTGCCTGAGGAGGGCGCCGGGCGCGCTTTCCTATGCAATGGAAGGAGGCTCCCCCTGGCCCGGCGCGGGCCCTGAGGGGCCTATCTCTTGATGAGCCGGGCCCATCGATGTCTTTTTCTTCTTGGGTCTTTTGCCTCGGTAGGCGCCCCGCCATTGTGGTGCAGGTCTTCCAAATGATGCGGCTCGAAAGCTTCGCTTCCAAGGAGCACACTGCATCTCTCTCTTCACAGGGCACCGTGATGACCCCGCCGCTTCCTGGCATCTTGAGGATGTTGTAGCCATGGTGGGTCACGGCCATGAACTTGGCCAACACTGGGTACCCGAGGATGGCGTTGTACGGCAGGCTAATGTGGGCGACGTCGAAGTCGATGAGCTCGGTGTGGTAGTTGTCGTGGGCCCCGAAGGTGACAGGAAGGCGGACTTGCCCGATCGGGACCGTGGAGCCGTTGGTGACTCCAGAGAAGGGCTTGGTTGGCTGAAGCTGGCTGTAGGGCACTTGAAGATTGTTGAAGGTCTCCACGGACAGGACGTTGAGCCCTGCTCCGCCGTCGATGAGGGTCTTGGTGACCAGCATGTTGCTAATGATCGGGGAGCATTGCATTGGGAGAACTCTGGCTGTGGCTGCGCACTTGAGCTGACCCGCTGAGCTGAACGTGATGGCGCACGCTGACCACCTGAGAGGGCGCGTGGACTCGAGCTTGGGGAGGACTGCATTCACTTCACGGGCGAACTACTTGAAGATGCGGTGAGAGGCTGGGGCTTGGGCTCCGCCCAGGATGCAGGCGATCGCGCGCGCCCTCTGGAAGGCTCCCAGCCTCGTCCCCGATGACGGTCTTGATTCTCCTTGGTGGCGGCGGCAGCGGAGGAGGCTGCGTTCCCTTGCAGGCGATCCTCACGAGGTTGATCCCTCCGGCCCCCCTCGCGAGGTGGGTCTTGCAATGATCCTCGCGAGGTTGGTCGCGCCACCTTAAGCGCGGGCCGCGGTCTTCCCAAAGTGTCCTGCATTTCTTCCTCCTCCTCGGCCGTAGCCCGGTCGGCTGCGCCAAGGCCAGTCTGCCGACCCTTCCTTCAGCCTGACGGCCCGGAGCTCTTGACATTCATTGGTGTTGTGGGTGTGGAGGTGCGTGGTACACGCAGCATGCCGGCTGCCCTTGGAAGACTCGGGCTGATCTCTGCCCCGCTTGGTGTCTGGTTCGGCGCGATGCACGGCAGCCCCTTGGCGCTATGTCCTTGGCCTTGGACTTCTTCTCTTGGGATCCGCGGGCAGCTCGAGGAGGAGAGGCGCCCTCCTCAGCCTGGCGCGCCTTGGTCGCCAAGTTGAACAGCTCGAGGAGGTGCACAGATCTTCATGCATCGCCAGCTCCTCCTTCATCTTGACGTCAGCGCACGCCGCCGGAGAAGGCAGAGATGATGGCCTCCTCCGTCACCACAGGGATCTTGAGGCGTAGCGTTGTTGAAGCGCTGGATGTACTTTTGCGAGGTTTCCCTAGCTGTTGCTTGATTCTGCGCATGTCGCTCCACGGCGGGTGGCGGTCGCGAGTACCTTGGAAGTTGGCGATGAAGCGGGTGCGCATCTCGGCCCAGAAGAGATCGTGCACAGGGCCAGATTCAGAGCAGTGCGGGCCTCCGTCCTGGAGCGCCATGGGAAACCAGTTCGCCATGACCTTTTCATCTCCGTTGGCAGCCTCGATGCCTAGCTCGTGGAGCTGGAGGAACTCCATAGGGTCTGCCATGCCGTCGTAGCGTGGGGGCAGGTCTGGCTTGAACTTGACGGGCCACGCGACGCCGCGCAGCTCAGTGGTGAAGGCGCGGCAGCCCGCCGTGGCTGCGGGGGGCCTCGGACGGCAGAGAGCTTGGTCTTGCAGGCCTCCCTGCGCGCCCTCGGTAGGGGCAGCTGGGTCTTGACGGTCTTTGGAGCAGGGAGGCGCTCAGGCAGCTTCTTGTGGGCGAGAACTTCTTGGCAGCTCTGCTCTTGTCGGCGCCGGGCGCTGGCGGAGCGGGTTCCGCCCAGGCCGCGCAGACTTAGGGCCAGGGCGCCCGTCTTGAGCAGGAGGCGGCCGAGGCGCCCGGAGTTTATCGCCAGCAGCGGGCGGGTGCGGTAAAGCAGACGGGCGCGGGTCGCCTCCTGCAGCGCGGACGAAGCTCAGCGATGCGGTCGAGCCATTCTTAAATGCTTGTCGTCGGCCGACGGGCGGTAGCGCAGGAGTTCGTTAGCGCGATGAAGTGCAGCTCGGGCCTCCATGGCCGCGCTGAAGCGCGCGCGACGAAGAACCAGCGAGGTGAGTGAAAAGGTGGCGGATGCGGCCGTCCCGCCTAATGGACGGTTGCTGGGACAACGCTTGTCGCCGTTTCGCCAAAGCCGGTGGCAGCGCCGACAGCCGGTGACGAGGAACGAGCAGGTCGCCCGTGACGGGAGCCGTCTGGCGACGTGGGAAGCGAAGCGGCTTCGGCGCTCAGCGAGCCCGGCGAGCGTCGAACATGGTGGCGGTGGTCGAGGAAGAACGAAAGCGGCGAAAGGCGATTCCGGCGCACCCTACCAAGCGCCAAATGTCGGATCACGGGTTCCGGCAGACCCTCAAGGTTCGAACTCTGGGGTGCGCGCGGAGATCCAACCCTCCACCGTCTCGTACCTCGCCGAATCGCAGGGACCTAAACTACTAACAAGAACACACAAGAGACGCAAGATTTATACTAGTTAAGCCACCGTTGTGGTGTAATACCCTACTCTAGTTTGTGGTGTGTGGATTGCCTCTGGGGGCGAAGAAAACGATAGGAAGAACAGCCTCGCGAGGGTCTGTGCAGGTGGGTGTGATGAACTGCTAAGTGGTGCCCCGTCGCTCTAGCTTGAGGAACGGGTTTCTCTCTCTCTCTCTGGATTCCGAATGCTCGTCCCGGTCGTCCTTCGTCCTTCGTCTCTGAGTGTGGCTACCCCTATTTATAGGTGAAGGCCCTGGGCCTCTTCCCAAATATTGAGCGGGAAGGGCGCCAACAATTGGCCATTTTGAAGGGGAACAGCGGGTACACTTATCCTGACTAAAGTTGGTCCTCGCCTGCCAAAGGCTCTGGTGATGACGCCTGCTTGGGCACCACGATGACTGCATCCCAGCCATTGGGGCTGGTCTTGGTCTTGTTGCACCGAAACGGATGCCTTTGCTTGATACCCTTGCCTGCGCTTGCCCCCTTTGCACCAAAGAGGAAAGGAGGACGCTTCGCGGGCTGGCGCCCGACTGGCGCCCTTGGTGGTCATGGCTTGCTCCACGGGCACCTCGCGAGGTACCCCGCCTTGAGTTCTCCGCCTCCTCATGAGACAGCCTGACGAGGCCGCGCCTGAGGAAGCTCTTGGTCGTCCGCCCCGCGAGGCTTGGCCCCTCGCGAGGGTCTTGAGCTTGTGTTGACGAAGATGGGCCGTCCTGGGCCTCCTTTGGGCCACGCCGCAGGCGCGCAGCGAGCAAGTGTGGGGACCCCGTTCCCGAGAACGCCGACAGTAGCCCGGGCCACGACGCGCCCGGACTTGGCCGTGCAGAGAGGCGAAAGGGCAAGTGCGAAGCATCATGGGCCCTAACAGCCTGCGGCCTTGGGCGCCGCGTGGCGGTTGATTGGACGTGGGCGCACTTGCAACCGCGCGGGTTGATAATAGAGCGGCATCTCGCTTGCCTCCTTTACTTTCTCCGATTCTTTGCTCAGATCCCTTTCTTGCGCCTCTCCTTCACCTTCCAAGACTTCCAGATCCACTCTGCCTCCGTGCCCTAGCCAGTCATGGCTCCTCGTCAAACCCCGGCCGGAGCCTCGTACTCTCCTGTCTTGGACCCGCCGACTGTGTCGTGGCGAAGCCTTGCCGACAATCGCCCGGTGGCGGAGGCGCAGGCGTCGGCCAGAACAGCGGTGTTTAAGGCCGGCTCCTCCGCCCCGAGGGTTGGGGAGTACCTTCTACCCGTTCTTCAAGCGCCATTATTGCTGGTCTGTCAGCCTCCCTTCTCTCGAAGTTCTTCTTCTCCGTCCTTCGCCATTACAACATTCACGCTCTGCACCTCCATCCCAACTCCGTCCTTCTCCTGGCAATCTTCGCCTACTATTGTGAGGCCCATGTTGGGGTGAAGCCCTCGTGGCCTTGCTGCGCCACTACTTCTTCCTCCGATTCTCCCGTGGTCCCGTCTCAGCGTCTTGCGAAGCTTCGTCGCATACGGCGGAGCCATTGCCATTTCGAACACTGGGAAGCGGATTGAGGGCTTCAGGAGCAAGTGGGTCTTGGTGGATGCCGGGCAGATTCACCCTCGACTAATCCTGCCCACGGATCCCGCCGAGAGCTCCGACGACTGGTCCCGGGCGGCTTGGATCCTCGCCTTGGCTGGTGCTAGAGAGGATGGGCGCTTGAGACTGAAAGCCGAGCGATCTGGCGGCGTGAAGCTGACTGCAAGGCTGTCGTTCTTTGAGGGAGTTCCTGGAGCACCAACTGGCTCCGCTTCGCCCGTACTCCCTTCCGATGTGGAGGCCTAACCCGAGCCCCGTGGCCCTGGCCGGCGAGGATCTGGTGACGGTCCTCCAGTCCTTGGTAGTAGGCGATGTGGCGAGACCGGAGGGTGCCCCCGCGCCCCTGTTTCTTCGCGAGGATTGGGAACAGGTTGTGGGGTCCATGCCCGCCTTCAATGGGGACGGGCTCGTGCCCGCGGAGGCTCCGGAGGACCTGGTGGACGTGCCCTCTTCCGACTCAGTGAAGAGGTGGAGGAAAGGGAGCCAGAGGGGGTTGATTCGGGCGGAGTCAAGGGCTCCCTCCTGCGGCCTTGATCCCGCGTTCTCCGCCTCCCCGAAAGCGATGACGACGAAGATGAGGATGAGCGGGGAGGCAAGAGCCTGCCCCCGATCCCGAAGAAGGACCGGACTGGGCTGGTCCCAGCAGGTCCGCCCGGCCCGGGCGATCCAGCAGACGCGCCTGCCGCTCTGGTCCCCTTGAAGCCGATCCTGCAGCCGGCTCTCGGGCTTCAAGTATGGCCGACGGCTGCTCGAGTCCACCAGAGGCGACACTGTAAGTGCCCGCCTCTGTCTTGATTATTGCTTTGTTGGCGAGCTCGATGTCCATGCTCTTGATCATGGCGCTGCGAAGAAGCTGAAGGGGGCTCCTGAGGCCCAATCCGTGGTGGTGCCTTTGCCCAAAAAGGAAGATGACCCCGACGCTCAGGCCTCTCCTGCCCGGGCGTCCTCGCGAGGCCTGGCTGGTCCCGCTGGGGCGAGCTCAGCCCCCTTGTCCCAAGCGACTCCCGAGGCGGCATTGCTGGGCGCAGCCTCCACCGTCGTCGTGGAGCTGCCGGTTTCGCCTCGGGGCGCAGTGGTTACGCGCCGCCAACTCCTCCTACTCCGCCTACTGCTGTCTCTCCGACTCCTCCCGCGGTCCTGGACCGCGCTGCTGCTGAACTGGACTGGCTGCGGCAGGATCTTCTGGGCGCCGACCCTCGCTTGGTGGCTGGGCGCCTGGAGCTGGCCTCTGGCTGGATTTGTGTCGACGCTTTGATTCGGGCGGCGCTGGTCCAGGCTTCGACGGCCTGTGACGAGGAGAAGCAGGTTGTTCGCGAGGCGAAGGTACCCGCGATGCTGCCCTGGGTGAGGCAGCCAGCATCCGAGGTCGCTGCGAGACATTGGAGGGTGAGCTGAAGGGCCTGCAGAACCAGCTTGCCGAGGAGGCTCGCCTCCGCCAGGAGCAGGAGGAAGGCATGAAGGCTCGCGAGGCGGCCATCAAGGACCGGGAGGCCAAGATGAAGAAGCGCCGCGACCGTCTTGACGCGTTGGGGCAGGAATTGGAGGCGAGGAAGGTCGAGCTGGACGCCAAGGCGCGGGTTCTAGCTAAAGACCGCGTGGCCTTCATGGATATGGAGGTGAAGGCTCGCGTCCTACTGAGGGAGCTTTATGACAGCGGCCCGGAGAGCCCACTGGCCGGCGCGGAGGACGGCCCCGCCAAGCTGCTTCCCTTCATGATCCGCGCTCTTGAAGACGTCTCCCTTGGTCTTGGCCCCACGGCTGAGGCGGCGCTGGTCTTGTCTTCTGCGGACGCAGCGGATCCTCACCCACATCTATCTTGTGACCCAGCGTCGACATGGACAGCCTGCTGGAGCCGGTGAGCGGCGAGCACGCAGCTGCCGCTGCCGAGGCTGTGAAGGGTCGCACGGAGGCTCTATTGGGGAAGTTCCAGGCCTTCAGCACCAAGCCGAAGCGAGGCGCTGCCGGCCCTACTGCTTCACGAGGTGCGCCCACAAGTGACTCCGCTGCGGCTCCTGCCTCGCTTGTAATTCCTGCACATGTATCATGCCTCGGGGAGGCGTTTAAACTTGCGTTGGTACTGCGATAACAGTGTGGACTGTAATATTTGCTTTTGAATTCCTTGAAATTTGTGCTTCCTACTTGCTTATGTTCTCACGCCAGCCAGAGTCTGCCTCGCATACCTCGGCCGCTGCTAGCCCCGACCGAAACCAGGACGGGACCAAGGGGTGAGGGGCTACGTGACAAGTTAGGCTCTGAGTCGCGATGCTCGAGAGTCCCCCTTGGCGCCTGAACAACAAGTAGGGAGGTGAGGCAGGCAGATCCACCGTTCTACGTCTGCAGGGCCCGGCCCCGCGCATACCCCAACCGCCGTTAGCCTTTTGGAACTAAGGGGTGAGGGGCTACGTGACCAGTTAGGCTCCTGAGTCGCGATGCTCAGGAGTCCCCCTTGACGCTCAAACGGCATGTGTACCTTGGCTCCGCTCGGGGAGTGGCGTGCGACGAACCAGGCCCGAGGGGCCTGGCTGGGTAGCGTGCATCTGGCGTGATCGAGCAGCCCGTGCCCAGCCCTCGCGGCACTCCCGAGAGGAGGCGCGTTACGAGGCCAGACCGAGCTCTAGGCTTCTGAGGTTGACGCGACCGAGGCCACCCTCGCTTGTTTATCACCAGGCCATGAGCATAAGCGCTTCCGCATGCGTATGGGCATAGCCGCTCCTCGGCGGTGTCGTCGGCCAGTAGCGGAGCATGGTGCTTCCTTTGGAGCGTGGGAGGGCTCCCCTGGGAGGAGCCCGGGCGTACAGCCCCACCACGACATCGTTGCTGGCACGGTAGGGCTAGACGAGGTGTATCTGGGCACCCGTGAGCCAGCCAGGACTTACGAGGCCCTACCTCAAGGCGGGTTGCGCTGGCTCTGAGCCTTATCTTCGAGTGTGTTCCTGCAAAAATGGCTAGATGCCGGTGCTCTCGTCTTGGTCCCGGTTCTCGGGCTGGTCTCTACCGTCGGCAAGCAAGCCAGTCGCGATGCCATGGACAAGACCAGGAGGTGTGAGCCGGAGAGCAGTAGGAGCCACGAAGTTGCGATGCTCGGGCACCCCCTTTAACGCAGCATAAGCTGGATTAGATGACACAACTCGTCTTCGGGTCCCGGTTCTCGGGCTGGTCTCTACCGTCGCTGGCAAGCCAGGTCGCGATGCCATGGACAAGACCAGAGGGTGAGGGCCGGAGAGCCGGTAGGAGCCCTGAGTCGCGATGCTCAGGCTCCCCCCCTTTAACGCGCAAGCTGGGTCGGAGGCAACAACTCTACGTCCTCGGGTCCCAGCTCTCGGGCTGGTCTCTACCGTCGCTGGCAAGCCAGGTCGCGATGCCATGGACAAGACCAGACGGTGAGGGCCGGAGAGCCGGTAGGAGCCCTGAGTCGTGATGCTCAGGCACCCCCCCCTTTAACGCATAAGCTGGATTGGATAATGAAACTCTCGTCCTCGGGTCCCGGCTCTCGGGCTGGTCTCTACCGTCGTGGCAAGCCGGTCGCGATGCCATGGACAAGACCCAGAGGGTGAGGGCGGAGGAGAGCGGTAGGAGCCACGAGTCGCGATGCTCGTGCACCCCCCCTTAACGTGCAAGATTTCGCCACCCGTGAGAAGGCACCAAATAACAAGCATGGTGGAGCATAATCCTAAGGAAAACGCATGAAGGATACATGCCGTGGGACTGGCCCGGCGGCTTCGAGGATGATGCAGCCCGAGGGCGCCCTAACAGGGTAAGCTAAGGACATGAAATAAAAAGGATACATGCATGAGGACGGACCCTACGGCACAGGAATAATCACGGCCACAAGGTGCTCCCAGCGGAAATAAAACTTAAGGATGTCACTGGTGATGTTGGGGATGAAGGGTCGTTGATGTAGCAGACTCGGTGGGCTGCGGGAGCCGATCCTCACGAGCCCCAGTGCTCGGGGCCTCGGGAGGCTCGGGCCGGCCCGGCCCCTCACGGGCCATCTCCATTTCCGGCCAGGCCGCAGCGTGCACGACCTCTTGAGCCTCCAGGATGGTCCTCATGAGACGCTGGTGTGCAGCAGCCGCGTTTGGCGAGCCATAAGGCATGCGTGGTAGGCTGTGGCGGGCCCTGCAGCGTCCCACTCGCGAGGGCCAGGCGCTCTTGAGATGCGGCTCGGTTGAGCCACAGTGCGTCGTCGATGCAGACGCGCAGCCCACCATCCTCGCTGGATGGGGGCCACAGCCAGTGGCGGCGGCTGCCCTCATGGCCCTTGACTCCGGTAACTCTGAGTGGCCTTGGCGATGAACTCTCGGGGTTCTGTCCTCCTGGTCTTGCTCCCCGCTTGCGGGGAAGCGTGCTTGGCTGCACGCCTCACGTGGTGCCCAAGCGCCTCTCGAGACCTTGGCGAGGTCGGTGGCCCTCCAGGAGAGCCCCGAGCCCCTGCTCGAGGAGGCGCCCGGCGCTTTCCTATCTGCGATGGAAGGAGGCTCCCCAGGGCCCTGCCAGGCCACGAGGGGCATGTGTCTTGATGAGCCGGGCGGTCGATGTCTTCTTCTTCTTGGGTGCTGCCTCGGGAGGCGTCCTGTCCGTGTGGTGCAGGTCTTCCAAATGATGCGGCTGGAAAGCTTCGCTCCAAGGAGCACACCGCATCTCTCTCTTCACGGGGCACCGTGATGACCCGCCACTTCTGGCATCTTGAGGATGTTGTAGCCATGGTGGGTCACGGCCATGAACTTGGCCAACGCTGGGTACCCGAGGATGGCGTTGTACGGCAGGGAAATGTGGGCGACGTCGAAGTCGATGAGCTCGGTGTGGTAGTTGTCGTGGGCCCCGAAGGTGACAGGAAGGCGGACTTGCCCGATCGGGACCGTGGAGCCGTCGATGACTCCAGAGAAGGGCTTGGTTGGCTGAAGCTGGCTGTAGGGCACTTGAAGATTGTTGAAGGTATCCACGGACAAGACGTTGAGCCCTGCTCCGCCGTCGATGAGGGTCTTGGTGACCAAAGACGTTCTTGATGATCGGGGAGCAAAGCATTGGGAGAACTCCGGCTGTGGCTGCGCTTGAGCTGATCCGCTGAGCTGAGCGTGATGGCGCCGCCGACCACCTGAGAGGGCGCGTGGACTCGAGCTTGGGGAGGACTGCATTCACTTCACGGGTGAACTGCTTGAAGATGCGGTGAGAGGCTGGGGCTTGGGCTCCGCCCAGGATGCAGGCGATCGCGCGCGCCTCCTGGAAGCCCCAGCCCCCTCGTCCTGATGACGGTCTTCGATTCTCCTTAGTGGCGGCGGCAGCGGAGGGACGCCTGTGTTCCCTTGCGGGCGATCCTCACGAGGCTGATCCCTCCAGCCCCCCTCGCGAGGTGGGTCTTGCCAGCGGTCCTCGCGAGGTTGGTCGCGCCACCCTTGGCGCGGGCCGCGGTCTTCCCAGCGTCCTGCATTTGTCCCTCCTCCTCGGCCGTAGCCCCGGTCACTGCGCTCAGGGCGTCTGCCGACCCTTCCTCGCGCATGGCCCGGAGCTCTTGACATTCATTGGTGTTGTGGGTGTGGAGGTCGTGGTACACGCATGATGCGGTTGCCCTTGGAAGACTCGGGCTGATCTCGCCCGCTTGGTGTCCAGTTCGGTCGCAATCGGCAGCCCCTTGCGCTTTCGTCCTTGGCCTTGGACTTCTTCTCTTGGGATCCGTGTCGGGCAGCTCGAGGAGGAGAGGCGCCCTCCTCAGCCTGGCGCGCACTTGGTCGCCAAGTTGAACAGCTCGAGGAGGTGCACAGATCTTCATGCATCGCCAGCTCCTCCTTCATCTTGGCGTCGCGCCTGCAGCTGTCGGAGAAGGCAGAGATGATGGCCTCCTCCGTCACCCTGGGGATCTTGAGGCGCGCGTTGTTGAAGAGTTGGATGTACTTTTGCAGGGTTTCCCCTGGTTGCTGCTTGATTCTGCGCCTGTCGCTCACGGCGGGTGGCCGGTCGCGAGTACCTTGGAAGTTGGCGATGAAGCGGGTGCGCATCTCGGCCCAGGAAGAGATCGTGCACAGGGCCGGATGCGAGAGCCAGTGCGGGCTCCGTCCTTGGCGCCATGGGAAACCAGTTCGCCATGACCTTTTCATCTCCGTTGGCAGCCTCGATGCCCAGCTCGTGAGTCGGAGGAACTCCGTAAGGGTCTGCCGTGCCGTCATAGCGTGGGGGCAGGTCTGGCTTGAACTTGGCGGGCCATGCGGCGCCGTGCAGCTCGATGGTGAAAGCGGCAGCCCGCCCGTGGCTGCGGGGGCCTCGGACGGCGAGAGATCTTGGTCTTGCAGGCCTCCCTGCGCGCTGGCCGGGCATCGCAGGTCTTCATGTCTTTGGAGCGAGGCGCTCGGGCAGCTTCTTGTGGGCGAGAACTTCTTGGCAGCTCTGCTCTTGCAGCGCCCGGCGCTCGGGCGGAGCGGTTCCGCCAGGCCGCGCCTTGGGGCGGCGCCGTCTTCGGAGGAGGCGGTGGCGCCCGAGCTTCATCGCCCAGCTGGGCGTGCGGTGCAGCAAGCGGATGGCGCGAGGTTGCCTCCCGCAGCGAACGAGCTCGGCGACGCAGTCGAGCCAATCTTCGTGAACGTCGTCGGCGAAGCGGTAGCGCAGGAGTTCGTTAGCGCAATGAGTGCAGCTTCGGGCCTCCATGGCGCTTGAAGCGCGCGACGAAGAACCAGTGGGGGTGACGAAGGCGTGGCGGTGCGGCCGTCCCGCCTCATGGGCGGTGTGCTTTGGGGCGGCGCTTGTTGCTCGTTCCCGCCCGTGCAGTGGCGGCGTTGACAGCCGGTGACGAGGAACGACGAGGTTGTCCACCGACGGTAGCCGTCCGGGCGGCGTGGAAGCGAAGCGGCTCGGCGCTTCAGCGCGAGCCCGGCGATCGTCGAACATGGTGGTGGCGGTGGTCGGGGAAGAACGAAGCGACGAAAAGGCAGATTCGGCGCACCCTACAGCACGCCAAATGTCGGATCACGGGTTCGGCAGACCCTTAAGGTTCGAACTCTGGGGTGCGCGCGGAGATCCAACCCTCCACCGTCTCGTACCTCGCCGAATCGCAGGGACCTAAACTACTAACAAGAACACACAAGAGACGCAAGATTTATACTAGTTTGGGCCATCGTTGTGGTGTAATAGCCTGCTCTAGTTTGTGGTGTGTGGATTGCCTGCAGGGGTGTGAAGATCAGTACAGGGAAGAACAGCCTCGTGAGGGTCTGTTCTTGGTGGGTGTGATGAACTGCTAAGTGGTGCCCCGTCGCTCTAGCTTGAGGAACGGGTTTCTCTCTCTCTCTCTGGATTCCGAATGCTTTTTCCGGTCGTCCTTCGTCCTTCGTCTCTGAGTATGGCTACCCCTATTTATAGGCAAAGGCCCTGGGCCTCTTCCCAAATATTGAGCGGGAAGGGCGCCAACAATTGGCCATTTTGAAGGGGAACAGCGGGTACACTTATCCTGACTAAAGTTGGTCCTCGCCGCCAAAGGCTCTGGTGATGGCCTTTGCTTGGGCTCCACGATGACTGCATTCCAGCTGTTGGGGCTGGTCTTGGTGTTGTTGCACCGAAGCGGATGCCTTTGCTTGATACCCTTACTGCGCTTGCCCCTTTGCACCAAAGAGGAAAGGAGGACGCCTGGGCTGGCGCCTCGATCGCGCCCTTGGTCGTCATGGCTTGCGTCACGGGCACCTCACGAGGTACCCCGCCTTGAGTTCTCCGCCTCCTCATGAGCTAGCCTGACGAGGCCGCGCCTGAGGAAGCTCTTGGTCGTCCGCCCCGCGAGGCTTGGCCCCTCGCGAGGGTCTTGAGCTTGTGTTGACGAAGATGGGCCGTCCTGGGCCTCCTTTGAGCCACGCCGCAGGCCGCGAGCGAGCAAGTCAGGGACCCCGTTCCCAGAATGCCGACAGTAGCCCTAGGGGCCACGACGTGCCCGGACTTGGCCGTGCAGAGAGGCGAAAGGGAAAGTGCGAAGCGTCGTGGGCCCTAACAGCCTATGACCTTGGGCGCTGCGTGGCGGTTGATTGGACGTGAGCGCACTGCATCCCTCACGACGCCTTGGTAACCGCCCGGATTCGACAGGTCCTTGCATGCAGAGTTGGGCATGATGACTGGTGATCGTGGAGGCCGACGGTTGGCCTCCCCCGGCTATAGGTACGGAATGGCATGCGCTCTTCCGATCTATCATACGCTTCTCCTTTTCCTCGTCTCGTCTTGTTGCCATGGCTCCGATCCGCGGTTCTCCGAGAAGAGAAGGAAAGGGTCGTCAAGAGGATCCTGACCGCTTCCCCCAAAGAAGCGGCTTGCTCTCAGTGTCGGGCGAGGCGCCTTGTGAGGCGCCCGTGCCCTGGTGCATGCAACCGCCACCAGGGTTTCCTCTTCCCTTGTACGCGCAGATTGGTGGCCCTGAAGGAGGTTACACTGGGCGCCATGAGCGGCGCCGTCGACGACGCCGGTGGGTCACGAAGGTGTGCGTCTTCCCCCCTGGAGTCCACGCCGAGGCCTCCTGCCGGGAATTCGTGCTCCGCGTCGCCGCGCCCCCTAAGTCTTGGATCCGCCTTCCTTCTTTCTTCGCCTCCGTCGTCCGGCAGGGGGAGCCCCTGGGACTCTGGCTGCAGCACGCCGGCTGCGGCACCCTCGCGACCGGGGCAGAGGTCGCAGTAGTTGCCCCGGGCGAGGTCTTCATGACTCGCGGCTGGAGCGAGATCGCCCGGGTCTGCAGGACGAGGGGCGCCCTCACGATCCACCTGGAGTACGACGGTGCTTCGGTGATGTCCTTCAAGCTCTTCGATCTTTGAGGGTCGCTTGGTGGAGTGCTGCCCGGGAGAGGTGGTCGGGATCTCTTGTGGTGAGACAGAGGCCAACCGCCCGCTCCTTTGGCAGCTTCTCGAGCGGCGAAAGCGCCGGAGGACCAGCGACTCCGCCAAGCTCTTCGCGGCGCGGAGGCGGCGGCGACAGCTCTGAGCCCCGAGCCTGCGCCGCTCCGGGCAGGCGAGCTCGTCAGTCGTCGCCGCCCTCGACTGGATGGGGTCAGCTCCGGACCGGGTGGCCCACTGTTGATGATGGCGTCTGCCGCGGTGGTCCCAGTAGATAGGACTCCTTAGGATTCGCGTCTTTTGTTCCTGCAAGGAGCCAAGAATGTACCCCGCGGGGGCTTGGAAGATATTTGTAGCTTCGTTTATCAATATGATCCTTGTTATGGGGCAATGCGGGATGCTCATTCCGTTCTTGCTCAGTCCCTTCCTTTCGGACCTCGTGAGGGCTTGGTGCTCTGTGCCGACAGGTCCCAGTCCCAAGGCGGCGTCAGCCGTCGCTGGTATGCCAGGTCGCGATGTCGTGGTCAAGGCCAGGAGGTGAGCGGCCCGAGGTCCGGTAAGAGCCTCTGAGTCGCGATGCTCAGGGGGTCCCCTTGGCGCTCAAGCAGCCATCATTCGTGAGAAAGGAGAGCTACGTTGCTAACACGGAGTTGCATTGAGTCTTGAGGATGGTGTTGCGATGACTAGTGTGTCCGGAGGGTAACTTATCTCGAGGGTTAGGGCGGTGCTTCCTGGCGCGGCGCTAGGTCCGTGCCCTGGCTGGCGAAAGATTGCGTGGCGAGGTTGTTCCGTGCTCCTCGGAGGGGCCCTGCAGGGTTACCACAAAGGGAACAAGAGCTCGCCGGGGCGATTGTTAGTCCCGCCGTTAGTTGCTTTGGAGTGGCACGAGAGGCCTTGTGAGGCGCGCCGATGCACTCGTGAGCCAGCGCGGGACTCACGAGGCCCTACCTCAAGGCGGGTTGCGCCTGGCTCTGGGCCTTATCTTCGAGTGTGTTCCTGCAAAAATGGCTAGATGCCGGTGCTCTACGTCTTCGGGTCCCGGCTCTCGGGCTGGTCTCTACCGTCGCTGGCAAGCCAGGTCACGATGCCATGGACAAGACCAGAGGGTGAGGGCCGGAGAGCCGGTAGGAGCCCTGAGTCGCGATGCTCAGGCACCCCCCCTTTAACGTGCAAGTTGGATTAGATGACACAACTATACGTCCTCGGGTGCCGGCTCTTGGGCTGGTCTCTACCGTCGCTGGCAAGCCAGGTCGCGATGCCATGGACAAGACCAGAGGGTGAGGGCCGGAGAGCCGGTGGAGCCCTGAGTCGCGATGCTCAGCACCCCCTTAACGCGCAAGCTGGGTCGGAGGCAACAACTCTCGTCCTCGGGTCCGGCTCTGGCTGGTCTCTACCGTCGGCTGGCAAGCCAGTCGCGATGCCATGGACAAGACCAGAGGGTGAGGGCGGAGAGCCGGTAGGAGCCCTGAAGTCGTGATGCTCGTGCACCCCCTTTAACATGCAAGATTTCGCCACCCAGGAGAAGGCACCAAATAACAAGTATGGTGGAGCATGATCCTAAGGAAAACGCATGAAGGATACATGCCGCTGGGACTGGCCCGAGCGGCTTGGGGATGATGCAGCCCGAGGGGCGCCCCCAACAGGGTAAGCTAAGGACATGAAATAAAAGGGATACATGCCGCAGGGACGGACCACTCATCCACGCAGGCTCACGACCACTAAGAGTTCGAGAGCCACTCGGTGTCCTAACGGTCTGTAGTTAAGTAGTCTTTATGGTCATGATGACACTTTATGTAAGGCGTTACCAGTAATGACTGGTCTTAATGTACCTTTAACCCTCTGCTACGTGGGCTAGCTGGGGTCCTGGTGCACTCTATATAAGCCACACCCCTCCACAGGTAGAGGGGTTCGCACCCGTGTAATTCCTACGCATATAATCCAGTCGACCGCCTCCGGGCTCCGAGACGTAGGGTTGTTACTTCCTCCGAGAAGGGTCTGGACTCGTAAAACTCGTGCGTATACAACTACTCCATAGCTAGTATCTTGCCTCTCCATACCTACCCCCCATTCTACTGTCAGACTTAGAACCACGACAGTCCCCATGTGGGCCCCCTCACTTATCTCTTCATCCCACATCATCACTTACCTCCAGAAAAAAAATCTCCATTGCTCTCTCTCTCTCTCTCTCTCTCTCTCTCTCTCTCTCTCTCTCCCGTGTTCTTGCTCTCAAACCCGCGGATTTCGATCTCTTTGCTCGAAGCTCCATTTCCGAAACTGTTTCGGGGGATTGTTGCTTGGTATGTGACTCCATCGTTTGTCCACTTAGTTTTTGTTTTAGTGGTTCATATTTTGAATAATTAGCTACTCTTGGTGCTGCTGTAGATGAGCTTGCATGTTGAATTCTTAGATTTCTAAGTAGTTTGAATGCTTGCTATGGCCTCTATGTATCCCTATGAGTAGTTGCTATCAATTTAATAAAGTTTTGTTGACAAATTTTGCCACCCAAAAATTTTCAGAAAATTATACGCAAACATGATGAACCTATTTGGAAGGAGTTCTTCGTGGAGGCGATCCTCGGGGGCATCTTCTAGTGACAGTTCTGCTCGCCGGTCTTATGTCAAACCAAGTGAAAATTCCACACGAGATGCCGCCACCAAAACATGCTTATGGCCTTGCGGTGAATATATGATGTGTGTGGGCATTAAGGAGGAATTTGAGCATTATGTTCACAATGCCAGTCTTGGTCCCTACATTTCAGATAAGTGCGAACAACGCCACCTTCTCAGTTAATCGTTCGTCAAAGGATTTAAATTCCTTCCCCGTGAGTCTAGGGTGTCATTTATGCTTTATGATAATCCATTTACCATCTCACTAGAGAATTTTGCTTACCACTGCAAACTCCCGTTCTGGGGTTCGCTTGACGAACCGCCAAGGGCTGAGTACCAAACATTCTTAACTAGTCTTTGCTGCGGTGAGACGAGGGGAGTGACACAAGGTAGAATAAAGAGCATTCATTTTCCCTCAATTCAGTACTTTGCATTATTTAATGGGAAATGTATAGTAGGCAAGCGAGACTGTAGTACACTCTGTGCTCCAGACTTGAGCCTCTTTCGCATTGCTCTCACCGGTGAAAGGAATTATAACCTTGGAGCAATTGTTGCACACATACTTTGTAACATCCCAAAATTCTAAATTTTGGAATGTTATATTAAATAGATAGTTTTGATTGATTGTTTGATTGTGGTGTGGTTGCTTGTGTGAATTTGAGTGAAATCTGAAACTTTTTGAAGGTTAAATGAGAGGGAATAAAAGGACTTTCCCAAACTTTCACTTTTGCATTTCTAATCTCCGTGAATTCAAATTCTTTTCAAATACAAAACCCTAGAGAGAAGATGACATGACTTCTTCCATTTAAATAAATGAAAAAGGGTTTTTGAAAATATTTGAATTTCATTTGGAAATATTTTCCAATTCAGAAACTTTATGCAACTCAATGATTTTCATGAGAGAAGATAAAATGACTTCTTCAAAACATACGAAATATGAGTTGGAAGTTTAAAAATGAATCAAATTTAAAGTCCCTTTGAATTATTTTCAATTGGGAGTTATTTTGGTTTTTATTCAAATTATTTTTCTCCAAAAATAAATTATGAGGAAGTTAGGGTAAAATGATTCCCTACAGTAGAAAATTGGAGAGAAATAAAATTCGAAATCATTTTAGTTTTTTTCAAATGATTTTTATATGGTTTTATTGCAACAGTAGTACTCTTTGTGTTATTTAAATTTATGTGGATTTTATTTGACTTTAGAAAAATGTTCACATTGTAGGAAATCTTTTTCAAAAAAAATGATATATTATATGTCTATATAATATTTTTATTTCTTTTTGTTCTATTCTTTTGTCTCTCTGTTTAAAAACACAAAAACGAACTCCCTATCGGTGTCAAAACCGGCGGATCTCAGGTAGGGGGGCCTGAACTGTGCGTCTAAGGCGGATGGTAACAGGAGGCGGGGGACACAATGTTTACCCAGGTTCGGGCCCTCTCGATGGAGGTAATACCCTACTTCCTGCTTGATTGATCTTGATGATATGAGTATTACAAGAGTTGATCTACCATGAGATCGTAGAGGCTAAACCCTAGAAGCTAGCCTATAGGAGGCGGGGTACTTAATAGTGAAGATATCTTGCATTACTTCTGAGGAAAATGACCGAAGCATTTATCTTGTAGTTCGGATCATAGCCCTTCTTGGCACAGTTCATCTTCGGGGGATCTTCTTCCGGAGATGATGGAGAGCGAAACGCCTCCCCCTGCCATCGCGGAGGGTTTCTCCTGATCTGGCAAGGCCAGAGGGTAATCCTTTGGCCACCCGAAGTCCTCAGTATCCGTCTCTTGAAGAGAGCAACCGAAATAGCCCGGCACCATCTGGTGTGCGGTCGGACGCACTGAAGGATCTGCTAGAGCAAGCGGCTATCTCATAAGCGCATCGTACGCTAATGGGTACGGTGATTGAGAGGATCTCATCCGCCGAAAGCGGGTTGCATGAAGCTTTCATGAGTCTTCTGAAAGGTTTTGAGGTACGTGAAATAGTGTGTATTTTTGGCAGTACCGCACATGTTAGGTGTGCCCTATGCAGATAGTAGCCCCCGAGACTCTGGTTGATGTCAAGAACGGCGGCGAACAGAGGATCACAGTCCCAGGTAGTAATCAGGCCGCCTTCATATGCAGGTGGCGGGGGGTCCGGTGGCTAGCCGGACTGATGAGTTTGCTGAGCTAAAGCGGCAACTTGATGCAGCGGATGCTGACATCGTGCTTGTCAACAAGCGGCTCGACGAGGCGTAGGGTATGTGATTTCTCTTGTGATCAACACATGGCAAGGGGAGCATGATGCTAGTCTCTTTAATATGTTTGTGACTGCAAATGGAGCTGCCTCCGTGGATACCCTTCTGGCTGAACTTGCTCGAGCCAAGGAGCAAGCCAGAAAAAGTGATGCGGCCGCTTGAAAGGCGGCCGAGGAGCTGAGAGCCGAACAGGCTGCGCATTGCCGAAGCAAGGATGAAATAGCCAAGATGGATGTGGAATTGAAGGAAGCCGCCGACCGTTACGAGCTTCTTGAAGGTGAAAGTCGAGCGAAGGTAATGGACCTGGAGAAGGCCATGGTGGCTGCCAAGGACGCCCGCTCTACAATCAGAGCGATGAAGGAGGAGCTGCGCTAGGCCGGGGATATCGCGGCTGGGAAGCCCTTTATGCTGCGGATGAAGTTCGGAGATCCTACGTACGCTCCTCTTGATCGGCTATGGAGTTCTGTAGACGTGTATCTGGATTTGGCAGCAAGGGATGCTGACGCAGCCGAATACTTCAAAGATCAAAAAGATCGTGAAGTGGAAAAGTTGTTTTGGTCGCAATTCAATGCTCCAGCACGTCCGCTTCGGTTGAACGAGAGAATGGCCGAGTGGGCTGAGCTCCATAGGTTTTCCGGGCTTGCCATGAGGTCTATTGTGGATCATCTGTGGCCGGAAGGGCCAAGGCCGAACAGTTATTTTGGTTTGGTGCAGCGGTTCCTTGGTGTTGTTTCGCGTATCGATGCTATGAAGAGGTCGGCGTGCATAGAGGGTGCTCGGATGGCCCTTGCCCGTGTCAAGACATACTGGGCAGGCATGGAGGCCACCGCTATTGCAACCCAGGGTTCGGCCGTTGGCCGAGTAGCTGTCGAGCACTACTTTGGGGAAGTCCTTGAAGGCGCCCGTTCAATAGAAGCTCAGTGCTCGAAGAATATTATGTTCTAATGACATGTATTCCCATTGAAAAAACAATGTTTTACTGAATTGTAAAGGCTGTTTTTATACTTTTGCCTGAAAGTGTTATGATGCCTCCTGTGCGGCCGTTTATGTATATATGTATATAACCTGAAAGTTTGCAGTCGTCGGCTTCAGCCCCCACGCATATAATGCGGGGGTGTTCGCAGAAGACGTGTGTTCACACTTGATCCAACGTCTTGGTCCATTAAGGAGGTGATAGCGCAGCGAACTAGGCAATCAGACTATATTGCTTTAACACTTTCACTTAGCCATAGGAGTTTGACGGTGGGGCTACTATATAGCCCCTGGTGGCTCCGCGCTCGTCCGAATACGGGGCGCGTACATGCCTGGCCGGGAAACGGCCCTTCGTTAATGCGGAGGAATCCCGAAGATTCTGCTAGGTCGCTGAGTGGTTGACCAGTCTCGCGCTTTATCATGACAATCAGTTTTCGGCTTTCTCTACTAAGGTGCTCGTCCGGATGAACCAGGGCACACTCGCAGTAGGTCTCCTGGTGCCACCTTAGTTGATAGAGCGGAACGTAAGGTAGCAAAACACAGGAGCCGGGCAAACCCAACATTTTACCAAAGACATGATTCGGAGCTGATGCATATAAGGCCAAACTCGCGACGCGGAACACTCCCTAAGGTATTCGGTCTTTATAATATATGATGGGCTAAACAATGCCCTTGAAAATGAGCCCCAAGTGTCCGGGTACGCGCAATATTCTGACGTGGCCACATGCCAATAACGTCAGCATCCTTCTCGGTTGTATTGAGAATCCGGAGGATGTGAACAACAAGAGACAGTAAAAAAGGTTTACGCAGGGTCTTAATCTGAAAAGAAACCTCTGGACGGGTCCCTGCTGCACGTCTGCGCCTGTGTCTCCATTGTGCCGTATCCTGGCCGGGTGTAGCACGATCGTCATATGTAAAAGAGAGGAACTTAATCGAAAGTTGTCGTGCAAAAAATTGGTTACTCTAGATAAACCATTTAAAATTCAAGATAAGTAAAGTTGAGCCATAGCCCTGTTTACACGCGGGAAGCTCCTGGTACCGTCTATAAGGGTGCCACCACCAAACCTATCTCAAGTATATCTAGTGATGTGTCGGACTCGTTTAACCGTGTTCGTGGTCTTAACGACCGTTCATTTGCTCTGGTTGGTGAGGCTGTCTAGTGTTCAGCTGTTAAAGCAGCCGCACGTTCTTCCGCGCGTAAAGAACACTCAATGTTTCCATTAACTGTGATGGTGCCACGCGGACCGGGCATCTTTAGCTTGAGAAGCGTAATACGGTACAGCGTTGAAACGAGCGAAGGCTGTTCGTCCGAGTAGTGCTTGATAGCTAATTTGGAATGGAGCAATGTCAAAGTGTAACGTTTCACTTCGGTAGTTATCGGGTGAGCCGAATACTACTTCTAGTATTAGAGAGCCCGTGGAGCGGGTCTCGGGGCCTGGTATTACTCCCTTGAAGGTAGTATTACTGTGGCTGATTTTTGTTGGGTCTATCCCCATTTTGCGGACTGTGTCCTGATATATCAGGTTTAAACTACTGCCGCCGTCCATGAGGACTCGTGTGAGATGGTATCCATTTATTGTAGGGTCTAACACCAAAGCGGCCAATCCTTCGTGCCGGGTACTTGTCAGGTGATCCCTGCGATCAAAAGTGATCGGACGGGCCAACCATGGGTTGAACTTAGTGGTGACGGGCTCTAGGGCGTGTGTGTCTCGGAGTGCAGTTTTGCTTCTCTCCTTCATCACGTGTACCACGTTTACTGTTTTGACTTCTGGTGGGAATTTTTTATGTCCCCCAGTGCCTTGCTGGCGAGGCTCATACTCGTCTTCGCTTAGTATATCCTGCCCCTTGTGTTGGGCGTTTAGCTTGTCGGCCTGCTTGAAGACCCAACATTCTCTGTGGGTATGATTTGCAGGTTTATCGGGGGTGCCGTGGATCTGGCATAGTTTGTCTAGAATCTTGTTTAGGCTAGAAGGTCCATCCATGTTGCCTTTGAAAGGCTTTTTCCACTGACCTGGCCGAGAGCCTCTGAATTCGGCGTTTACCGCCGTGTTATCTGGGCTATCTTCTTTATTCCGGCGCTTGTGTTTACTGCGTCGTGGTTTTCCATTGCCATACGTGACTTCGGATGTGATCGGGTCGCTGGTGCTACTGCGGGCAACCAGCTATCCTCACCCACACAAAAGCGGATCATGAGGCTTGTTAGGGCTGCCATTGTTCTCGGTTTTTCTTGGCCGAGGTGTCTGGCAAGCCATTCGTCTCAAACGTTGTGTTTGAAAGCTGCTAAGGCTTCGGCGTCCGGACAGTCGACGATTTGGTTCTTCTTAGTGAGAAACCTGTTCCAAAGCTTTCAGGATGACTCTCCGGGCTATTGAATTATATGACTTAAATTGTCTGCATCCGGAGGTCGGACATAGGTCCCTTGAAAATTAGCCCGAAAGGCATCCTCGAGCTCCTCCCAACTTCCAATGGAGTTATCAGGGAGGCTTTTCAGCCAGTGTCGAGCTGGTCCTTTGAGCTTGAGGGGCAAATACTTGATGGCATGGAGATCGTCTCCGCGAGCCATATGAATATGGAGGATAAAGTCCTCAATCCAGACCCCAGGGTCTGTGGTCCCGTCGTACGCCTCTATGTTCACTGGTTTGAATCCTTCTGGAAATTCGTGGTCCAGCACCTCATCGGTGAAACATAGGGGGTGTGCGGCACCCCTGTATTTAGATGTACCATGGCGTTCGGACGGTTGTGGTGTTCGGTTTTGGTTGTGCGCTGGAGCGCGTTTCCTTGATCCGTAGATGGATCTGGTTGCGCCGGCCTTTCGATGCGAGTCCTCACGTGGATCGTGTACTGACTTATGTGCGGCCTCGTTAGCTGCTCTATCGTGGCCACGAGATCGTCGATCCGACCGGTCGACTGTTTTATTTTTTGGCTGTGGGGGCTCTAAGGCCTCATTGTCGAATTCAGGCAGTAGCTTGCGCTTTGGATAGCTCTTCATGTGGCAACTGCCATCGTACTTTTCTGCAGTGTCGAGCACTTTGTTCCATCTACTGTTGAGTGTATTTTGCGCGGCCTTGAGCCTTTGCTTCTGCTTCTTCAGACTCCTCGCAGTGGCGATAAGCCTTCTATGGAGGTTCTCTTGCTCCAAGTGCCTTTCCGGGATGATGTGTGCATTTTCATCCGGACTGTTCTCCTCTCCGGATACGGGTTGATTAGCTTGACGCTCGGCGTCGCCGTGATCGGACAGCGGCTCCGTACTATGTTCGTTGTCCACTGGCTCACCCTGCTCTATCGCTAGGTCTATGTGGTCGTCGTTTCCTCCGGAGTCGACCGGGGTATTTTTTTTTGCGCTGTTATCGCTGTTTTTGCCGAGGCGGGATTTGGAGCGGCGTCTACGCCGCTGCTTTGATTTATTTTCAAGGGAGTTATCCTTCGCTGCATCCTTCCGTTCCTCGTCATCATTTTCTTTGGGTGTATCCACCATGTATATGTCATGTGATGAAGTGGCGGTCCAGCGCCCCGTGGGCGGTGGTTCCTGATTGTCTCCTGCATCATCGTCCATGCCGTCGATGTCTTCAGAGTCGAAGTCGAGCATGTCGGTTAAATCATCGATAGTGGCTACTAAGTGGGTGGTGGGTGGGGAGCGAATTTCTTCGTCGTCCGCATCCCATCCTAGCCGGACATAGTTCGTCCAAGGTTCTCCTGGCAAGGAGAGAGACCTTAACGAGTTTAGCACATCGCCGAAGGGCGAGTTCTAAAAGATATCTGCAGAGGTGAACTCCATGATCGGCGCCCAATCGGATTCGATGGGCATGGGCGCGGGCGGCTCGGAGTCCGGGGCCGGAGATGAATCCAACAGTTCGGCAGCACGGCTCTCGAGAGGGGTAAAGTCAGTAATCGGCTCTATCGCCGCTGAAAGTGCGGCCTCCAAGGCGGGGTCTACCCGCCAGTCCTCGGATGGCACAATTTGCTCCGGATCGAAGGCCGGAGCGGTTGCCGGTGTCTCCCGAACACTGCCCGATGGCAGAGCTATATCATGCTCGTCGTGATTGTGTGGTTCACCTAGCATGGGCTCGAATCCGTCGAAGATCAAGTCTCCGCGGATGTCGGCAGTGTAATTCAAGTTTCCGAACCTGACCTGATGGCCAGGGGCGTAGCTCTCGATCTGCTCTAGATGGCCAAGCGAGTTGGCCCGCAGTGCGAAGCCGTCGAATACGAAGATCTGTCTGGGGAGGAAGACCTCATCCCGGACCGCATCGCTATCGATGATCAAAGGAGCCATCAAGCCTTAAGGTGACGGCACAGCGGAACTCTCAATGAAAGCACCAATGTCGGTGTCAAAACCGGCGGATCTCGGGTAGGGGGTCCCGAATGCGTCTAAAGGCGGATGGTAACAGGAGGCGGGGACACAATGTTTACCGAGGTTCGGGCCCTCTCGGTGGAGGTAATACCCTACTTCCTGCTTGATTGATCTTGATGATATGAGTATTACAAGAGTTGATCTACCACGATATCGTAGAGGCTAAACCCTAGAAGCTAGCCTATGATATGATTGTTGTTAGTCCTACGGACTAAACCCTCTAGTTTATATAGACACCGGAGGGGGCTAGGGTTACACAGAGTCGGTTACAATGGGAGGAGATCTACATATCCGTATAGCCAAGCTTGCCTTCCACGCCAAGGAGAGTCCCATCCGGACACGAGACGAAGTCTTCAATCTTGTATATTCATAGTCCAACAGTCCGGCCAAAGGATATAGTCCGGCTGTCCGGATACCCCTAATCCAGGACTCCCTCACTCCCCGCGGACCGAACTGGGCCGAAGGCCCAGCCGGCCCACGACGCCGCCTACCTCGCGTGCACGTGTTGGACACCGCCGCCGTCCCTGACACGGACTCCGCCGGCCACAGCCCCCTTTGCCTCCTCCCCACGCCTCCCCGCCCATAAAAGGCAAGGACCGGCCCTCTCTCCCCCTCACAGCCGCCGCCGCCCTTTGCGCCGCCGCCGCCTGCTGCCTCCGCCCGATCTGAGTCGCCGCCACTCGCCACTGAAGGTCACCGTGCCGCCGCCGCATCACGCCGCCTTGCTGCACCTCGCCGCTGCCTTCCACGCTGCCGCTAGCCACAAGCGCCGCCGCCTCGCGCAGCCGCCGTCGCTCGCACTTGCCGGAGTTTGGGTAAACCCTAGCCTCGATCCTTGCCGTCGGATCGAGTTCCAACGATCTCGATTCGTTCTTGTTTTTTTCTCGTTTCGGCTAATTAATGAATGCTCATTCGTTTAGGTTTTATTTGTGAATAGATTCCCTAGATTAGTTTCTGTAGCGAGCGTTCGCTCGACAGACTTTTTTCTTTTTCTTTTTAATTTCTGCCAGGTACCTATCTGTAGTGTTATTTTTACAGATTAGCCCATAATTTTCAAACGACCGCTACTTTTAAACTGTTTATCCAAATTCGACGAAACCAACGCCCACTTCTTCGTCATGATCCCCTCTATCCAGTTAACCAACCTAAATATATTTTTTGAAAGTTTAAAATTTAATTTCAAACAGATTTGAATTCAAACTTCTTTTGAGCATAACTCGAGTTTTATAACTCCGATTTCGTTGATTCTTTATGCTATTCGAAGCTCTTGATCTAAAATTTCTGATAAGACCAAATTCACCCAATTTTGGTACTGTTAGAAATTGTTTTCGGTTGCAAGAGTTATTTTCCTATTTTCGAAGTTTTCCGAGATCTTTTCTTCGATTCTTTTGCATGAGTGCTTATGTATGCAATTGCTTGCTCATGATAGACTTACATGAGTGTGACGAGTAGAACTATCAGGAGTTATGAGTGCGAATCATCTTCATCAATAGTACAAGGCAAGTTCACACTTTGATCATATCCCTTTCATACCCAGTTTTTATGCATTAGTTTCACCCTCAAACATTGCATGAGTAGGATTGATAACATGTGGGTTTTGGGAAGTAGTTGATGATGTAGAACCTATTGTCCTTTATATCAAACCCCTGGGAGTTACTTCTACGTTATGCTTACTGCTATGATATGCTCGTAGACGTGGTTTGGTTTTGAGAGAATTCATGAAAGATGTGAGAGTTATTGTTAACTAAGGTTTAACTTAAGGTGGCTACTTTAATACACATCTGGGTGGATTGGTTGGGGCACCCTGGGGATATACCAGTGGCCTGCCCGGGCACCTAGGGATATACCAGCGTTGTCCTAGGAGATCCCGGGGAACTCGTGTGATCATCCTCTGGAATGCCGCCCAGGCTCAAAGGGATCATAAGATTATTCATGCTAGAAACTTCCGTGTGTAGCCACAAGCTATTATGGGCTCTAGCATAGTTGAGTATGTTGCATGACCTCTTTCAGTGGTGGGCTAGCAGATGTAGGGGAAAGTAGGTGTAACTATCCACCCAGAGTAAAGAGTTAATGCTTCTGAAAGACTGTGTCTCGGTCATCCGTTTCTCAAATACCATGTAGTGCGAGAAATCCAATGGAGGAGATCGAGTCTTGTGGGGAAAAGTGCGCAAACCTCTGCAGAGTGTACAAACTAATCATGGTTAGTCGTGTCACTGGTTATGGACATCTTGAGTATCTGGTTCTTGGATTATCATGTTGATCTCATCACTCTACTTAATTAATTTGTTGGGTTGTTAGCTTTTAATTGGGGATTGAGATGGGGTTTGCCATTATCAATGTTTTCAACAAACTTTGTAGTTAAATAAAATATATTTCTTTGCAGTAGGGAAAATTGGCTTTTCACAAAACATTATAAACTTAGAGCTTTCCACAAGCTAAATATGCATGTAGTGATAGCCATTATTCAGCATTGCTCTATAGTGTGAATTTGCCAGTACATTCAATGTACTGACCTTTTGTGACTGCAACGTCTCATGTTGCAGGAATTTTTTGGCGAGTAAGTGATACGTTAGGGTTACGATTTCTACACTCAACTTTGCCATTGGTGTTGATGGGAATCCACAACCTTGTTGTTACTTCTGCTATTTCGATTGAGCTAATAGTATGTACGTTATTTTATACATGTGATTTACCTCTGTTATAAATCCTCGAGTACTGTGTGTGTCAGCATACCGATCCAGGGATGACACTTAAGCACAGAGACTTGACCGTCTGAGGTTGGGTCGCTACAAGATGGTATTAGAGCACATGTTGACTGTAGGACGTGACCCCTAGAAACTGGCAAGCCCATAGGAAAGATTTTCTCTGCTACTTCATTTTTCAAAAAGATCTTTTACCTCTCTTCTTTTCTGAGCTTATTCAAATATCCCCTTTTAGTTAGACTATACCCCTTTCCCCTTTTGACCACACGAAGATTCGACTGATGAGACCACTCCAAGAAGTACAAGACAACTAAGACCACTACAGAATAAAGAGGATTTTAGTGGGCATTAGAATAATGGAAACTACAACGGTTGAAGACTCTGAAGACTAGGAGAATTTGAAAGGTCTGAAGAATTTCCAGATTAGTGTGACCTAGGAAGGCTACCCTTATGGAACTTGTCAGACTATTGAAGCTGTCAATACCCGAGATCAAGGTGTGTCGGAGAAAGACCGAAACATGGAGCGTTAAAACTCAAAGTTTTTGTCAAGAAATCCCCAAGGCAGGAGATACCAACTATGGAATGATAGTTCATGGCAATGACATGGGCATGAACACGGCTATCCATCGCCCGCTTATGCTATTGTCACCGTGCTGAGCTAAGCATGCATTTCTTCGGAAGGATTGGATGGTAGAACGCTAATGGAGCATCTGTCAGCAAAGGATGCAATTTTAACCTTAGCTGGTGTATCACCAGGATCTAGAGTATTACATCAGGAAATTTAAGATGGACCTTCAGGAAGCTGTATTTGATAAGGAAGCATTTCGTGAAGAACTCAGGACCCAGAAGCTGAAAGTAGCCTAGCTGGAGGAGCAAAACCTCGAGATACCGGAGATTCGTCAGGAACTAAAGGATAGTAGGACCATGGTTCATGCCAAGGATATTGAAACCCAGAAGTTTGGAACGCAACTCCAGAAATATTAAAGGACGTCACGAGAGACTTCGCGTCAATAAAGATGATCTGGCAAAAGAACTTGAGAAGGACAAGCACGATCGGAAGAAGCCATCGGATACATGTGTTAGAGTTATATTAAGTGATGTCTTTTTTTGGCCTTTTGTATTCTAGTCTCTTGGCATCCTCTTGTAGCCTTTTGGCATCCTCATGTATGTGTATATATGTTGGCATTGGCCTCCTAATAATACAAGTTGCTATTCTCCTAACATCAACATGGTATCATGAGCCTAGGTTAGGGAATTTTTTTTTCTCCGGTATCGCAACTTACCCTTCTCGATCCACATCCTGGCTGTGCTGTTCCACATCGCCGCCTCCCTCCTCCTCTGCTGCCGCGAAGACATACAGCCTGCGTGCCCGATCCAGCCGCTCCTTCCATCTTTGTAGGTCGGATCGATCGGATCCTCTTCCTGATTCGAGTCTCCATCCACCACCAACCTGATCTCCGCCGCCGGCTTTCTCTGTCAACTGCCGCTGGATCTCGTCTGGCCGCCGCTCGGCTCGTCTTCCGGCCGCCGCCCGCCGCCCATCGGGGGCTGCTCTTCCGGCTGCCGCCCATCGAAGTCTGCACCTTCGGTCGCTACCCAGCGCTCCTCCGGCCCCGTCCGCTGGCCGCCACTGACGCCCGCCCGTACGGCCCCGCCCTCTTCGAGTCGCTGATGGCTTCTACAGGCGCTTGCATGCGTGCGTGTGAAACTGCCGCTGTTTAAGTCCAGATCGATCGCTGCCTTGGGCTGCTGTGGGCCGCCGTGTTTGTTCTGCCTCAGTCGGCTTGCCTTTTGGTTTTGTCTGATTGATCTGCTGCTGGTTCTGGCTGCTCTTACCTTGGCTAGTTGAGTCTTTGTGATGTAAAAGGAGCACCATGTCTTTGGCATCATCTGGCTATGTTGCCATCCCGCGCTGCCTGGTGATATTCGATGGGGCTAACTATGTCGAGTTCGTTGCCTTTATGCGCATTCACATGCGTGGAATTCGTATGTGGGGTGTTCTTTCTGGTGAGGTCCCCTGTCCTCCGCGCCCAGTGCCTCCTGTAGCTCCTACCCCATCGCCGACACCACTGGCTCCTGAGGCAGATGCTTCTGATGCTGATAGGGCTGCAGACACGGTTCTTCTTGATGATGCAACGCCGCTTATGACCAGGAGGTCTTGGATTATTCAAATGCTCTTTACGCTTATCGTGACGATCATTTGCTTACACTCAGTGGTGTGACGATGATGCTCGTGCTGCGACTGTTCTCACTTCTAGTGTTTTGTCTCAGTTTGCTTCTGAGTTTATAGGCCTCGGTACTGTCTTTGAGATCTGGACTCATCTTCGTCAGCGGTATCAATCCTCTGGTGATGCTCTCTACTTGTCTATGGTCCGTCAGGAGCATGCTCTTCAAAGAGGAGACTCCACTATTGATGAGTTCTACACTCGTAGTTCTGCTATCCTGGCGCCAGCCTTGACTCCTTCAAGGCCATCGCTTGTTGTGGCACTTGCCCGTGTTGCTGCACTATGAGGTCGGACTTGGAGTTTCAAGCGTCTATGAGTTCTTGTCACGGCTCGAGGGGAGTTTGAGCCTCGGCGTGCTCGGTTGTTTGCTCGTGGTCGTGTTCCTATTTACGAGGTGCTTTCCGAGCTTCGTGCTGAGGAGACTCACCTTCGTGGTGCTGGTTTGCTTCAGGTTCCCTCTGTGCTCGGTGCTCGAGCTGCTACTCCACCAGTGTCTTCTCGCTCCAGTGCTCCGCCGCTACTACCCACTCCTCCGGGTAATGAGGCCCGCTCTCGTGAAGGCCGCTCTCGTCCTCGTACTCATTGTGACTACTGCAACAGGGATGGTCACCCCGAGTCTGATTGCTTCAAGAAGAAGCGTGATATGCGTAATAGGGAGCGCAATTCTTCTTTTGGGACTCGTGCTTCTTCCTCGACGCCGTCTCATCGCCTCCTTGATCGAGCAAGATATTGTGAAGCTCAAGCGTCTACTTGCTGCTTCGTGTTCTCCAACGGGTACTGCAGGCTCATGATCGGTGCTTCTAGTCTTTGGCGACCACTTTGTCTGCAGATCGGTACATCCCCATGGGTTCTGGATTCTGGAGCTTCATTTCATATGTCCTCCGATTCTTCTATCTTGTCCTCTTGTAGATCTCTTGATTTTCCTATTAATGTTCTTACTGCTGATGGTACTCCTCTTCCTGTTGCGAGTCGAGGCACTCTTGCCACTTCTTCCTTTTATGTTCCAGATGTTTCTCATGTGCCTCGCCTGACCATGAACCTATTTTCTCAAGGGTCACCTTCTGATTCTGGTTGTCGTGTCATTCTTGACATTGATTCTTGCACTATCCAGATCGCCACACGAAGGCTCTGGTTGGGGCTGGCCCAGCGCCGCCATGATTCTCGTGGGCTTTGGGAGTTGGACTGGCTTAATGTTCCTTCCGCTACCACCACACTCGCCATCCATCTGCCTTCGTCGCTTGACTACCAGCTCCTTCCAGCGGTGGCATCATCGACTTGGTCACCTTTGTGGTTCTCGACTATCGCCTTTAGTTAAATCGTGGTCTTCGGGGCCTGTCTCAGAGATGTCTCCTTGCAATGTCGGGGTTGTAGGCTTGGTAAACAAGTTCGGTTACCTTATCCTACTAGCGAGTCGTTGTCTCAAGCCCTTTTGATTTAGTACATTCAGATGTGTGGGGTCCGGCTCCCTTCTCTTCTAAAGGGGGCCATCGCTACTATATTATTTTTATAGATGATTTCTCTCGCTACACTTGGCTTTACTTCATGTCTTCTTGTAGTGAGGTTCTCTCTATTTATAAGCGTTTTGCCGCCATGGTCCACACTCGTTCTCTACACCTATTCGCGTGTTTTCGTGTTGATTCTGGCCGCGAGTATATCTCCAAAATGTTGCGTGGTTTTCTTGCTGAGAAGGGTACTCTTGCTCAGTTCTCTTGTCCCGGTGCTCACGCTCAGAATGGCGTGGCTGAGCGCAAGCATCATCACCTTCTTGAGACAGCTCGTGCGATGATGATTTCTGCCTCTCTTCCACCTCATTTCTGGGCTGAGGCTGTCTCCACTGCCACATATCTCATAAACATTCAACCCTCATCTGCTCTAGAGGGAGGTATTCCTCTAGAGCATCTTTCTGATCATTCTACTGATTATTCTGCTCTTGATTTGTTTGGTTGTGTTTGTTATGTTCTCCTTCCCCGAGAACGCACCAAACTAACCGCTCGATCTGTCGAGTGTGTTTTTACGGGCTCTGATGATGAACATAAGGGTTATCGATGTTGGGATCCTATCGGTCGACGGATGCTTATTTCTAGGGATGTGACTTTTGATGAGTCTCGTCCATTCTACCCACGACCATCCTCTTCGACCTTTTCAGTAGAGGATATCTCTTTTCTCACGTTTCCTGATACACCTCCCTCTGTGCCTCATATTCCTACTCCTCCTTCTCGTCCCACTATTGCAGATCCGACAACATCTTCTCATATCGTTTATTCTCCTTCCTTATTGCATGACACTCCACCTTCATCACCGATGTCTTCTCCATCTCCGTCACCTCCGGTGGTTCCTTCCCATCCCACTTTACCTTTTCATTATACCTGTCGTCGACGTCTTATGGATGAATCTACTGACGTGCCCTCTACTTCTGGTGCACCGTCTTCCTCGTCCCAGCCGACTTATGGTCTTCGGGCTCGACCTTGCCCTCCTCCTGACCGCTAATCTCCTAGCCAATATGGCCTTTCAGTTGTACTTGAGCCTACCTCTTATCGTGATGCTATTATTCATCCTGAATGGCAGTTTGCGATGGCAGAGGAGATTGCCGCTCTTGAGCGTAACGGCACATGGGATCTGGTTTCTCTTCCTCCCGTGTTCGTCCCATCACTTGTAAGTGGGTCTATAAGATTAAGACTTCGCTCGATGGTTCTCTCGGCGTTATAAAGCTCGTCTTGTGGCTCATGACTTTCAGCAGGAGCATGGTCGTGATTATGATGAGACATTTGCTCCTGTGGCTCATATGACCACTGTCCGCACACTTCTCGCCATGGCCTCTGTTCGCCACTGGTCCGTGTCACAACTTGATGTTAAAAATGCTTTTCTTAATGGTGAGTTGCATGAGGAGGTTTATATGCAGCCACCACCTGGGTATTCAGTTCCCGATGGCATGGTTTGTCGTCTTCGTCGCTCTCTCTATGGCCTTAAGCAAGCCCCTCGCGCTTGGTTTGAGCGGTTTGCCTCTTTGGTCACTGCTGGTGGTTTTTCACCCAGTGATCATGATCCAGCATTGTTTGTCCACCTTTCTGCTCGTGGTCGCACTCTTCTTCTTCTATATGTTGATGACATGATCATCACTGGCGACGATTCTGAGTATATTGCCTTTGTCAAGGCCCGTCTTAATGAGCAGTTCCTTATGTCTGATCTTGGTCCTCTTCGTTACTTTCTTGGGATTGAGGTTTCCTCCACCTCTGCTGGCTTTTTCATTTCCCAAGAAAAGTATATCCAGGGCCTTCTTACTCGTATGCTCTTAGTGATGAGCGCCTTCTTTGAGACTCCTATGGAGCTCAATGTTCACCTTCGTGCTTCCGATGGTGAGCCCTTATGCGATCCGACACGTTATATCGTCATCTTGTTGGGAGTCTTGTGTATCTTGATGTCACTCGTCCGGATATCTCTTATCCTGTCCATATTCTGAGTCAGTTTGTTTCTGCTCCCACTTCAGTTCACTATAGTCACCTTCTTCGCGTTCTACGATATCTTCGTGGCACGATCTCTCGTCGTCTCTTTTTCCCCCGTTCCAGCTCGTTCTGACTCCGTGCCTATTCGGATGCTACGTGGGCTAGTGATCCCTACGGATCGCCGTTCACTTTCTCCCTCTTGTGTCTTTCTTGGTGGTTCCCTCATTTCACGGAAGACGAAGAAAGCAGATTGCAGTTTCTCGTTCGAGTGCAGAGGCGAGTTGCGAGCTATGGCTCTTCTTACGGCCGAGGTGACTTGGTTACGATGGTTACCGGAGGATTTTGGTGTTTACATTACTACACCTACCACCCTCTGTCGACAAAGATTGGTGCTATCAGTATTGCACGGGACCACATGAAGCATGAGCTTACCAAACACATTGGTGTTGATGCTTCTTATGTCTTGTGCTGTCATGCGAGATCATGTTGTTGCTCGTCAGGATGTGCCTTCTGAGTTACAGCTAGCGGACTTCTTCACGGAGGCTCAGACTAGAGCGCAACATGGATTTCACCTCTCCAAACTCAGTGTTGTGGATCCACCATGAGTTTGAGGGGGGGTGTTAGAGTTATATTAAGTGATGTCTTTTGGCCTTTTGTATTCTAGTCTCTTGGCATCCTCTTGTAGCCTTTTGGCATCCTCATGTATGTGTATATATGTTGGCATTGGCCTCCTAATAATACAAGTTGCTATTCTCCTAACATCAACAACATGAACAAGACTTGAAGAGTTTGGTGACTTTGAAGATTTATTGACCTTTTAGAAGACCAAACCCCTGTTATATACCTACGTTAGATGCGACGATTGTGAGCTGTCACTTGTTTGTTGTTTTTCCGACAGCCACAAAATAAAATTTGTCTTCTCAAAACTAATGTTTACATTGTGTGTATCCCTCACTATCTCTCTAATCTCACCCCAAAACCCTTGGAACCAATCAAGGAGTAATGGAGATGAACTCATATTTTCTGGACCGATGAGTCAATTGGAGACAGACCGATGGATTCAGAACATGGAGAATCACATGAAGAATAACACTATAGCCGGAGAGGAAATGACCCAGCATGCTTTTCAGTGCTTTGAAAGAGATGCTACTACTTGGTGGAGGATGTATCAAACCATCAATGGATGGCAAGGAGTAACCACTTGGAAAGAATTTAAGTTGACTCTGCTACAGTCTTGGTTTGTGTCCCAGAAATTGAAGCCTTATGGAAAGGATATGAAGAAAACTTGTGCATGCAAGCTTTGTGGAGAAATAGGACACAACCATAAAGAACACAAGGATGAATGCCCAAATTGTGAAGGAAGTCACCCAGCTGAAGAATGCCCAACTAGGCAGATTACTTGTTTCTTATGTGAAGGAACTACCCACTATCCTGCTCAGTGTCACATTTACCCCATGGCCCAAAGAACCATCTAGCAGAAGAAACAAGCAATGAAAGGAGCCCTCATGGAAATTTTAGAAGAACCTGTGATGAAGGAAGGGGTGGAGGACACACGCGAAGAAAACCCAATTAAACCCTGCACCAAGTCATGCTATTCATGTGGAGAAAAAGGACACATCTCCCAGAATTGTCTGAATGGGGATCTGGTAGAATTCCCGACGGAGGAAGTAGAGTATGACCCACAGGAAATAGAAGCCCTGATTGGAACGGAAAAATCCAGGAAGAGAAATAGATTGGATTCCAGGAAGGACCTGGGTCATATCACCTATTTCAGGTGCAAGGAGCCGGGGCACTACTTCAGCAGTTCCCCAAAACGGAAGCCGAGGACCCAAGGAGGCTATGTAGTCATAAGGAAACCACGAGACTTGTCAGAAGTAATATGTTTTCGTTGTAATGAAGCAGGGCACTTTGCCAGAGGTTGTCCCAAAGAGAAGGAGGCTTGTGCTAAATATTTATGTTTGCGAAAAAATATAGCAGTAGTAGTGGGAACAATTCTTTTATTAGTGAGGTGTTGAGTTGAGGCATGTAATGGAAATGCAGGAGATGGTAATAATTTGAGAATCAATAAAGTTAGCATCATTGGTAAAGATTTGGATTTTATGAGCAGTGACTCTAGGAAGGAAGATTTTGACCATTTTCGAGGATATGGGAAATGTGGTCTATGTATGAATTTGTGCATCTCAATGGTGGTAGTACCCTGTGAGGAGATTTGACCCCTGGAAAGGATAATGATGTTCCATGGAGTGGACTTCATAAGTATAAGTTTTATCTCGATATGTGGGATACCCCAAGAACATGAAGAGATGAAGTACTATTGGAGTATAAAGGAGGTATGATGTTGGAAATATGGAGCAATTGTAACTCCATGATAAGTTTGAGTAATCACATTTTAGTTTGGCACCAATAGAAGGAAGGGAGACAAGATAACCGGATGGATTTAAGAATGCTAGGAAGCTGGATGTTGGAATAATGAACAGTTGCCCCGATGATGAGTTCAAGGTTTACAAGTGATGAGATGGGCCATAACCCACGGGCTCCAGGACCTGCCAAGAAGCAAGCACACTCTTGCTAAAGGAAAAACCCTGGAAGAAGATACGACTTTATCAACAGACGATCTTATAGGAGTAAAGTAAAACCTGAGAGTTGTGAAGAAACGATAGATTGTTTGTCTGGCTTGCAGAATCAATGGATTATCTGAACTTGGTTCGTTGACAAGAGAAATTATGAAATGCTTGTGAGGATGAGCGAGAGTTAGAATACGAGATTCGCTAAACCATATACAAGGTAATGATTTGGGTGCGGGATGGATTGATCACCATACCGACTTACTCTTATTATTCACCTTGCTATATGGGATGGTAAATCTGAGTGACTTACCTGTAGTAGAGCGACGACGATCAAAACCTTGTTTAAACCTTAGAATGGTATGACAATTTTCCCTTGTACAAGGCAGCTGCTGCCAATCGTAGGATATACTGCGAGGTTCAACCCAGACCCATTTCCTGCAGGAGAAACCATAAATTGTTGACCACCATGAGATATCGATAGTTGTTTAGTATTGGCGCCAGACCTTTCAGCTAAGAAGACCCAGTCACAGAAGAACCAAGATGAAATGGACACAGGAATTGAGGAAAGGGTTATGCCACTACCGGAAGAGCCTAGAGAAGGAATTTCCCGAGAATTTGAGAAGACTGACACTGTCAACAACAAGGATGGAGTATATGAGTTTTGATAGAACTGTAACCATGATTCTAAGGGTAGTAGCACCCCAGACCCCGGTGATAATCGATGGATTTTGAGAAGACCCCCAAACCTGACCTATTTCTTTCTAGCCTCTCCGAATCTCGAGGGCGAGATTCATTTTAAGGGTGGTAAGTTTGTAACATCCCAAAATTCTAAATTTTGGAATGTTATATTAAATAGATAGTTTTGATAGATTTTTTGATTGTGGTGTGGTTGCTTGTGTGAATTTGAGTGAAATCTGAAACTTTTTGAAGGTTAAATGAGAGGGAATAAAAGGACTTTCCCAAACTTTCACTTTTGCATTTCTAATCTCCGTGAATTCAAATTCTTTTCAAATACAAAACCCTAGAGAGAAGATGACATGACTTCTTCCATTTAAATAAATGAAAAAGGGTTTTTGAAAATATTTGAATTTCATTTGGAAATATTTTCCAATTCAGAAACTGTATGCAACTCAATGATTTTCATGAGAGAACATAAAATGAGTTCTTCAAAACATATGAAATATGAGTTGGAAGTTTAAAAATAAATCAAATTTAGAGTCCCTTTGAAATTATTTTCAATTGGGAGTTATTTTGGTTTTTATTCAAATTATTTTTCTCCAAAAATAAATTATAAGGAAATTAAGGTAAAATGATTCCCTGTAGTAGAAAATTGTAGAGAAATAAAATTTGAAATCATTTTAGTTTTTTTAATGATTTTTATTGGGTTTTATTGCAATAGTAGTACACTTTGCGTTATTTAAATTTATGTGGATTTTATTTGACTTTAGAAAAATGTTCAAGTTGTAGGAAATCTTTTTCTGAAATTTTTGATATATTATATGCCTATATAATATTTTTATTTCTTTTTGTTCTATTCTTTTGTCTCTTTGTTTAAAAAAACTCCCTGTGGACCAAACTGGGCCGAAGGCCCAGCCGGCCCATGACGTCGCCGCATACCTCGCGTGCGCGCGCCGGACACCGCCGCCGTCCCCGACGCGGACTCCGCCGGCTGCCGGCCCCTTTGCCTCCTCCCCACGCCTCCCCGCCTATAAAAGGCGAGGCCCGACCTCTCTCTCCCCTCATAGCCGCCGCCGCCTCCGCCTCACTTGATCCGAGACGCCGCCACTCGCCGCCGAAGGTCGCCGCGCTGCCACCGCATTCCGCCACTGCCCGCGCCGCCTTGCCACACCTCACCGCTGCCTTCCGCGCTGCCGCCTCGCGCAGCCGCCGTCGCTCACACTCGCCCTGAGTTTGGGTAAACCCTAGCCCCGATCCCCGCCGTCAGATAGAGATCCGACGATCTCGATTCATTCTTGTTATTTTCTCTCGTTTCGGCTAATTAACGAACGCTCGTTCGTTTAGGTTTTATTTGTGAATAGATTCGCTAGATTAGTTTCTATAGCGAGCGTTCACTCGATAGAACTTTTCTTTTTTCTTTTTAATTTCTGCCAGGGACCTATCCGTAGTGTTATTTTTACAGATTAGCCCCTAATTTTCAAACAATCGCTACTTTTAAACCGTTTACCCAAATCCAACGAAACCAACGCCCACTTCTTCATCATGATCTCCTTTATCCAGTTTACCAACTTGAACATGTTTTTGAAAGTTCAAAATTTGATTTCAAACAGATTTCAATTCAAACTTCTTTTGATCATAACTCGAGTTTTATAACTCCGGTTTGGTTGATTCTTTTTGCTATTCGAAGCTCTTGATCTAAACTTTCTGATAAGACCAAATTCACCCAATTTTGGTACTGTTAGAAATTGTTTTCTGTTGCAAGAGTTATTTGCCTATTTTCGAAGTTTTCCTAGATCTTTTCTTCTATTCTTTTGCATGAGTTCTTATGTACGCAATTGCTTTCTCATGGTAGATTGACCGGAGTGTGACGAGTAGAACTATCAGGAGTTATGAGTATGAATCATCTTCATCAACAGTACAAGGCAAGTTCACATTTTGATCATATCCCTTTCATACCTAGTTTTTATGCATTAGTTTCACCCTCAAACATTGCATGAGTAGGATTGATAACATGTGGGTTTTGGGAAGTAGTTGATGAGGTAGAACCTATTGTCCTTTATATCAAGCCCCTGGGAGTTACTTCTACGTTATGCTTATTGTTATGCTATGCTCGTAGAAGTGCTTTGGTTTTGAGAGAATTCATGAAAGATGTGAGAGTTATTGTTAACTAAGGTTTAACTTAAGGTGGCTACTTTAATACACATGTGGGTGGATTGGTTGGGGCACCCTGGGGATATACCAGTGGCTTGCTCGGACACCTGGGGATATACCAGTGTTGTCCTAGGAGATCCCGGGGAACCCGTGTGATCAACCTTTGGAATGCCACCCAGGCTCAAAGGGATCATAAGATTATTCATGCTAGAAACTTCCGTGTGCAGCCACAAGCTATTATGGGCTCTAGCATAGTTGAGTATGTTGCATGAACTCTTTCAGTGGTGGGCTAGCAGATGTAGGGGAAAGTAGGTGTAACTGTCCACCCAGAGTAAAGAGTTAATGCTTCTGAAAGACTGTGTCTCGGTCATCCGTTTCTCAAACACCATGTAGTGCGAGAAATCCAACGGAGGAGGTCGAGTCTTGTGGGGATAAGTGCACAAACCTCTGCAGAGTGTACAAACTAATCATGGTTAGCCATGTCCCAAATTATGGACATCTTGAGTATTTGGTTCTTGGATTATCATGTTGATCTCATCACTCTACTTAATTAATTTGTTGGGTTGTTAACTTTTAATTGGGGATTGAGATGGGGTTTACCATTCTCAATGTTTTCAACAAACTTTGAACTTCAATAAAATATATTCCTTTGCAGTAGGGAAAATTGGCTTTTCGCAAAACATTATAAACTTAGAGCTTTCTACCAGCCAAATATGCATGTAGTGATAGCCATTATTCAGCATTGCTCTATAGTGTGAATTTGCCAGTACATTCAATGTACTAACCCTTTGTGGCTGCAACGTCTCATGTTGCAGGAATTTTTCGACGAGTAAGTGATACGTTAGAGTTATGATTTCTACACTCAACTTTGCCGTTGGTGTTGATGGGAATCCACAACCTTGTTGTTACTTCCGCTATTTCGATTGAGGTAATAGTATTTATGTTATTTTATACATGTGATTTACCTCTGTTATAAATCCTTGAGTACTGTGTGTGTCAGCATACCGATCCAGGGGTGACACTTAAGCACAGAGACTTGACCGTCTAAGGTCGGGTCGCTACAGACTTTAGCACAATGCTAACAGTGGCTATTTCTATGGTGGAATATATGCCACGCGTTTAGCACGAGGGCTAGGTGTTTCACCTTTGCCCTTTGATCCTATCGTACCCACGCGGTATTTAGATTTTGACACCTTAAAATACCATAAGATTATCAAGGGAAAGGTTGATAACTTCACTTATAATCTATTGTTTAACAAAAAAATTGTTGTGCACACATATTTGCCTGCGCCTGCTCTTTTTGACTATCACAGCAAAGGAAGATATTTTGTTCTCGAGAGCGAGGCCTGAGCTCACAACACGGTAGTGGAGGCAGCACGGCAGGCCGAGGCATCCGTACCTAGAGCCTCCATAATCTTGGGGGAGTACGTGTTTCTCACCGGCATTACATATCCACTTATTACATTAGTCGGTGTTCACACTTTTTTATTGTATCATCCATGCTTAGATTTATTTCCTTTCTTTCTTCTTGTGTGTTTGAAAAACTTTATAAAAACCAAAAAAAATTAGTTGTAGTTAATTTACTTTCTATGCATGCTCAGTAGTAATATTAAAAAGAAAACTCAAAAAGATTTCCTTGTTCTTCTTTTGCTTGTTGGGAGCTTTCCCGTGTAAATATTTTTTCTCATTTTTGCTTTTCCCTTTTACATCCTTGTTCAAGAAAACCAAAAAACTCCAAAAATATTTTAGTGTGTTTCTCTGAATTTCTTTTCTTTTCATTCGAGTGTACCAAGGAGAAGACCACGATGAAAATGTTGAGTGGCTCTCATATGAATAATTGTTGAACTAATAAAGAGCCCATTTTACCTTGTCTTCCCCTTTTGAATAAAATTTTTGTAGATTCCAGCTTAGTCCACGGCACTCTTGCACTATTATTATTTTCATATCGTTCGGTCGTGCAAGTGAAAGGCAATAATGACGATATTCGATGAATTGGCCGTGGCAGTGAGAAACTGGTATGAACTCGACTTGTTCTGTTTGTGTAAATATGTTCAACCTAGTATCCATGATTCGGCCCATTATGATTAAACATGTTTGCAATGACAATTAGAGATTATAGTTTTTCATGCCATGCTGTAACATCCCAAATTTTCAATTTGGAATGTTATACATAGGTCATTCATGCATCTCATATTTTATTGCATTTTGTTTCGTGATCCTCGAAATTCTAGGCAACTCAAGGACCCTCGAAGAGAGTTGGGGGTTTCACCGTTTTCATATTTGAATTTTTATCAAATATCGAAATGAGGATCATTTGTTTTAATTACTTTTCTCTCTGAAAATATTTCATATTAAAATATATGAGAGGAGATAATATGACTTCTCCAAAATAAATGAAATATTGGAGGAAAAATATTAAAATCAAATCAATGATTTTATTTGGGATTTTATTGCTATTTTATTTGCATAGGGAAAATACGCATTTTTCAAAATTGCATTATAGGCCAAAATAAATGTTCACCTTGTCCGACATATTTTTAGAGGACGGGGAAAATTCATTTCAGGATTTCTGGAGTCCGTTTAGTATTCTTTTTGTTTCTTTTTCTGCGCGTCAGAATTATTATTTAAAAAAAAGTCAAACCGACTTCGGCCGCCGTGGGCGACCCGGACTCCGCCTCGTCCAGCCTTTATAAGCCACCGCGCCATACAGCCCACCCCGCGCCACTGAAACCAAGCCGCCTCGAGCCGCGCGCCTCGAGCCCAGCCACGCTATTGCCGCGCCACCGCGTCGCCCGTCGCCAGCGCCGTTCGCCGCCCGCCGCCCGTCGCCGCGTCGTTGCCCGCCGCCGCCGTGCCGCCTCGCCGAAGTTCGCCGGAGTTGCCGCGTTTTTTTCGTTCGTTTTTTTAGGTAAACCCTAGATCTGTTTTTTAATGGTTCGGTTCGGTTTTTTTCAGTTTAGTTATTTAGCGAACGCCCGTTCGTACATTCGTTTTAACGAACAGTTTTCGTCCATTAGTCACAGACAGCGAACGTTCGTTCGTTAGCCCGTTCGTCAGTTTTTTCTTTTTCTCGGGTTTTTCACGATTATTTTTTATCACGATTTCTGATCCGATTTTCGTTTTAGTTTATCTTTTCACTCGTTTATCGGAATCAGGCGATTCAAACGCCTAGATCTTCGTCTCGAAGCCCTCTTTCTATTAAACCAACTTGAACAATATTTTGGTATGGTAAAATTTGACTTTAGTCCAGATTAGTTAATGGATCTTGTTTCTTTCGCAGTTTGAGTTTCGTTCTCCACTCAATTTGATTCTTTTTGCAAACCGGAGTTCTTAAGTTGAACTTTCTGGTTAGATCTTCTTATTTGAGATTTACCCGTGCATCTTTGATCTATTGCTTATGTATGATATTGTTTGTTTGCGATAGAAATCTCGGAGTGCGAAACGTGCTACTACGAGTTACTAGGTTTTGCGGATTGTCAGCAAGGCAAGTAACACATTGATCATACTCCTTTCATACCCAGTTTTTATGCATTAGTTCCAATCCTCAAACACTCCATGATTAGGATGTGGTTAACTTGTGGGTATTGGGAAGTAGTTGATGTGGTAGAACCTATTACCTGTTTTATTATCAAACCCTGGGAGTTACTTTTACGTTATGCTTATATTGCTATGCTATGCTCGTAGACGTTGATTGGGTTGAGTGTATCCATGACAGATCTGAGTTGTTAATTAATGGCTCAACTTAAGGTGGCAACTTTAATACACATCTAGATGGATTGCTTGTTTGGGCACCTGGGGATATACCAGTGTTGTCCTAGGAGATCCCGGGATTATACCGTGTGATCCTCCTACGGTCCGCCACCCAGGCTCAAAGGGATCGTGAGATTATTCATGCTAGAATCTTCCGTGTGCAGCCACAAGCTATTATGGGCTCTAGCATAGTTGAGTATGTTGCATGACCTCTTCCAGTGATAGGCTAGCAGATGTAGAGGGATGTAGGTTGGTACTGTCTACCTGGGGTTAGAGTTATTGCTTCTGAAAGACTGTGTCTCGGTCATCCGTTTCTCAAACACCATGCAGTGCGAGAAATCCAACGGAGGAGATCGAGTCTTTTGGGGAAAAGTGCGCAAACCTCTGTAGTGTACAAACTAATCATGGTTAGCCGTGTCCCCGGTTATGGACATCTTGAGTATCTAGTACTTGGATTATCCTATTGTATCTCATCACTCTAATTTAATTTTGTTGGGTTAACGATTACTTTAGTTGGGATTGAGTTGGAGGAACCTTCTCAATGATGTTTCAACTACCATGATAGTTAAATAAAATTTATTCCTTTGTTGTAGGGAAAAATTGGCTTTTCGCAAAAACCTTATAACCATAGAGCCTCCACCAGCCATATATGCATGTAGTCATAGCATTTATCTGTTCATTTCTCTACTGTGTTACATTGCCAGCATATTCCATGCGATGACCCGTTTTCGGGCTGCAACGTATTATGTTGCAGACTTTTCAGACGAGGAGTAAGGTTCGCTAGGCCGTTGTCTTGCACTCAGCTATGCCATTGGAGTTGATGGACTCACTTTATCTTCCAAGCCTTTCGCTGTTATCGTGTTAAATGGCCTTAAGCCATATTTATTGTAATAAGTTCTCTTTTGAGACATTCGATGTAATAAGTGTGTGATTGCTACTCTATTATAAATCCTTCGAGTATTGTGTGTGTCAGCATTACCGATCCAGGGATGACACTGAAGCACAGAGACTTGACCATTTGAGGTCGGGTCGCTACAAGATGGTATCAGAGCCAGGTTGAATGTAGGACACGACCACTAAGATAAGCAATAGGTCACTCTTCTCTACCCATTTCTGACTCCTCTCCATTTTCTACTCTTTAGGATGGCGGATTCGAGGAACAAGTTTGCACAACCGGATGAAGACACACCGTTTGGACGACACTTGAAGGAAGTTACTAGATACCTGAACATTGGAATACCAAGCTTCACCGGGACCTACAACGCCACTTTACCAGAAGAGGAGCGCTGCATGATTCGAGTTAAAATTCCAGGAAGGACATTCACACCAGTTACGGAGCCCATAGAGTTTTCCTTTGATGCACCAACCTGGAGTCTAGGAAAGAGCATGGTAGACTACATCGCCATGGGACGCATCGGCGAAGTTTACCACAAGGATCTCAAGGATACTATCTACCAGATATGCGGGCACCGAGATGAGCAATGGGAGATAGTCAGCACCAAGAAAGACAGGTCCATTGCAGCATTCATCCAGGAGTTAAACCAGCACATTCGACGCCAGGAGAATCAGATGTGTGCAGACATGATAGATTTGAAGAAGGCGATGACAAGGATCACCGAGCTGGAGGAGGAACTCAAGTCTACATGCGATGGATATGAGGAGGAAATCATGACACTATTGGAGAAGAATGACGACCTGGTAAAGAAGATCGGAGTATTCATGGGAGACCCCGCGCCAGGAGGAGAAGACGACGATTCCACTTGTCCGGAGAACTACATCATCATCGATGACACCGACTCCGACCCCGATGATAGTGATGATGATTTTGAAGACGAAGCTGGAGCGGACATCATGGAGTCTTCCACCGATCAAAATTTCTAGATGACCACCAAATGACTAGTAGTATTCCCCCGTGTATATAGTAGTAGTCTGAGCACTTTAACGATAGTTCTAGACCGTTTGTATGCCCTTGATTGATTGATTGAGTGATATGATTGTGTTTGTCTCATGTGCATATGGGTAGTGTTTTCTCACTAGACCTCTTTTCTATTCTAATCTCTCCCCTCTAAACCCATCAGATGCCTCCGAGACGTGACACCAGATTTGTCTTCCCACCGGAGATCACCCAGTTGATCCAGCAGCAGAATGCCTTGATGCAGATATTAGTCCAGAACCAAGGCAACAACAACAACAACAACAACAACAACAACAACAACCCGCCCTAGTTGAAAACTTAGCCCGTTTTCTGAGGTTACAGCAGCCGGTGTTTTCCAGTAGCACCAAGCCAATAGTTGCGGATGACTGGCTACGCAGGATTGGAAGGGAGTTGACCACCGCTGGTTGCACAGATGCAGAGAAGGTGCGTTTTGACGCACATCAGTTGGATGGACCAGCAGCCTCATGGTGGGAGAATTACACAGCCACTTTCCCCATAGCCAATATCACTCGGGACCAGTTTCAGCAAGCATTCCGCACAGCCCATGTCTCAACTGGAGCTATGAGCATGAAGAAGCGTGAGTTTTGCAACTTACGCCAGGGAAACCGTACTGTAGCTCAGTACGTGGATGAGTTTAGCAAGCTATCCCATTATGCCCCTGATGATGTGGCCACAGATGTCGAGAAGCAGGAGAAGTTTATGGAAGGGCTTAATGATGAGATGAGCATGCAGTTGATGGTGGCAACATTTGCTAACTACCAGGAGTTGGTAGACAAGGCTCTTATGATGGAAGGGAAGCAGCAGCAGTTTGAGAGCCGCAAGAGGAAGTACGGGAAAGGAAAGTACAATTCTGGAGCTCAGCAGAAGCCTCGTTTAACCCCGAACTCTGGAGGACTTATTCTTAACCATGGAGGCCACACTCACAATGGAGGAAGTTCCCATAATCACAGTGGCCCCAGGAATGGAAACGGGAATGGAGCAGGCAGCAATCAAAACCGCTCTAACCCACCCGCCAAGAAGGACCAAAGTCACATTACTTGTTTCAAGTGCGGGAAGACTGGACACTACGCCAACGATTGTCTGGAATTATTGAACGGCAATGGCAATGGAAGCGCTGGGAAGAAGCCCAACCCTTTCAATGGGGGACAAGTGAACCACGTGAACATGGAGGAGGTTGAGGAGCAGCCTGATGCAGTTATTGGTAAGTTTTTGGTTAAGTCTTTTACCGCTCTTATTCTTTTCGATATTGGTGCATTGCATTCATACATATCAAGGGGATTCATGGATAAGTTTAAGCTGCCAACCCAAGACCTTAGGACACCTATGTTAGTAAGTTCACCTGGAGCAGAGTATATGGCCAGCCGATGGTGCGACCGGATACCCTTAACCATTGGTAGCCATGTTTTCCCGTCAGACCTAATAACTTTGGAGTCACAAGGATTGGATGTGATATTAGGCATGGACTGGATGTCGAAGTATGGAGGAAGCACTGATTGTGCTAGTAAGTCAATTCTGCTCACCACCTCGGAGGGAAAAAGGATCAAGTATGTATCCAAGCATTCGTCAAGGAGAACCCAAGTAAATTCCCTCTCAGAAGTTGTTCAGGAAGAAGTACCTGTTGTGAAGGATTACCCAGATGTATTTCCAGAGGAATTACCCGGCATGCCCCCAGATCGGAACATCGAGTTTTTGATAGGACTGTTGCCAGGCACCGGACCGACATCGAAGAGACCATACCGGATGCCCGCAAATGATCTGGAGGAGATTAAGAAGCAGATTAAGGAGTTATTAGAGAGAGGTTACATCGGACGAAGTTCATCACCGTGGGGAGCCCCAGTGCTTTTGGTTGAGAAGAAGGATGGATCCTTAAGGGTGGTTGTTGATTATCGCGCACTAAATGAGGTGACGATCAAGAACAAGTACCCATTGCCGATGATCAATGATTTGTTTGACCAGCTGCAAGGAGCAGTGTTTTTGAAGATCGATCTACGATCAGGATATCACCAGCTGAAGATTCGAGAGAAGGATATACTGAAAACAGCATTCACCACAAGGTATGGATTATATGAGTATACGGTCATGTCATTTGGACTGACTAATGCCCCTGCCTATTCATGAGTATGATCAATAAGGTGTTCATGGAATTCTTGGATAAATTTGTGGTGGTGTTCATTGATGATATAATGGTATACTCGAAGAATGAGGAGGAGCACAAGGAGCATTTAAATGCGGTCCTCGAGAAACTCGAGGAACATCGGTTGTATGCCAAGTTCAGCAAATGTGAGTTTTGGTTGAAGGAAGTTGGATTCCTTGGACATGTTATATCAGGAGAAGGTATAGCGATGAGCCCACCAAGGTTCGGTCGATCGAAAGTGGTTGGCACCCACCTCGATTAGCAAGATCCGCAGTTTTCTTGGACTCGCGGGATACTATCGGAGATTCATTGAGAATTTTTCCAAGATTGCAAAGCCAATGACGGCATTGTTGAAGAAGGATACCAAATTCAAATGAACGGAAGAATGTGAGGCAAGTTTTCAGGAGTTGAAGAAACGTTTGACTACAGCCCCAGTGCTGATTCTGCCGGATATACGCAAGGACTTCCAAGTGTATTGCGATGCCTCACGCTCAGGACTTGGAGGTGTACTTATGCAGGACGGAAGAGCTGTTTCATATGCATCCCGACAGCTTCGGCCGCATGAGTTGAATTATGCTACTCATGATTTGGAGTTAGCAGCCGTAGTGCATGCACTCAAGACTTGGAGACATTACCTTATCGGAAACCGTTGTGATGTGTACACGGATGATAAGAGTTTGAAGTACATTTTCACACAGATGGAGCTGAACCTCAGGCAGAGGAGATGGTTGGAGCTTATAAAGGATTATGACATGAAGCTTCACTATCATCCAGGCAAGGCCAATGTCGTACCAGACGCTTTGAGCCGGAAGAGTTATGACAATACCCTCGTAAGCAGATGATTGCCAAAGGAGTTAGCCGAGGATCTCAGGGAACTACGTTTGGAGATAGTCCCTAGAGGTTTTGTTGCAGCATTGGAGGTTCAATCAACGTTGTTTGGAAAGATTCGAGAAGCGCAGAAGGATGATAAAGAGATTGCCGAGATAAAAGAGAGAATGAGTAAAGGAAAGGCCAAAGGTTTTTGTGAGGATGAGCACGACACCTTATGTTTTGAGGACCGCATTTATGTGCCCAATAATGCGGAGATCAGGAAGTTGATACTTTAGGAGGCTCACGACTCGCCATACTCGATACACCCCGGAAACACCAAGATGTATTTGGATTTGAAGGAGCGTTTCTGGTGGACTGGTATGAAGAAGGATATTGCTGAGTATGTAGCCGTATGTGATGTATGTCATAGAGTAAAGGCAGAACATCAGAAGCCAGCAGGATTACTGCAGCCTATGCCGATACCCGAAGGGAAGTGGGATAAAACTGGCATGGATTTCATCATCGGATTGCCCAGGACTCGATCAGGATATGATTCTATCTGGGTAGTAGTTGATCGCTTGACCAAAGTGGCTCACTTTATTCCAGTGAAAACCACGTATACCAGTGCGAAGTTGGCCAAGATATATATGACCAGGATCGTATGTCTGCATGGAGTTCCGAGGACCATCGTATCAAATAGAGGAACACAGTTTACTTCAAAGTTTTGGCATCAGTTGCACCAGACTTTGGGTACAAGGCTAGAGTTCAGTACAACATTTCATCCGCAGACAAATGGCCAGACCGAGAGAGTCAACCAGATTCTGGAGGATATGTTGAGAGCTTGTGCGCTAGATTATGGATCTAGTTGGGATGAAAATTTTCCCTATGCGGAGTTCTCATACAACAACAGCTACCAGGCCAGTTTGAAGATGGCACCGTTCGAAGCCCTGTATAGACGAAGGTGCAGAACACCGTTGATATGGGATGAAGTGGGAGACTGACAGTTGTTTGGACCAGATTTGATCAAAGAGTCTGAAGAGAAGGTTAAGTTGATTCGAGACAGGCTGAAGGTAGTTCAGTCCAGGCAGAAGAGTTATGCAGATTCGAAATGCAAGGAGGTAGCCTATGAAATCAGAGGCAGAGCATATCTTCGTGTATCACCACTCCGAGGGGTGAAACATTTTGGGGTGAAGGGAAAGTTAGTCCCGAGATTTGTAGGACCATACCGAGTTTTGGAACGCATGGGAGAGGTTGCCTACAAGTTGGAGTTACCCGAGGGATTGTCAGGATTTGATGATGTGTTTCATGTATCCCAATTGAAGAAGTGGCATGCTAAGATGGCCGATACCTCTGAGAGATACAGTGCCCCTGGAAGCGATTCAGTTGGACAGTGATTTGACATATGAGGAGAAACCCGTCAAGATTCTTGAGTTTGCCAGCCGAGTTACTCGCAGCAAGGTCATCAAGTTTTGCAAAGTTCAGTGGAGCCACCATCACGAGGATGAAGCCACACAGGAGCGAGAGGATGATCTACGGAAAGACCACCCACACCTATTTTCTAGCCAACCCGAATCTCGAGGGCGAGAATCATCTTAAGGGGGGTAGGTTTGTAACATCCCAAATTTTCAATTTGGAATGTTATACATAGGTCATTCATGCATCTCATATTTTATTGCATTATGTTTCAGGATCCTCGAAATTCTAAGCAACTCAAGGACCCTCAGAGAGAGTTGGGGGTTTCACCGTTTTCATATTTGAATTTTTATCAAATATCGAAACGAGGATCATTTGTTTTAATTATTTTTCTCTCCGAAAATATTTCATATTAAAATATATGAGAGGAGATAATATGACTTCTCCAAAATAAATGAAATATTGGAGGAAAATAATAAAATCAAATCAATGATTTTATTTGGGATTTTATTGCTATTTTATTTGCATAGGAAAAATACGCATTTTTCAAAATTGCATTATAGGCCCAAATAAATGTTCACCTTGTCCGGCATATTTTTAGAGGATGGGGAACATTTATTTCGGGATTTCTGGAGTCCGTTTAGTATTCTTTTTCTTTCTTTTTCTGCGTGTCAGAATTATTATTAAAAAAAGTCAAACCGACTTGGGCCGTCGTGGGCGACCCGGACTCCGCCTCGCCCAACCTTTATAAGCCGCCGCCCCACAGCAGCCCACCCCAGCCCGCGCCACACCGAAACCCTAGCCGCCTCGAGCCCCGCGTCGCCCGCAGCTGCGGCCGCCGCCGCCGCCATACCATGCCGTTCCGCCGCCGCCGTCTTGGGAGTTCTCCGGAGTTGCCGCATTTTTTTGTTCGGTTTTTTTAGGTAAACCCTAGATCTGTTTTTTAATGGTTTGGTTCGGTTTTTTTGGTTTAGTTATTTAGCGAACGCCCGTTCGTACGTTCGTTTTAACGAACGGTTTTTGTCCGTTAGTCACAGACAGCGAACGTTCGTTCATTAGCCTATTCGTCAGTTTTTTCTTTTTCTCGGGTTTTTCGCGATTATTTTCGATCACGATTTCTGATCCTATTTTCGTTTTAGTTTATCTTTTCGCTCGTTTATCGGAATCAGGCGATTCAAGCGCCTAGTTCTTCATCTCGAAGCCCTCTTTCTGTTTAACCAACTTGAACAAGACTTTGGTACTGTAAAATTTGACTTTAGTCCAGATTAGTTAACGGATCTTGTTTATTTCGCAGTTTGAGTTTCGTTGCTCCGCTTGATTTGATTCTTTTTGCAAACCGGAGTTCTTAAGTTGAACTTTCTGGTTAGATCTTCTTATTTGAGATTTACCCGTGCATCTTTGATTGATTGCTTATGTATGCTATTGTTTGTTTGCGATAGAATTCCCAGAGTGTGAAGCGTTCTACTACGAGTCACTAGGTTTTGCGGATCGTCAGCAAGGCAAGTAACACATTGATCATACCCCTTTCATACCCAGTTTTTATGCATTAGTTCCAATCCTCAAACACTGCATGATTAGGATGTGGTTAACTTGTGGGTATTGGGAAGTAGTTGATGAGGTAGAACCTATTACCTGTTTTAGTATCAAACCCTGGGAGTTACTTTTACCTTATGCTTATATTGTTATGCTATGCTCGTAGACGTGGATTGGGTTGAGTGTATCCATGACAGATGTGAGTTTTTAATTAATTGTTTAACTTAAGGTGGCAACTTTAATACACATCTGGGTGGATTTCTTGTTTGGGCACCTGGGGATATACCAGTGTTGTCCTAGGAGATCCCGGGGTTATACCGTGTAATCCTCCTACGGTCCGCCACCAGGATCAAAGGGATCGTGAGATTATTCATGCTAGAAACTTCCATGTGCACCCACAAGTTGTTATGGGCTCTAGCATAGTTGAGTATGTTGCATGACCTCTTCCAGTGGTAGGCTAGCAGATGTAGAGGGATGTAGGTTGGTACTGTCTACCTGGGGTTAGAGTTAATGCTTCGAAGAAAGGCGTGTCTCGGTCATCCGTTTCTCAAACACCATGTAGTGTGAGAAATCCAACGGAGGAGATCGAGTCTTGTGGGGAAAAGTGTGCAAACCTCTGCAGAGTGTACAATCTAATCATGGTTAGCCGTGTCCCCGGTTATGGACATCTTGAGTATCTAGTACTTGGATTATCTTATTGTATCTCATCACTCTAATTTAATTTTGTTGGGTTAATGATTACTTTAATTGGGATTGAGTTGGGGAACCTTATCAATGATGTTTCAACTACCATGATAGTTAAATAAAATTTATTCCTTTGTTGTAGGGAAAAATTGGCTTTTCGCAAAAACCTTATAACCATAGAGCCTCCACCAGCCATATATGCATGTAGTGATAGCATTTATCTGTTCATTGCTCTACTGTGTTACATTGCCAGCATATTCCATGTGCTGACCCATTTTCGGGCTGCAACGTATTATGTTGCAGACTTTTCAGACGAGGAGTAAGGTTCGATAGGTCGTTGTCTTGCACTCATATATGCCGTTGGAGTTGATGGACTCACTTTATCTTCCAAGCCTTCCGTTGTTATCGTGTTAGATGGCCTTAAGACATATTTATTGTAATAAGTTCTCTTTTGAGACATTCGATGTAATAAGTGTGTGATTGCTACTCTGGTATAAATCCTTCGAGTACTGTATGTGTCAGCATTACCGATCTTGGGATGACGCTGAAGCATAGAGACTTGACCGTTTGAGGTCGGGTCGCTACACATGCATAAGTAGCTAGGAGTGGATAATGATTTATCTTGGATATCAACATTGCATTAAAATGATTGTGATGTTGTATGATGATATGGTATCCTCCTCTGAATGCTCGAGTGGCTTGACTTGGCACATGTTCATGCATGTAGTTAAATCAAAACAAACATAGCCTCTATGATATTTATGTTCGTGGTGTTCATATCCTACTCATGCAAGTGCCCAATGTTACTTACGCATAATGCGTGTTTATGACCGTTGTTGCTCTCTAGTTGGCCGCTTATCAATCTAATTGCTAGCCTTCGCCTGTACTAAGTGGGAATTCTGCTTGCACATCAAAAACCTTGAACGCAAAGTTATTCCAGATGAGTCCACCATACCTACCTATATGAGGTATTACCCTGCCATCCTAAGTAAATTTGCATGTGCCACCTCTAAAAACTTCAAATAAATATCCTTTTGGTGTGCCTGGATCTTTCATGGAATGACAGGAGGTGCTTGGTATCTTCCATGCTAAGCGGGTTATTCTCAGGTCGAGTGTTAATTCACTCGCCAACGCACGAGAAAAGGGCGGTAATAGGGATGCCCAGTACTGAACTCAAAAAATGCAAATAATTAAACAAAACTCCCCCGGGACTGTTGTTGGTTTGGACGACACCCGTTGTTTCGGACAAGCCGTGGAGTATGATTGTTGGTGGAGGGGGATTAAACCTTTACTTTTATCGCGTGGGAACCGCCACTAGCGTGCTTAGCATGGAAGGTATTGATAACTGATAGTCGTGAAGTAAATGAGAAAGGTGCATGTCTCCAACTATCATTTATCTCTGTTTTAAAAACTTGAGCTCTGGCACCTCTGCAAATCATTGCTTCCTTCTATGAAGGGACCATCTATTTACTTTTATGTTGTGTCATCACCTTCTAAAACAAGCCCTAGAACCTGAGAGCATAGCTGTGATGACTTATGCATTGTGTGTAGCTAATGTTGGGTGCATCATGACTGGATCTTTTCTACCATGAATTACAATGTTTAGTCGTTGCCTGAATTTGGGGGTGCTCTGCATTTATGTTTTGCAGTCTCAGAAAGGACTAGCGAGATACCACTATGAAAGCACAAGTGCTCCCTAGGTGGTTTTGGTAATTAATGACAACATATCTCTTGTTGGACTAACACTTTTACCTAGTATGTTTTAGATAAGTTCAACAATGAGGTGGCATGGACTAGAGGATGTGAAACCCCTTCAAGATGCAAAGGACAAAGGATTGGCTCAAGCTCAAAGTTCAAGACTCTACATTTTCTGTTTTAGTGATCCAAGATCACATTGAGTCTATAGGAAAAGTCAATACTATCAAGGAGGCATGAGGTGTTGCTTAATGAGGCTCTTGCTCAAGTGCTTAGTGATATGCTCCAAAGTCCTCAACTACTTTCTCACATCCACATATGACCTAAACCAAAAGTCAAACTCGGCCTCACCGATTCTTTCCATTCGGCGCCACCAAGTTCAGATGTCATAGACACTGCCACAAACCCTAGCAAATCGGTCTCACCGATAGGGATCTCGGTCTCACCGAGATGGGGTTGTAATCTCTCGGTTTCCCTTCGTAACATTTCGGTCCCACCGAGATGAGCGATCGGTCCCACCGAGATTGCAATGTAAACTCTTTGTTTCCCTTTTGTAACATTTTGGTCTCACCGAAATGAGCGAATCGGTCCCATCGAGTTTACCTGACCAACTCTCTGGTTAGCTTATTACCAAAATCCGTCTCACCGAGTTTGTGTAATCGGTCTCACCGAGATTACATTATGCCCTAACCCTAACCATATCGGTCCTACCGAGTTGCATGTCGGTCCCACCGAAAATCCTAACGGTCACTAGAATTGCTGAATCGGTCCGACTGAGTTTATCATTTTGGTCCCACCGAGTTTGGCAAATTGTGTGTAACGGTTAGATTTTGTGTGGACGCTATAAATACCCCTCCACCTCCTCTTCATTCATGGAGGGAGCCATCAGAACGAATCTACACTTCCAACCAACATTTTCTGAGAGAGAACCACCTACACTTGTGTTGAGGCCAAGATATTCCATTCCTACCATATGAATCTTGATCTCTAGCCTTCCCCAAGTTGCTTTCCACTCAAATTCTCTTTCCACCAAATCCAAATCCTGTGGGAGAGAGTTGAGTGTTGGGGAGACCATCATTTGAAGCACAAGAGCAAGGAGTTCATCATCAACACACCATTTGTTACTTCTTGGACAGTGGTGTCTCCTAGATTGGCTAGGTGTCACTTGGGAGCCTCCGACAAGATTGTGGAGTTGAACCAAGGAGTTTGTAAGGGCAAGGAGATCGCCTACTTCGTGAAGATCTACCGCTAGTGAGGCAAGTCCTTCGTGGGCGACGGCCATGGTGGGATAGACAAGGTTGCTTCTTCGTGGACCCTTCATGGGTGGAGCCCTCCGTGGACTCGCGCAACCGTTACCCTTCGTGGGTTGAAGTCTCCATCAACGTGGATGTACGATAGCACCACCTATCGGAACCACGTCTCAAAAATCTCCGTGTCTCCAAATTGCGTTTGAATTCTCCAAACCCTTCCCTTTACATTCTTGCAAGTTGCTCATATACTCTTTGCATGCTTGCTTGATATGTATTGTGTTTGTTAAACTTGTGCCTAAAACTCCACTTCAACCTAAAGAATTTAAAAACTGCAACTTTTGGTACTTAATGTCTAATCACCCCCCCCCCCCCCTCTAGACACCTCTTCTCGATCCTTTCAATTTGTATCATAGCTTTGGTCTAAATTGCCTTGGTTTAATCACCATTGGAAGAAGATGGATGTGTCTACTTTAGGGAGTCTTAGACATAGAGTGCCTATTCTTGATGGAGAATATTTTCATGAGTGGAAAAATGAAATGCTTGAGATTTTCAATGAATATCATTTGAAAAAGTACATTACTAGCCCTTGTGCACCTCATTGATTCCTTGCACCCCACACCTGAAGAGGATCTTGACATGATTCGCAATCTTAGAACCATCAATCTTATCATAAGAGGATTGCCCAAAAATTTGATTGCTAGTTTGCCTACTCTTGATTGTGCATATACTATATGGAGATTTCTTGAGGAACGATTTCCAGATTATTCCTTGAAAAATCTAGATAAAATTCTCCATAAGTCTATTGCCTTGAGTAAGATGAATTCTAGTGATCCTAACTTTGGTGATTGTCTATTTGAGCTTACCAATCTCATGCGTGCCATAGGAGATGTTGGGATCATTAGCAATATCATTTCCGAAGCTATTAGAATCCATAAAGACAATCATAGAAATGATCATTTGTCTAATTAATTACCCTCTTTAGGAATCGATCAATCACAAGATGATGTTGAACATGGATACTATGATGAGGATGATGATAGTGACTATGATCTTGATGATGCGATGAGACACTTTGGTCTTATGGCAAATCTTCGCGGCTACATGGCCGAGGAAAGGAGTGGTTTCTTTATAGTGGATGTACCGATCACATGACCGGAGACAAAGACATGTTCCGTGAGCTTGCTGAAAATGACGGCCCTCGAAAATATGTCACCTTTGGTCATAACTCAAAGGGTAAGGTGGTTGGCCTCGGTAAGGTGGCCATCTCACATGATAGCTCCATACAAAATGTCATGCTCGTTGAATCTCTTGGGTACAATTTGCTTTCAGTTTCTAGACTTGCTGATTTCGGTTTCAATGTCTTATTCACTGAAGTAGATTGCCAAGTGTTTCGTAGAGACAATCGTAAAATGGTCTTTACTGGTATACGTAGAGGTGATCTTTACATTGTTGATTTCACTAAAAAGGCTCAACCTAGAACTTGCCTAATTGCTAAATCTTCTAAAGGTTGGTTATGGCATAGACGATTAGGTCATGTGGGCATGCAAAATCTTGATAATCTTATTAAAGGTGATCATATCCTCAGAATAAAAGATGTTATATTTGACAAGGATAGACTTTGTAGTGCTTGTCAGGCAGGGAAACAAGTTGGAGGAAGTCATCGCGCGAAGAACATCATGAGCACGAGAAGACCACTCGAGCTACTTCACATGGATCTCTTTGGTCCAAATGCCTACAAGAGTCTCGGTGGTAACTCATTTGGACTAGTCATAGTTGATGATTTTTCAAGATTTACATGGGTGTTCTTTCTTGATGACAAATCGCAGGTCCAAAAGATCTTCAAAAACTTCGCTAGGAAGGCCCAAAATCAATTTGACGTGAAGATCAAGAAGGTTCGAAGCGACAACGGAACGGAGTTCAAGAACACAAATGTGGATACCTTTCTTGACGAAGAAGGGAGTTCACATGAGTTCTCGGCTACGTACACACCTCAACAAAATGGAGTCGTTGAGAGGAAGAACCGGACTCTTATTGAGATGGCAAGAACGATGCTTGATGAGTACAAGACGCCAAAACACTTTTGGGCGGAAGCGGTTGAGACAACTTGTCATGCTACAAATTGCTTGTATCTTCACAAGCTACTCGGCAAGACGGCTACGAGCTTCTCACCGGTAACAAACCCCAAGTTGGATACTTTCGAGTATTCGGCTCAAAGTGCTACATTCTTGATAAGCATCGTCGTTCTAAATTTGCTCCTAAATCTTATGAAGGTTTCCTACTTAGTTATGGCTCAAACTCTCACACTTACTGCGTCTACAACAATTTCACCCGAAAGGTTGAAGAGATGGTAGATGTGAAGTTTGATGAATCTAACGGCTCGCAAGTAGAGCAATTGCCAATTGATGTAGGAGACAAAGACCCTTCGGAAGAAATCCAACACTTGTCTATTGGCAAGATTCGTCCAACGGAGGTGAAGGAGAGTACCTCGTCCGTTCAAGTGGAAGCTTCTACCTCACGACAAGGTGAACCAAGAATTGATATGGAAGCATCCATGAGTGGGACACACCAAGACGAAGAAAACGAGGAAGCACACCAAGATGAACATCAACAACCTCCTTCTCCACCACGACAAGAGAATGACAACGTCAACAATGAAGAAGGCCAAGAAGAAGAACAAGATGAAGAAGATGTTCCACCCCAAGCCAAGCCAAAGCTCACACGAGTTCGAGCAAGAATCGCCAAAGATCATCCCGTCGAGCAAATCTACAATGATATCCAAACCGGGAGAATCACTCGCTCCAAAACTCGTTTAGCTAACTTTTGTGAACATTACTCATTCATCTCTAGCATTGAACCTATGAAGGTTGAAGAAGCATTGGAAGATCCGGATTGGATAAACACTATGCATGAAGAGCTACACAACTTTGAGAGAAATCAAGTTTGGACATTGGTCGAGAAGCCCGACAACAACCACTACATCATTGGTACCAAATGGGTGTTTCGCAACAAGCAAGATGAATATGGTCAAGTCGTCCGCAACAAAGCACGCCTAGTCACCCAAGGCTACACTCAAGTCGAAGGTATGGACTATGGTGAGACATATGCCCCCGTTGCTAGACTTGAGTCCATTCGCATCTTACTTGCCTATGCTAATTATCATGATATCACCTTGTACCAAATGGACATTAAAAGTGCTTTTCTAAATGGTGAAATTGAGGAGGAAGTTTATGTTAAGCAACCTCCCGGATTTGTCAATCCTAAGAAACCTAATCATGTTTACAAACTTCACAAAGCTCTTTATGGTCTTAAACAAGCTCCTAGAGCATGGTATAAATGCTTGACCAAGTTCCTTATTGAAAAAGGCTTTGAAATTGGAAAAATAGATTCTACTCTTTTTACTAAAAGATTAATGGAGAACTATTTGTATGCCAAATTTATGTCGATGATATTATATTTGGATCAACTAACCCTCATTTTAGTGAAAAGTTTGGAAAGCTAATGTCTGAGAAGTTTGAGATGTCGATGATGAGCGAACTCAAATTCTTTCTCGGTTTGAAAATCAAGCAAACTAAGGAAGGTACCTTTGTATCTCAAACAAAGTACACCAAGGACTTATTCAAGAAGTTCAATATCCAAGAATGCAAAGGTATGAATACACCCATGCCTACTAGTGGACATCTTGATTTGGCCAAAGATGGTGAACCGGTTGATCAAAAGGTTTACCGCTCTATGATTGGTTCATTGTTATATCTATGTGCTTCACGTCCCGATATTATGCTAAGTGTGTGCATGTGCACACGATATCAAGCTGCTCCTAAAGAATGTCATCTTAAGGCCGTGAAAAGGATAGTGAGATACCTAATCCATACACCAAATTTTGGCATTTGGTATCCAAAGAGGGCTTCCTTTGATCTTGTTGGCTACTCCGATTCGGACTATGCCGGAGACAAGGTTGATAGAAAATCCACTTCGGGTACTTGTCAATTTCTTGGTAGATCTATTGTATCTTGGTCCTCCAAGAAACAAAACTCGGTATCCTTATCCACCGTGACGGAATACATTGTCATTGGTTCATGTTGTGCTCAATTACTTTGGATGACCCAAACTCTTAAAGATTATGGGATATATGTGAAACATGTTCCATTGCTGTGTGAAAATGAAAGTGCTATTAATATTGCTCACAATCCCGTGCAACATTCTTGAACCAAGCATATTGAAGTTCGTCGTCATTTCATTCGAGATCATGTTGCCAAAGGGGAAATTAACCTTAAGCATGTTCGCACCGATAAGCAATTAGTTGATATATTTACCAAGCCACTTGATTAGAAAGTGTTTTGCAGGTTAAGAGGTGAATTGAACATTATTGATGCTTCAAACTTGGAGTAGGGACTCCATTTGATACATGCAAGGCATGAGCCTATGACTAATCCTTGATATTTCTCTTATGTTGACTATATTATGTCTTGGATATATTTGCACCTTGCATGTTATCTAACCCATGTAGGTACTTGGATGAATCTACATCTATGAGATTGCAACTCACTCACATGTTGAGCAATTTATATATCACCAAGTCTCTACACAATGGTGGATGAAGACAAGGAAGCACGCAACCATTCAAACATATCCTTTGACAAATTCTATGTTGAGTCTCATGATTGTCATTTTGGATACACGAGTGCTCTTCCTTGCAAAAACTAATCCATGTAGGTAGATGAACTCAAACTCCAAGTGGTGCTCCCAACTCTTGATGAGCTACATCAACCTTGAGCAACCCACACAAGTTCAACTACATGATCATGATCAACTCCACCACCCAAGGTATGTTTATTCCATCTTAGAGAAGCTTTACTCCGAGACATGGGATAAAGAGACTCAACAAGATGTGAACACATCAAAAAGCTTAAACGAAAAATGGTAACCCCATTTTGAGCTTAAACAATGAGTATGACCTATGATCAAGTGATCTCACTTGACTCCTAAGTCAATATACTCTAGCATAGGTGACTTTGTCACCGCCCAACTCTAGATGAAGTTCTATTGTGTTCTTTTCTGTGCTCTTGCGTTTGTCTCATGCATATTTGTTTCCCCTTTCAAAAAAAACTTCATCTAGATCTTTTAATTTCTTCTCTTTTATTTTCCGTTCTGCATTTCCTGCATCCAATTCATTGCAAATCTTTCGGTTAATTCCTTGCAAATCCTTGTGAGATCTTACTTGTCTAGTGAGCTGAGGTGACAAGTGTTTTCTCTGTGGTGAACTCAGTCTCACCGGTTGTCGTGGTTTTGTCACGGCAGATGTCCTCATGAAAGGACTTAGTCGTGGAGCCATCGCTACGGGTTAACTTGAAGGGGTTAAAGCGGACGCAAAGACACAAGAGTTATACTAGTTCGGCCCCTTCGATGAAGGTAAAAGCCTACGTCAAGTTGTGATGGAATTGATGTGGTCTCGATGACTAGCGAGCAAATAAGCTTCGCCTAGGCCTCGAGTTGTTGTTGTCCCATTTGAACCGCCCCGGTCGTCCCCTTATATACATGGGTGACGCCCGTCGGTTCAGAGAGTCCCAATCTCCGGTTCATATTCATATCCGGGTTGGTCTCTCTCTATTCCTAACTTACAATACAAGTTTACATACCAGGCCGGTTTACGGCCATGTGTTCTAAACCGACTACAGGCCTTGGGCCCTTTCTTTATGCCTCTTGGGCTTTTACACCGTTGAACTACTGATGAAGTTAACCCGGCCCAGATAGGCCGGTTTACGCCCAGTAGCAACATCCCCAACACCGGTGTAATACCTTCGGCCCAACCGAATCCTCTCGGTACAACCGAACCATACAACTCGGTGTCACCGATTTCACTACAAGAGAGACATCTTGCCACTTGTTTCTGCATTCTTTTTGATCCAGCTCCACCCAATGAATCTTGTCCTCGACCAGCATCCCACTCAACTTGCTGCTTTGTTCTGTGACTCAAGGACCAAACCCATCATGACAAAAATCCGTAAGAACCCTTCTTGGAAATTGATGTCAAAGGGAGAGAGAGATCACATCAAAGCTTAATCATATCTATAGGGGAGAGAATGCTCTAGGGAAGAAAGAGACCCCAGATGCTTGGTGTTCAAGAGGAGAGAAGTCACATGTCTTCAAGAGGGGAAAGACATGTTCATATTTGTGCCTGTTTGCATTAGCTCTGTTCATTTCCTTTGAGCTCTGATTTTGCTCTGATTTTCTGTTCCCTATCTTCTCCCAATATCCCATGTTGGATTCAGGGGGAGCAAGACATCTAAGGGACGGAAATCCTTGAATTTATTGCACATCTTTACCTTTGGGGACATGTCTATATCCAATGTGGTACTTAGTACTCACTCTACATGTCATCCCAGTCTTGGTACTCTTGTGGGTTCTCTTGTTTGCTCTGGCCAGTAGGTGTATCTGTGTTATCTAACCTTGTTTACGCAGGTCCATACCATCCTAAGCCAACTCCAGACCACAAGGTAAGTATATGCATCACAGTCATGTGAATGAGAAATTCTTGCTGATGTCCATACTGTTTGCAAGAAGGACTCATGAGCATGAAGGTGCATTTCTCATATCTGCATCATTTGCTCTGATGCATATAGCCAAGATACATGTAACACATTGCTTACTCTGTCATGTTTATGCATTCACATGCTCTTATATTCCATATTCACATGATTGCATACATGTAGGGGGAGCCTATGCATGTTACATGTCTTTCCAAAGCTTTACTTACCATTCTCTATATCTTTACTTAAAGCTTTGATGTATGTTGTCATCAATTACCAAAAAGGGGGAGATTGAAAGCACAAGTGCTCCCTAGGTGGTTTTGGTAATTAATGACAACATATCTCTTGTTGGACTAACACTTTTACCTAGTATGTTTCAGATAAGTTCAACAATGAGGTGGCATGGACTAGAGGATGTGAAACCCCTTCAAGATGCAAAGGACAAAGGATTGGCTCAAGCTCAAAGTTCAAGACTCTACATTTTCTGTTTTAGTGATCCAAGATCACATTGAGTCTATAGGAAAAGCCAATACTATTAAGGAGGGATGAGTTGTTGCTTAATGAGGCTCTTGCTCAAGTGCTTAGTGATATGCTCCAAAGTCCTCAACTACTTTCTCACATCCACATATGACCTAAACCAAAAGTCAAACTCGGCCTCACTGATTCTTTCCATCCCGCGCCACCGAGTTCAGATGTCATAGCCACTGCCACAAACCCTAGGCAAATCGGTCTCACCGATAGGGATCTCGGTCTCACCGAGATGGGGTTGTAATCTCTCTGTTTCCCTTTGTAATGTTTCGGTCCCACCGAGATGAGCGATCGGTCCCACCGAGATTGCAATGTAAACTCTCTGTTTCCCTTTTGTAACATTTCGGTCTCACCGAAATGAGCGAACCGGTCCCACCGAGTTTACCTGACCAACTCTCTGGTTAGCTTACTACCAAAATCGGTCTCACCAAGATTACGTTATGCCCTAACCCTAACCATATCGGTCCTACCGAGTTGCATGTCGGTCCCATCGAAAATCCTAACGGTCACTAGATTTGCTGAATCGGTCCAACCGAGTTTATCAATTCGGTCCCACCGAGTTTGGCAAATTGTGTGTAACGGTTAGATTTTGTGTGGAGGCTATAAATACGCCTCCACCTCCTCTTCATTCGTGGAGAGAGCCATCAGAACGAATCTACACTTCCAACCAACATTTTCTGAGAGAGAACCACCTACACTTGTGTTGAGGCCAAGATATTCCATTCCTACCATATGAATCTTGATCTCTAGCCTTCCCCAAGTTGCTCTCCACTCAAATCCTCTTTCCACCAAATCCAAATCCTGTGAGAGAGAGAGAGTTGAGTGTTGGGGAGACTATCATTTGCAGCACAAGAGCAAAAAAATTCATCATCAACACACCATTTGTTACTTCTTGGAGAGTGGTGTCTCCTAGATTGGCTAGGTGTCACTTGGGAGCCTCCGACAAGATTGTGGAGTTGAACCAAGGAGTTTGTAAGGGCAAGGAGATCGCCTACTTCGTGAAGACCTACCGCTAGTGAGGCAAGTCCTTCGTGGGCGGCGGCCATGGTGGGATAGACAAGGTTGCTTCTTCATGGACCCTTCGTGGGTGGAGCCCTCCGTGGACTCACAAGAATCATACCCTTCGTGGGTTGAAGTCTCCGTCAACATGGACGTACGATAGCACCACCTATCGGAACCACGTCTCAAAAATCTCCGTGTCTCCAAATTGCGTTTGAATTCTCCAAACCCTTCCCTTTACATTCTTGCAAGTTGCATGCTTTACTTTCCGCTGCTCATATACTCTTTGCATGCTTGCTTGATATGTATTGTGTTTGTTAAACTTGTGCCTAAACTCCACTTCAACCTAAAGAATTTAAAAACTGTAACTTTTGGTACTTAGTGTCTAATCACCCCCACTCTAGACACCTCTTCTTGATCCTTTCACACTATTGTCATATTATATCATGGTTGTTTTGACAACGTGTTGTTTTTTGAGATATCTTATTATTGCTCGCTAGTTGATTATGTCATTGATATGAGTCATTATAATCTTTAGGAGTAATTGCCGGCATGGTTAGTTATAATGTTGGCTGAAAACCTGGGTGTTGTTTAAGCTTATTTATGCAAACAAGAGCAAAAGAGTTCATAAAAGTTTTTCTTTTTCACTTTCAGTTTATCAACTGAATTGCTTGAGGACAAGCAAAGGTTTAAGCTTGGGGAAGTTGATACGTCTCCAACGTATCTACTTTTCCTAACGCTTTTCCTCTTGTTTTGGACTCTAATTTGCATGATTTGAATGAAAATAACCCCAGACTGACACTGTTTTTAGCAAAACTACCATGGTGTTGTTTTTGTGCAGAAATAAAAGTTCTCGGAATGGAACGAAACTTTGCGAGAAATTTTTATATAATAAATAAGAATTTCTGGAGCTAAGACCTACCAGAGGGGCCCTGGGTGGGCACAACCCACCGTATGCGCGCCCTCTCTGGCACACCCAGGTGGGTTGTCCGCACCTGGTGGCCCCGCTGACCCTGAAACCGACGCTATAAAATCCTATTTTTCCAAAAAAATCAGGGAGAAAGAACTATCGCGATCCACGAGACGGAGCCACTGTCACCTCCTGTTCTTCATCGGGAGGCCAAATCTGGAGTCCATTTGGGGCTCCGGAGAGGGGGATCTTCGTTCTTCATCATCACCAACCCTTCTCCATCGCTGGTCGGTGAGGAGTTGGATGAGATTCATCATGTAATAGAGCTAGTTTTGTTAGGGCTTAATCCCTAGTATCCACTATGTTCTTAGATTGATGTTGCTATGACTTTGCCATGCTTAATGCTTGTCACTTTGGGCCCGCGTGCCATTAACTCATATCTGAACCATTTATGTTATCATAATTATATCCATGTTTTAGATCCGATCTTGCAAGTTATAGTCACCTACTACGTGTTATGATTCGGCAACCCCGGAGTGACAACAGTCGGGACCACTCCCGGTGATGACCGTAGTTTGAGGAGTTGATGTATTCACTATGTGTTAATGCTTTGTTCCGGTTCTCTATTAAAAGGAGGCCTTAATATCCCTTAGTTTCCAATATGGACCCCGCTGCCACGGGAGGGTAGGACAAAAGATGTCATGCAAGTTCTTTCCATAAGCATGTATGACTATTTACAGAATACATGCCTACATTACATTGACGAACTGGATCTAGTGCCGTATCGCCTAGGTTATATCTGTTTCATGATGAATATCATCCAACAAGTCATCGATCCAATGCCTACGAATTTATCTTATATTGTTCTTGCTAAGTTACTACTGTTATCATCACTTTTACACTTGCTACAAAATTACTGCTATCACTGTTACTGTTACCGTTGCTGTTGTTACTGCTATCAAAACTATCATATTACTTTGCTACTGGTCACTTTTTTGCAGATAATTAATCTTTGGGCGTTGTTGATTTGACAACTCATCTTCTAATACCTTCAGATATTCTTTGGCTCCCCTTGTGTCGAATCTATAAATTTGGGTTGAATACTCTACCCTCGAAAACTGTTGTGATCCCCTATCTTTGTGGGTTATCACGGTGGCGTGTGGATCGCTGGAGAAAAAGCTCGGCACGGGGGGGGGGCTAGAGGGCAGGCCGGGGCGGCGGCGGAGCAGCGGGGGGGAGTGGTTTCGGGGCGGGCGGGAGGCGAGGCGGCGCTGGAGCGCCACGGCCTTGAGCTTGGGTGCTGGTTCGGCCGATGTTGGCTGGCGGCTCAGGGGGGTGGAGGTTGAAGATGAACTGCAGGCCCTTGATTTTGTATCCAACGGCTGGAAAATCCACTAACGAGAGATGAAAAAGTTAGTCGACTGACGTGTAGCCTCACCCCGCACGTACACATCCACGCGCACAACACTCGCACGAACACACGCACGTCTGCAGGCGAGCAACACTGACACTGATGACCCACAAGTATAGGGGATCTATCGTAGTCCTTTCTATAAGTAAGAGTGTCAAACCCAACGACGAGCAGAAGGAAATGATAAGCAGTTTTCAGCAAGGTATTCTCTGCAAGCACAGAAATAATAGTATCCAGATATTTTTGTGATACGATAATTGGTAACGAGCACCAAGTAATAAAAGTAACTAAAGTGCAGCAAGGGGGCCCAATCCTTTTTGTTGCAAAGGACAAGACTGGACAAACTCTTATATAAAGAAAAGCACTTCCGAGGACACATGGGAATTATCGTCAAGCTAGTTTTCATCACGTTCATATGATTCACGTTCGGTACTTTGATAATTTGATATGTGGGTGGACCGGTGCTTGGGTGCTGTCCTTACTTGGACAAGCATCCCACTTATGATTAACTCCTATTGCAAGCATCCGCAACTACAAAAGAAGTATTAAGGTAAACCTAACCATAGCATGAAACACATGGATCCAAATCAGCCCCTTACGAAGCAACGCATAAACTAGGGTTTAAGCTTCTGTCACTCTAGCAACCCATCATCTACTTATTACTTCCCAATGCTTTCCTCTAGGCCCAGATAATGGTGAAGTGTCATATAGTCGACGTTCACATAACACCACTAGAGGAGAGACAACATACATCTCATCAAAATATCGAACGAATACCAAGTTCACATGACTACTAATAGCAAGACTTCTCCCATGTCCTCAAGAACAAACGTAACTACTCACAAAGCATATTCATGTTCATAATCAGAGGAGTATTAATATGCATAAAGGATCTGAACATATGATCTTCCACCAAATACACCAACTAGCATCAACTACAAGGGGTAATCAACACTACTAGCAACCTACAGGTACCAATCCCAGACTTGGAGACAAGAATTGGATACAATAGATGAACTAGGGTTTGAGAGGAGATGGTGCTGGTGAAAATGTTGATAGAGATTGGGCCCCTCCCGATGATAGGAGCATTGGTGATGATGATGCATGGCAATGATTTCCCCCTCCCGGGGGGAAGTTTCCCAGCGAAACAGCTCATGAGCCCTAGATTGATTGCCAAGGTTAGCCTCGTGGCGTGAGTCTCATCCCAAAAGCTTGCTTCTGATTTTCTTGGAAGAAAGACTTCATATAGTAGAAGATGGGCACCGGAGGGCCAGCAGGGGCCACGAGGCAGGGGCGCGCCAGGGGTAGGGCGCGCCCCCACCCTCGTGGCTGTGGTGTGGGGCCCTCCGTATTTCTAACGCTCAGTATTTTTTATTATTTCCAAAAATAACTTTCATGGAGTTTCGGGACTTTTGGAGTTGTGCAGAATAGGTCTCTAATATTTGCATCTTTTCAAGCCCAGAATTCCAGCTGTCGGCATTCACCCTCCTTATGTAAACCTTGTAAAATAAGAGAGAATAGGCATAAGTATTGTGACATAATGTGTAATAACAGACCATAATGCAATAAATATCTATATAAAAGCATGACGCAAAATGGACGTATCAGACACGTACACATGCACTCACGAACACACGCACGCATGCAGGCGTGCAACACTGACACGTACACATGCACTCACGAACACACGCACGCACGCACACATGCATGCAACACTGAAACGTACACATGCACGCATGCAACACTCACATGCCTGTATGCACACAGCACACGACGCAAGATATGCGCTCAACCTATACGTGCATGCACCCTTTGTTAAGGATATGGATTGTTACGGGTATTAATCAATCTTATCTGTGATAAGAAAAACATTGACGTTTGCAGCGGTCTTTATGAATCACAATGTATCGAGCGGGCTATTAACATATATATGAAAATATTAAAATTCTCTTACATTATATAGTAGGCTTATCTACATGAAATAGATGACGTCACACTCAATGAACAATCATCAGTTTATGAAATGCCCGCTTCTAACTGCCATAGCCCACCAAAAGCTCCTCTATCGTGCGTCGTTTGTGTTGGGTCACTGACATGTAGGCCAGGTACCCAAAGAGACCACACGTCAGTGGAAGAACGGCACGGTATCGTACGTCAGAGTCTAGGGCACCGCTCGCTGCACGCCCAGCTGAACACGTCTCTTTGCCGCATTCGAATGCCTCCATGAAACCAGTGTGGAAGCCGAGAAACCCACTCTGGACACACGCCCGCTCATGACCGGGCCGACATTAAACGCAACGCCAGCCGAGCTCCTGAAGTCCACCGTCTATTTAATCTAGTAATTAAACGAGGCCAGACACCGGCCAAGAATCGCACACCTCCGCTGCTCCCCTATCTCCTCCTTCACCATTTTGTCCACTCTTACAATGGCCTCTGAAGAGTAGTTATCCGCATCCAAGCCATTGGGTGGCCCGGAGGGCCAACAGGGGGCCCATGAAGCGGTGGCGCCCCACCCTCGTGGCCGTGGTGTGGGCCCCTCCTGTATTTCTTCCGCTCAGTATTTTTATTATTTCCAAAAATAACTTTCGTGGAGTTTCAGGACTTTTGGAGTTGTGCATAGGTCTCAAATATTGCTTCTTTTCCATTGAGAATTCCATTTAAGCATTCTCCTCCTTATGTAAACCTTGTAAAATAAGAGAGAATAGGCATAAGTATTGTGACATAATGTGTAATAACAGCCCATAATGCAATAAATATCGATATAAAAGCATGATGCAAAATGGACATATCAACTCCCCCAAGCTTAGACCTCGCTTGTCCTCAAGCGAAAGCCGATAACGATAAATATGTCCACATGTTTAGAGGCAGAGGTGTCGATAAAATAAAATACGGACATGGGGGCATCATGATCATTCTTATAACGACAACATATATGGATATTGTCATATGATTTCTTATGCTCAAGTAATAATCTATTCACAATGCAAAGTATGAATCAGAAACTTCATTGAGAACTAACAAACTATAATCTCAGTCATTGAAGCAATTGCAATTTATCATAACATTAGAAAGAGTCTATGTCAGAGCTTTTTAGCAAGTCCACATACTCAACTACCATTTAGTCTTTCACGATTGCTAACACTCACGCAATGCTTGTGGTTACGGAGTTTTAATCGGACACAGAGAAAGATAGGGGCTTATAGTTTCGCCTCCCAACCTTTTACCTCAAGGGTAATGTCAACAATAATAACTCATGCTCACTTACATCCAATTAGATATATATATATATATATATATATATATATCAGGATCTTTTCAACACACTGTGCTTGCCAAAGGATAAAATGTAAAAAGGAAAGGTGAAGATCACCATGACTCTTGCATAAGGTAGAAGATAATAATAAAAGATAGGCCCTTCGCAGAGGGAAGCAGAGGTTGCCATGCACTTTCAGGGTTGGATGCACAAAATCTTAATGCGAAAGAACGTCACTTTATATTGCCACTTGTGATATGAACCTTTATTATGCAGTCTGTCGCTTTTATTTCTTCCACATCACAAGATCGTATAAAGCTTATTTCCTCCACACCAATCAATCATACATATTTAGAGAGCAATTTTTATTGCTTGCACAGATGACAACTTGAAGGATCTTGCTCAATCCATAGGTAGATATGGTGGACTCTCATGGCAAAACTGGGTTTAAGGGTATTTGGAAGCACAAGTAGTATCTCTACTTGGTGCAAAGAATTTGGCTAGCATGAGGGGGAAAGGCAAGCTCAACATGTTGGATGATCCATGACAATATACTTTATCTTAGATATAAGAAAACATAACCCATTATGTTGTCTTCCTTGTCCAACATCAACTCTTTAGCATGTCATATTTTAATGAGTGCTCCCAATCATAAAAGATGTCCAAGATAGTATATTTATATGTGAGACCTCTCTTTCTTTATTACTTCCTATTAATTGCAACGATGACCAAAGCTATGTTTGTCAACTCTCAACAACTTTTAATCATCATATTCTTTTTATTGTGAAGTCATTACTCTCCATAAGATCAATATGATCTCTTTGTTTCTTTTTATTCTTTTCTCTTTTCTTTTATTCACTCAAGATCATGGCAAAATAATCAAGCCCTTGACTCAACACTAATCTTTATTATATATAGCTCACGGACTCAATTACATAGAGGGATCATAAGCAAAACTCAAAACTAGATCATACCAAAAACTTTATTCTACTAGATCAAAATATTACTAAAAGGATCGAACTAAGAAAAACGGTAAAGATAGGAGATGTGGTGGTGATACGATACCGGGGCACCTCCCCCAAGCTTGGCAGTTGTCAAGGGGAGTGCCCATACCCATGTGATTATGTCTCCTTTGCTGGTGAAGGGACTTTTGATGATGTAGGCTTGTCGTCCATCTTCCAAGGCATAGGCTCACCATCATAGAAGGATGATCGAGTCTCCGGGATCCTTAAATATGCAACCAAACTCATCCTCTTGAATCTATATTCATACTCACAGTTTTGGTTTTGCAGGTCATAGATTTGGGCTTGGAGGTGCTCGATTTTCTTGTGGAGCTTGAAGATGGCCTCCCAAATTTCCTTGGCATCCAGCTTGTGGTTGTTGGTGAACTCCATGATCATTATGTGATTGGAGTCAAGTCCACGCTCCACCATCTCCTGGCACTTGAAAACTTGTTGCTCCATTGCTTCAAGCCTTGTCTCCACGCTTCCGGTCCTCCATGGTCCCTCAACATTGCGGATGTGCAGCAACCCATCACACATCTCAATGGTTTGAGGGTGTTGCAGCACCTCCGCGAGGTAGGGATTGATGACCTTCTTGATGAACTTGTCCTTGGGGGCGCTTGGAGATGCCATGATGATCTAGATCTGTCAGAGAAACAGCTCGAAACGAAAACAGAGGATATGTGCGTGATACAGGAGTCAAAACCTTCGGGAGATTATATAATGAATTTTTACCGACCAAAATATGTATCGTGCAAGAAAACGGAGTCCAGAGAGCGCACGAGGTGCCCACGAGGCAGGGGGCGCGCCCAGGGGGTAGGACACGCCCTCCACCCTCGTGGAGCCCTCGTGTCCTTCCCGGACTGCTTCTTATTTTTCTATTTTTCTAAATATTCCAACAGGGAGAAAAATTGACATTGGAACTGTTTTGGAGTCGGTTTACTTACCATACCACATACCTATTCCTTTTCGGAGTCTGAAACGTTCCGGAAAGTGTCCCTTATGTATTCCTCCGGGGTTACGGTTTCAATAACATTGGTTTCAACATTTATAGGGTTACCTGAGATATATTGTTTGATTCTTTGACCATTCACCACCTTCGGATTTGTGCCTTCGAAGTTGTTGATTTTTATGGCACCGGAACGATAGACCTCCTCGATAACGTAAGGACCTTCCCATTTAGAGAGAAGTTTTCCTGCAAAAAATCTTAAACGAGAGTTGTATAGCAATACATAATCACCTATATTAAACTCACGCTTTTGTATCCTTTTGTCATGCCATCTTTTAACTTTTTCTTTAAATAATTTGGGATTTTCATAGGCTTGGGTTCTCCATTCATCAAGTGAGCTAATGTCAAATAACCTCTTCTCACTGGCAAGTTTGAAATCGTAGTTGAGCTCTTTAATAGCCCAGTAAGCCTTATGTTCTAGTTTGAGAGGTAAGTGACATGCTTTTCCATAAACCATTTTATACGGAGACATACCCATAGGATTTGTATATGCAGTTCTATAGGCCCATAATGCACTAGACTATGGGTGATAAGGAGATGCGATTCTATGATTAACATCATACTTAGCAAGCATTTTACGGAAAGCACCATGAATAAAATGTGAACCACCATCAGTCATTAAATATCTAGGGACTCCAAACCTCGGAAAAATAACTTCTTTAAGCATCTTAATAGAGGTGTTATGATCATCACTACTAGTTGGAATAGCTTCTACCCACTTAGTAACGTAAACAACAGCAACTAAAATATGTGTATATCCATTAGAGGCAGGAAAAGGTCCCATATAATCAAAGCCCCAAACATCAAATTCAATAACAAGTGAATAATTCATAGGCATTTCTTGACGTCTATTAATATTACCAATTCTTCGACATTCATCACAAGATAAGACAAACTTACGGGCATCCTTGAAGAGAGTAGGCCAATAAAAACCAGATTGCAATACCTTATGTGCAGATCTATCTCCAGCGTGGTGTCCTCCATAAGCTTCGGAGTGACACTTGCGTGAGATCTGTTCTTGTTCATGCTTTCGGTACACAACGTCTAATAACACCATCTACTCCTTTATAAAGATGTGGGTCATCCCAAAAGTAATGTCTCAAATCATAGAAAGACTTTTTCTTTTGCTGGTATGTGAAACTAGGTGGTATAAACTTAGCAACAATGTAATTAGCATAATCAACATACCAAGGAGTAGTACGAGAAGCATTTATGACATTTAATTGTTCATCAGGAAAGCTATCATTAATAGGTAGTGGGTCATCAAGAACATTTTCTAACCTAGACAAGTTATGCGCAGCGGGGTTCTCAGCTCCCTTTCTATCAATAATATGCAAATCAAATTCTTGTAGCAAGAGAACCCATCTAAAAAGTCTAGGTTTAGCATCTTTCTTTTTCCATAAGGTATTTAATAGCAACATGATCCGTGTGAATAGTTACTTTAGAATCAAAAATATAAGGTCTAAACTTATCACAAGCAAATACAACCGCTAAGAATTCTTTTTCAGTAGTAGCATAATTTCTCTGAGCAATGTCTAGAGTTTTACTAGCATATTGAATAACATTGAATTTCTTATCAACTATTTGCCCTAGAATAGCACCTCCAGCATAATCACTAGCATCACACATAATTTCAAAAGGTAAATTCCAATCAGGTGGCTGAACGATAGGTGCAGAGATCAATGCTTTCTTAAGTATTTCAAATGCTTCTACACAATCATCATCAAAGACAAATGGTATACCTTTTTGTAGTAAGTTAGTCAGAGGCCGAGAAATTTTTGAGAAGTCCTTAGTGAACCTCCTATAAAACCCGGCATGACCAAGGAAACCTCTTATACCTTTGATGTCCTTGGTGTCGGTGTCAAAACCGGCGGATCTAGGGTAGGGGGTCCCGAACTATGCGTCTAGGAGGATGGTAACAGGAGACAAGGGACACGATGTTTTTACCCAGGTTTGGGCCCTCTCGATGGAGGTAAAACCCTACTCCTACTTGATTGATCTTGATGATATGAGTATTACAAGAGTTGATCTACCACGAGATCGGAGAGGCTAAACCCTAGAAGCTAGCCTATGGTATGATTGTTGTTGTTGGTCCCTACGGACTAAACCCTCCGGTTTATATAGACACCGAGAGGGGCTAGGGTTACACAGAGTCAGTTACAAGGAAGGAGATCTACATATCCGTATTGCCAAGCTTGCCTTCCACGCCAAGGAGAGTCCCATCCGGACACGGGGCGAAGTCTTCAATCTTGTATCTTCATAGTCAAACAGTCCGGCCAAAGGATATAGTCCGGCTGTCCGGATACCCCCTAATCCATGACTCCCTCAGTAGCCCCTGAACCAGGCTTCAATGATGATGAGTCCAGCGCGCAGATTGTCTTCGGCATTGCAAGGCGGGTTCCTCCTCCGAATACTTCATAGAAGATTTTAAACACGAGGATCGTGTCTGGTTCTTCAAAATAAGTTCCACATACCACCGTAGACAGAATAATATTTCCACAAATCTAATCTGCTGATGTATTTCACAGTGTGTCATCACTCCACAGCCAGGTCACCATTAGAATCGTTTTTTACATCCAACCTCGGCGTGTTTCGCGAGGCGGTTTCCTTGGCACGTCTTGTCGAAGCAGAGATCGTGTCCCCTTATTGCGGGATTCCCATCAATACGGACGTGGGTAACCCAATCGTGCCCGTTGGTATGACCCCTCGATTGGAGGTAAGTCCCAAACGGTCACGAGGAGGGCACTTGGTATTCAACCTCTTTATAAAGAGACCAAGGCCTATTCTTTTCTTTCGATCTCAATCGAATCCACCTCCCGCCTCAAGTTCCAACACCCAAAGCTCAGGTTTAGGCGCTTCGGACCTTCGATCATGTCTGAATCCAGCCTTCAAGGTTGGTGGAGGCCTTCCTCCGTCATGGAGGAAGACGTAACAAAGCTAAGGGAGGCCAGGTACCTGACCGGTGAAATCCCGCATAGGTTGCCTGCTCAAGGGCAGGTTATTCCCACTCCCAAGCCTGGTGAGAGCGTCGTGTTCGTATCTCACTTCCTCCGAGGGCTAGGCTTTGCGCCAGATCCCTTCGTGAGGGGCTTATGTTCTATTATGGGCTGGACTTCCATGATTTAGCTCGAGTCAATCCTCCATATCTCATCGTTCATCGTCGTGTGCGAAGCTTTCCTCCGTATTACCCCTCACTTCGGGCTGTGGCTCAAGACCTTCAAAGTGGAGCCGAAGATGATCGAGGGGCAGCACGCAGAGTGCGGAGGTGCCGTAATAAGAAAAAATGCCGACGCCCCATGGCCCGAGGGCTCTTTCCAGGAGGTGTCCAGTCTATGGCAACAAGAGTGGTTTTATATCACAGCTCCCAGGGGTACCAAGTGGGTGGCCCCACCTGTATTTCGCTCGGGTCCCCCGCCACGACTAACGTCATGGGTCAACAAGGGGCTAGGCGGGGGCCAGTAAAGGATGTGCCCATATTGCAAAGCCGGATACGAGATCTCCTTGAGAGAGATGCCAGTCTGGTCACGGTGATGCAAGTCATGTTAATTCGCCGAGTCCTGCCCTGCAAACGTCATCCCCTCCGCCTGTGGGAGTTTAATCCGGAGGGACCGCGAGCTCTTCAACACTTCCTCGGCATGGCCTTTGAGGAGATGTACAAATTGTTCTTGGACCACAAATAATGTGTCCGGACACCACCGAGGATGCAGTGTCCGAGCTGTAATCGCCCGGATACCCAAGTAAGTAGCCCCGCATCCAAACACACTGTCCGTTTATTTATCACAACGTCGCCCTAAAAAAGCCGTTCTTTGACCAGGATTGGATAGCGAAGGCAAAGTTGATCAGGTGTTCGGCCCCCTCCCTGAGACCTCACCAGATCCCGTGCTAATCGAGGATCTTTGGAGATCGCGCCTTATCAAGCGCCTTTAGGAGAAGATAAAGGGGGGAACAAGGAGGCTAGCCGGGGAGGAGGAACCAAAACTTCCTCTCTCCAGGGAAGAAAGAGGACCGCCTCCGAGGATCCGGAGATAATGGTCTCCAAATGGGGGAAGAAATCTTCGCCGGAGGGTCCTGCCCCGGTGGATACCCCGGCCGCACTATGCCCTCAAGGGGATCAGCCCTCCACCGAGCTGTAAGTAAAAGGGTACCTTAATAAAAATATCTTGCCTTGCTTCTGAGGAAGATAACCGAAGCATTCATCTTGCAGTTCGGATCTTAGCCCTTCTCAGCAGAGTTCATCTTCAGGGGATCTTCTTCCAGAGATGATGGAGAGCGAAACGCCTCCCCCTGCCATACCGCCTTGTGACGCGGGCAACCCCGAGGTGTCATCACGGAGGGTTTCTCCTGATCCGGCAAGGCCAGAGGGCAATCCTATGGCCACCCGAAGTCCTCAGTGTCTGGCTCTTGAGGAGATCAACCGAAAGAGTCCGGCACCGTTTGGTGTGCAGTCGGACGTACTGAGGGATCTGTTAGAGCGAGCAGCTATCTCAGAAGAGCACCGCACATTGATGGGTACGGTGATTGAAAGGATTTTGTCCGCCGAAAGCGGGTTGCATGAAACCTTTACGAGTCTACTGACGGGTTTTGAGGTACGCAAAATGATGTACATTTTTTGATAGTACCGCGCATTTTTAGATGCGCCCTGTGTAGATAGTAGCCCATGAGACTCTGGGTGCTGTCGAAGATGACGGTGCACGGAGGATCATAGTCCCAGGAATAATCTGACCGCCTTAATATGCAGGTGGCGAAGTGTCCGGTGGCCAGCCGAACTGATGAGTTTGCCGAGTTAAAGCGGCAACTTGACGTGGCAGATGCCGACATCGTACTTGTAAACAAGCGACTTGACGAGGCGCAAGGTATGTGATTCCTCCAGTGACACATGGGAAGAGGAGCATAATGCCAGTATCTATAACATGTGTGTGAATGCAGATGGAGCTGCGGCCGTGGAAAACCTTCGGGCGGAACTTGCCCGAGCCAAAGATAAAGCTAGGAAAAGTGATGTGGCTGCCCTAAAGGCAATAGAGGAGCTGAAAGCCGAACAGGCTGCTCACTGCCAAGGCAAGGAAGAAATAGCCAGGATGGCTGTGGAATTGAGGAATGCCCCTGACCGTTACGAGCTTCTTGAAAAGGAAGATCGAGCGAAGAGGGCGGACGTGGAGAAGGCCACAATGGCGGCCAAAGACACCCGCTCTGCGATGAGAGCGATGAAGGAGGAGTTTCGTCAAGCCGGAGATATCGCGGCTGGGAAATCCTTTATGCTGCGGATGAAGTTCGGAGATCCGAAGTATGCCCCTTTGGACCGGTTGTGGAGTTCTGCGGACGCATATATGGACTTAGCGGCGAGTGCTTGCGCGGCCGAATACTTCCGAGATCAAACGAATCGCGAAGTGGAAAAGCTGTTCTGGTCACAATTTAACGTTCCAGAGCGTCCGCCTCCATTGACTGACCGGTTGGCTGAATGGGCCGAGCTGAATAGATTGTCCGGACTCGCCATGTGGTCTGTTGTGGATCACCTGTGGCCGGAAAGGCCAAAGCCGAACAGTTATTTTATTTTGGTGCAGCAGTTTCTTGGTGCAATGCCGCATATCAACGCGATGAAGAGGTCGGCGTGCGTAGAGGGTGCGTGGATGGCCCTTGCCCATGTGAAGACATACTGGGCGGAGATGGAAGGCACCGCCATTGCAACCCAAGATTCGGACAAGAGCCGAGTACCTGCCGAGCACTACTTTCGAGAAGTTCTTGAGGGCGTTCGTTCAATAGAAGCGCAGTGCTCGAAGAATATTATGTTCTAATGGCATGTATTCCCATTTAAAAACAATGGTTTACTGAATTGTAAAGGCTATTTTATACTTTTGCCGAAAAAAATTATAATACCTCCTATGCGGCCGTTTATGTATATATGTATATAACCTGAAAGATGGCGATAAATCGGCTTGAATTTACGCATATAATGCGGGGGTGCTCGCAGAAGGCGCATGTTCACACTTGATCCAACGTCTTGGTCCATTAAGGAGGTGATAGCGTAGCAAACTAGGCAATCGGACTATAATGCTTTAACACTTTCACTTAGCCAGAGGAGTTTGACAGTGGGGCTACTATATAGCCCCTGGTGGCTTCGTGCTCATCCGAATTCGAGGCGCGTACATGCCTGGCCGGGAAACGTCCCTTCGTTAAGGCGGAGGAATTCCGAAGATTCCGCGAGGTCATCGAGTGGTTGACCAGTCTCACGCTATATCATGACAGTCAGTTTTCGGCTTTCTCTACTGAGGTGCTCGTCCGGATGACCCGGGGCACAATCGCAGTAGTTCTCCTGGTGCCTCCTTAGCCGATAGAGCGGAATGTAAGGCAGCAAAACACAGGAGCCGGGCAAACCCAACATTTGACCAAAGACATGATTCGGAGCTGATGCATATAAGGCCAAACTCGCGATGCCGAACACTCCCTAAGGTATTCGGTCTTTATGATGTAAACCGGGCTAAACAGAGCCCTTTTGTAACAAGCCCCTGGTGTCCAGGTACGTGCAATATTCTGATGTGGCCACATGCCAAGACGCCAGCATCCTTCTCAGTTGTACTGGGAATCCGAGGGATGTGTATCAACAAGAGACAGTAAAAAAGGTTTACGCAGGGTCTTAATCTAAAACGAATCCTTAGGATGGGTCCCTGCTGCACGTCTGCGCCTGTGTCTTCGTTGTGCCGTATCCTGGACGGGTGTAGCATGATGGTCGTCTGTAAAAGAGAGGAACTTAGTTGAAAAGTAGTCGTGCGGAAAGGTAGGTTATACTAAATAAACCATATACAGTTAAAGATGAGTAAAGTTGAGTCTAATTGTCACTTGTTTACATGCGTTGAGCCCCTTGTATTATTATAGGGGTATAGCCATCAAACCTGTATCAATTATGTATAGCTACACCGGACTCGTCTAACCGTGTCTGTGGTCTTAACGACCTGTCAGATGCTCTAGTTGGTGAGGTCGTCTAGTGTGCGGCTGCCAAGGCAGCCGCACGGTCTTCCGCGCGCAAGGAGCGCTCAATATTTCCTTGTACTGTAATGATGCCGCATGGACCGGGCATCTTAAGCATGAGAGAAGCGTAATGCGGTATTGCGTTAAAGCAGGAGAAAGCTTCGCGTCCGAGTAGTGCTTGATATCCACTTTGGAACGGAGCGATGTGAAAGGTTAACTTTTAACCCGGAAGTTATCGGAGAACCGAATATAACCTCTAGTAGCGAGAGCCCGTTCAATGGGCTTCTGGGCCTGGTGTTACTCCTTTAAAGGTAGTATTGCTATGGCCAATTTTTGTTGGGTCCATCCCCATTTTGCGGACTGTGTCCTGATATATCAGGTTTAGACTACTGCCACCGTCCGTCAGGATTCGTGTAAAGTGGTATCCGTTAATTATTGGGTCTAACACCAAGGCAGCCCATCCTGCATGCCGAATACTGGTCGAGTAATCTCGATGGTCGAAGGTGATCGGTTGGGACGACCAGTGGCAGAACTCCGCGGTCACTGACCCTGGGGCGTGTGTCTCTAGGAGTGCCCCTTTGTTTCTCCCCTTCGTCACGTGTAACACGTTTACTGTTTTGACTTCTAGTGGGAATTTCTTCTGTTCCCCGGTGCTTTGTTTGCGAGGCTCGTCCTCGTCTTCACTTGGTGTATCCAGCCCCTTGTGTTTGGCGTTGAGTTTGTCGGACTACATGAAGACCCAACATTCTCTATGGTATGATTTGCAGGTTTGTCGGGGGTGCTGTGGATCTGACATAGTTTGTCCAGAATCTTGTTTAGGCTGGACAGTTCGTCTCTGTTGCCTTTGGCGGGCAGCTTTCTTGACCTGGCGAAACTTTGAATCCGGCGTTTACCGCCGTGCTCTTCGGGTTGTCTTATTTATTCCGGCGCTTGCTTTTGCTGCGTCGTGGCTTCCCGTTTCCGTCTCTGACTTTGGATGTACTGGGGTCGTTGGTGCTGCATCGGGCTAACCAGCTGTCCTCGCCCGCGCAAAAGCGGGTCATGAGGCTTGTTAATGCAGCCATTGTTCTCGGCTTTTCTTGGCCGAGGTGTCTGGCGAGCCATTCGTCTCGAACGCTGTGTTTAAAAGCTGCTAAGGCTTCGGCGTCCGGATAGTCGATTATTTGGTTCTTTTTAGTAAGAAACCTGTTCCAAAGCTTTCGGGCTGACTCTCCGGGCTGTTGAGTTATACGACTTAAATCGTCTGCATCCGGTGGTCGGACATAGGTCCCTTGAAAATTTGCTCGGAAAGCGTCCTCGAGCTCTTCCCAACTTCCAATGGTGTTTTCGGGAAGGCTTTTAAGCCAGTGCCTGGCTGGCCCTTTGAGCTTGAGGGGTAAGTACTTGATGGCATGGAGATTGTCTCCAAGCCATGTGGATATGGAGGATATAGTCCTCAATCCAGACCCCAGGGTCTGTCGTTCCGTCGTATGCCTCTATGTTTACGGGTTTGAATCCCTCTGGAAACTCATGGTCCAGCACCTCATCGATGAAACATAGGGGGTGTGCGGCACCCCTGTATTTGGGTGTACCGTGGTGTTCGGAATTTTGTTGTATTGTATTGCATGCTGGGGCGCGCTTTCTTGGCCCGTAGATGGATCTGGTTGGGTCGTCCTTTTGATGCGAGTCCTCGCGTGGATCGCGTACTGGCTTGTATGCGGCGTTGTTTGCCGCTCTATGCTGGCTATGAGGTCGTCTATCCGACTGGATGGCTGTTTTGTTTCTTGATTGCGGGGGCTCTAAGGCCTCATCATCGAATTCGGGAAGTAGTTTTCGCTTCGGGTAGCTCTTTGTGTGGCGACTGCCGCCATACTTTTCCGCGTTCTTGAGTACTTTACTCCATCTGATTCTGAGTGTATCGTGCGCGGCCTTGAGCTATCACTTCTGCTTTTTCAGACTCCGCGCAGTGGCGGCAAGCCTTTGATGGAGATTCTGTTGTTCCAGGTGTTTGTCCGGTGTGATATCATCCGGACAATTATCTTCACCGGAGACGGGTTGTTTGGTTTGATTCTCCGTGTTGTCGTGGTCGGACGGTGGTTCACTGCCGTGTTCGTCGTCCGCTGGCTCACCCTGCTCTATCGCTGGGTCTATATGATCGCTATTTCTAGTGAGGTGGGATTTGGAGCGGCGCTTACGCCGCCGCCTTGACTGCTTCTCGAGGGAACGATCCTTTGCAGCATCCTTCCGTTCCTCGTCGTCGTTTTCTTTTGGTGTGTCCACCATGTATACATCATATGATGAAGTGGTTGTCCAGTGCCCTGTGGGCAGTGGTTCCTGTTTGTCTCCTGCATCGTCGTCCATACCGTCGATGTCTTCGGAGTCGAAGTCAAGCATGTCGGTCAAATCATCGACAGTGGCTACTAAGTGGGTGGTGGGTGGGCGGCAAATTTCTTCGTCATCCGCATCCCAATCCTGCCGGACATAGTCCGGCCAGGACTCTCCTGACAAGGAGAGAGACCTTAATGAGTTCAGTATGTCGCCGAAGGGCGAGTGCTGAAAGATATCCACGGAGGTGAACTCCATGATCGGTGCCCAGTCGGATTCGATAGGCACGGGCGCGGGCGGTTCAGAGTCCGTGGTCGTAGAAGAATCGGCAGTTTGGAGTCACGGCTCTCGTGAAGGGTAAGGTTGATACTCGGCTCGATCGCCGCTGAGAGTGCGGCCTCCGAGGCGGGGTCTATCCACCCGTCCATGGATGGCGCAATTGGCTCCGAATTGAGGGTCAGAGCGGTTGCCGGTGCGATCTCCCGAACACTGTCCGACGGTAGAGCTAAATCATGCTCATCGTGACTGTGCGGCGCACTCGGCAGGGGCTCGAATCCGTCGAAGATCAAGTCTCTGCGGATGTCGGACGTATAGTTTAAGCTTCCAAACCTGACCTGGTGGCCAGGGGCGTAACTCTCGATCTGCTTCCGGATGGCCAGCGAGTTGGCCCTTGATCTTGAAACCGCCCGAATACAAAGATCTGTCCGGGAGAAAAGTCTCACCCTGGACTGCATCGCTATCGATGATCGAAGGAGCCATCAGGCCTAACGATGATGACATAGAGGAACTCTCAATGAAAGCACCAATGTCGGTGTCAAAACCGGCGGATCTCGGGTAGGGGGTCCCGAACTGTGCGTCTAGGCGGATGGTAACAGGAGACAAGGGACACGATGTTTTTACCCAGGTTCGGGCCCTCTCGATGGAGGTAAAACCCTACTCCTGGTTGATTGATCTTGATGATATGAGTATTACAAGAGTTGATCTACCACGAGATCGGAGAAGCTAAACCCTAGAAGCTAGCCTATGGTATGATTGTTTTTTTTTTTGACAGAAAGACTGTAAGGGAACCCCATACAGTATAATTGGTGCAACAAACCCAAATTGCAAGTACCATGCCTTGAACCTGGGTGGGTGGGAAGGCATCAGCCCTTTCCCGCCACTAGGCTATGCCTTAGTCTGCGGTATGATTGTTGTTGTTGGTCCTAAGGACTAAACCCTCCGGTTTATATAGACACCAGAGGGGGCTAGGGTTACACAGAGTCGGTTACAAGTAAGGAGATCTACATATCCGTATTGCCAAGCTTGCCTTCCACGCCAAGGAGAGTCTCATCCGGAAACGGGGCGAAGTCTTCAATCTTGTATCTTCATAGTCCAACAGTCCGGCCAAAGGATATAGTCCGGCTGTCCGGATACCCCCTAATCCAGGACTCCCTCACTTGGGACACGGCATCTTTTCAATGGCATCAACTTTAGCTTTATTAACTTCAATGCCCCTTTCAGAAATTTTATGCCCCAAGACAATACCTTCATTAACCATAAAATGGCACTTCTCCCAATTCAAGACAAGGTTAGTTTCTTCACATCTCTGCAAAACTCGATCAAGGTTGCTTAAGCAATCATCAAAATAGGATCCATAAACGGAGAAATCGTCCATGAAAACCTCACAAATCTTTTCACAAAAGTCAGAGAATATAGCCATCATGCATCTTTGAAAGGTAGCAGGTGCATTACATAAACCAAAAGGCATACGTCTATAAGCAAAGGTACCGAAAGGGCAAGTAGAAGTGGTCTTAGCTTGATCATCAGCTGACACAGGTATTTGAGAGAAACCAGAATAACCATCTAGAAAGAAAAAATGTGTATGTTTGGATAATCTTTCTAGCATTTGATCAATAAAAGGTAAGGGGTAATGATCTTTTTTAGTAGCCTTATTTAATTTGCGGAAATCAATCACCATCTTATAACCTGTAATAATTCTTTGCGGAATCAATTCATCGTTATCATTAGGAACGACAGTAATACCTCCCTTCTTAGGAACACAATGGACATGACTTACTCACTGACTATCAGCAACGGGATAAATTATACCTTCCTCAAGGAGCTTTAGTATTTCTTTTCTTACCACTTCTTTCATCTTAGGATTCAGCCGTCGTTGGTGATCAATAACTGGTTTGGCATCTTTCTCCAAATTTATTTTGTGTTGACATAGAGTGGGACTAATGCCCTTAAGATCATCAAGAGTATATCCAATAGGATCACGGTGCTTCTTCAGAGTTTTCAATAATTTTTCTTCCTCCTTCTCTGAAGGGTTAGCACTAATAATAACAGGATATATCTTCTTTTCATCAAGATAAGCATATTAAAGAGTATCAGGCAATGGTTTAAGCTCAAACACGGGATCACCCTTGGGTGGAGGAGGATCCCCTAGGATTTCAACAGGCAAATTGTGTTTCAGAATAGGTCCCTATTTAAAAATACTTCATCTGTTTCCCTTCTTTCATTCATAAACATATCATTTTCATGATCTAGCAGATATTGTTCTAAAGGATCATTAGGAGGCACAACAATAGAAGCAAGACCAATAATTTCATCTACTAGGCAATTCCTCTTCACGGTGTTGTCTACGAAATTTAGAGAAATTTAACTCATGAGACATATCACCTAAACCAATAGTAACAACATCCTTTCCGCAATCTATCTTAGCATTGGCAGTGTTTAAGAAGGGTCTACCAAATATAATGGGACAAAAGCTATCTTGTGGGGAACCAAGAACAAGAAAATCAGCAGGATATTTAGTTTTCCCACATAAGACTTCAACATCTCTAACAATTCCCATTGGTGAAATAGTATCTCTATTGGCAAGCTTAATTGTGACATCAATTTCTTCTAACTCAGTAGATGCAATATCATACATAATTTCTTTGTATAAGTCAATAGGTATTGCACTAGCACTAGCACCCATATCACACAAGCCATGATAACAATGATCTCCTATTTTAAAAGAAATAACAGGCATGCCTACCACAGGTCTATGTTTATTAGCACAGGGTTTAGCAATTATAGCAGTTTCATTGCAGAAATAAATAACATGCCCATCAATATTATCAGCCAAGAGATCTTTAACCATAGCAATATTAGGTTCAACTTTAACTTGCTCAGGAGGTTTGTGTGTCATAATATTACTTTTGTTGACTACAGTTGAAGCTTTAGCATGATTCTTTATTCTAACAAGGAAAGGTGGTTTCTCAACATACGTAGTAGGAACAATAGGATCATTATAAGTGATAGTCTTTTCTTCAACTTTAACAGGTGCAACTACTTTTACTTCTATGGTAGGATGATATTTAAACCATTTCTTCTTAGGGAGATCAACATGAGTAGCAAAAGATTCACAGAAAGAAGCTACTATCTTAGAGTCAAGTCCATATTTAGTGTTAAATTTATGGAAAACATCGGTATCCATAAAAGATTTAACACAATCAAACTTAGGTGTCATACCTGACTCCTTACCTTCGTCGAGATCCCAATATTCAGAGTTGCGTTTAATTATTTCCAATAAATCCCATTTGAATTCAACAATCTTCATCATAAAAGAGCTAGCACAAGAAGTATCGAGCATGGTGCAATTGTTGTCAGAAAGCCGAGCATAAAAATTTTGAATAATCATTTCTCTTGAGAGCTCATGATTGGGGCATGAATATAACATTGATTTAAGCCTCCCCCAAGCTTGAGCGATGCTTTCTCCTTCGTGAGGCCAAAAATTATATATATAATTGCGATCACGATGAACAAGATGCATAGGATAAAACTTCTGATGAAATTCCAATTTCAATCGTTTGTAGTTCCATGATCCCATATCATCACATAGCATATACCATGTCAATGCATCTCCCTTCGAAGATAAAGGGAAGACCTTCTTCTTGATAACATCATCGGGCATACCTGCAAGCTTAAATAATCCACAAACTTCATTCACATATATTAGGTGCTCATCAGGATGTAATGTTCCATCTCCTGCAAAAGGATTAGCTAACAGTTTTTCTACCACACCCGAAGGAATTCAAAGTAGACATTTTCTTTTTTAGTAGGTTCAGTAGGTTGAGGAGCAACTCTTTGCTCTACTGGTCGGGGTGAAGATACCCCGAACAAGCCCCTCAGAGGATTACTTTCCATAGTAACAAGTGATAGTAAATTTCAGCACACTATATAAATTTTTCCTTACCAAATTCCACCTCCCAAAGGAGCTTCACTCCCCGGCAACGGTGCCAGAAGGAAGTCTTGATGACCCACAAGTATAGGGGATATATCATAGTCCTTTCGGTAAGTAAGAGTGTTGAACCCAACAAGGAGCAGAAGGAAATGATAAGCGGTTTTCAGCAAGGTATTCTCTGCAAGCACTGAAATAATAGGTAACAGATAGTTTTATGATAAGATAATTTGTAACGAGCAGCAGGTAACAAAAGTAAATAAAGTGCAGCAAGGTGGCCCAATCCTTTTTGTAGCAAAGGACAAGCCTGGACAAACTCTTATATAAAGAAAAGCACTCCCGAGGACACATGGGAATTATCGTCAAGCTAGTTTTCATCACGTTCATATGATTCGCGTTCGGTACTTTCATAATTTGATATGTGGGTGGACCGGTGCTTGGGTGATGTCCTTACTTGGACAAGCATCCCACTTATGATTAACTCCTATTGCAAGCATCCGCAACTACAAAAGAAGTATTAAGGTAAACCTAACCATAGCATGAAACATATGGATCCAAATCAGCCCTTACGAAACAACGCATAAACTAGGGTTTAAGCTTCTATCACTCTAGCAACCCATCATCTACTTATTACTTCCCAATGCTTTCCTCTAGGCCCAAATAATGGTGAAGTGTCATGTAGTCGACGTTCACATAACACCACTAGAGGAGAGACAACATACATCTCAACAAAATATCGAACGAATACCAAATTCACATGACTACTAATAGCAAGACTTCTCCCATGTCCTCAAGAACAAACGTAACTACTCACAAAGCATATTCATGTTCATAATCAGAGGAGTATTAATATGCATAAAGGATCTGAACATATGATCTTCCACCAAATACACCAACTAGCATCAACTACAAGGGTAATCAACACTACTAGCAACCTCTGTGTACCAATCCGGACTTGGAGACAAGAATTGGATACAATAGATGAACTAGGGTTTGAGAGGAGATGGTGCTGGTGAAAATGTTGATGGAGATTGGGCCCCTCCCGATGATAGGAGCATTGGTGATGATGATGCATGGCAATGATTTCCCCCTCCCGGGGGGAAGTTTCCCCGGCAGAACAGCTCCGCCAGAGCCCTAGATTGATTGCGCCAAGGTTCCGCCTCGTGGCGGCGGAGTCTCATCCCAAAAGCTTGCTTCTGATTTTTCTTCGGACGAAAGACTTCATATAGTATAAGATGGGCACCGGAGGGCCAACAGGGGGCCCACGAGGCAGGGGGGCACGCCCAGGGGGTAGGGCGGGCCCCCCACCCTCGTGGCCAGGGTGTGGGGGCCCTCTGGTATTTCTTCCGCTCAGTATTTTTTATTATTTCCAAAAATAACTTTCATGGAGTTTCGGGACTTTTGGAGTTGTGCAGAATAGGTCTCTAATATTTGCATCTTTTCCAGCCCAGAATTCCAGCTGTCGGCATTCACCTTCCTTATGTAAACCTTGTAAAATAAGAGAGAATAGGCATAAGTATTGTGACATAATGTGTAATAACATACCATAATGCAATAAATATCGATATAAAAGCATGATGCAAAATGGACGTATCAGACACGTACACATGCACTCATTTAACACACGCATACGCATGCAAAGCGTGCAACACCGATACGCATATTACATGCACTCACGAACACACGCACGCACGCACACATGCATGCAACACTGAAACGTACACATGCACGCATGCAACACTCACATGCCTATGCGCTCAACCTATACGTGCATGCACCCTTTGTTAAGGATATGGATTGTTACGGGTATTAATCAATCTTATCTGTGATAAGAAAAACATTGACGTTTGCAGCGGTCTTTATGAATCACAATGTATCGAACGGGCTATTAACATATATATGAAAATATTAAAATTCTCTTACATTATATAGTAGGCTTATCTACATGAAATAGATGACGTCACACTCAATGAACAATCATCGGTTTATGAAATGCCAGCTTCTGACTGCCATAGCCCACCAAAAGCTCCTCTATCGTGCGTCGTTTGTGTTGGGTCACTGACATGTAGGCCAGGTACCCAAAGAGACCACACGTCAGTGGAAGAACGGCACGGTATCGTACGTCAGAGTCGAGGGCACCGCTCGCTGCACGCCCAGCTGAACACGTCTCTTTGCCGCATTCGAATGCCTCCATGAAACTAGTGTGGAAGCCGAGAAACCCACTCTGGACACACGTCCGCTCATGACCGGGCCGACATTAAACGCAACGCCAGCCGAGCTCCTGAAGTCCACCGTCTATTTAATCTAGTATTTAAACGAGGCCAGACACCGGCCAAGAATCGCACACCTCCGCTGCTCCCCTATCTCCTCCTTCACCATTTTGTCCACTCTTACAATGGCCTACGAAGAGTAGTTATCCCGCATCCAAGCCGACTGGGTGGCCCGCTGAGCCCGCCGGATACGAGCTATGCAGCTCGCTGATACACTTCGCTCCCCTTGCCTGACGGAGCCAGTTGCCGCCCCAAGCCGGCGCGTGGTTCAACAACTCGCCGCTGCAGGCCAGCTCGATGAGGAGCGGCGCACAGGCATCATCGTTGCCGTCCACGCCGCCGCCTCGTACCGCACCTCCCGTGTCTGCGACCGCGTCTCACATTTCTGTGGTCGAGACTCCCATGTCGGCGGCCGCGCCATGCAACAGAGATAAAATCCGGGTGCGCGGAGAGCGACAAGTCGGTGGCCAGCGCCTCCGCATCCACCGCCATCATCGAGGAGAAGTAGAACACGGGAGGTCGCCGCCGCTTGGGTCCCATGAAGGCCACCACGGAGGCGACACCAATGTACATAGCAGGTGTCTTGTCGGATCCTTCTGTTGCGAGGACCTTCGTCGACCCCGCATGGGCTCCACGGAAGCGGAGAAGCCCCCTTACACCTCCATCTTGGGCATCAGCCAACGATGTCAGTTTGGCAGTGGGGAAACGAGCTGTCCTTTGCGCTGAAGCATATACCTCCGGGGCTCTCGGCAGTCCGGTGATCTTGCTACCGGACATGAGGAACACAAATGGATCGGCGGGCGACCATTTAGGATAGGTATTATTATACATGTGCTGTCGAGAACTAGCACCGCTTAGTTGATTTGAATGTAATGAAATCCATCATGTTTGTATGAAAATCCAGTATTTTATATGAATTCCGTCATTTTTTATATGAAATATCGTCGTGTTTGCATGAATTTAGGCCGGTTGGTTGAGTTGTTGTCAGAATGTGTGCGGCTACGATTGGATGGCGTAATTTGTGGGTCGCCGGTTGGTCTGCGGCCGGCTCGGGCGGCGTGGTGGGACAAAAAAAGCACAGCTCGTGCGAGCTCGTCTCCAACGCGTGCGCTGGAGGATGCATGAGCACCCGAGCTATTCCTCGTTCATCAGTGGCAAAGGCACCGGTGGACAAAAGGGTCGCCAATAATTTGGCTACCCCGGGCAAGATCCAAACAACCCCTCCCAGCACATTCAAATCCCTCGTTCGCCGTGAAATTTTGCCATGTGTTGTTTTCATGGACTTGCAAGATGCCCGTGCATTGCACGGAACATCAAGATGCATTTTTTTACAAAACACTTGTTGTGATTGACCCATGCAGGAGTAATCCCATGTGTAAAAACTATTGATATCTCGAGAATTTTATTGGAAAAATTGTATCTCGAGAATTTTATCAGAAAAATGGTATCTCGAGAATTTCATCAAAAAAATGATATCTCAAGAAAGATGAGAGATAAGGTGAGGAGGAGTGGGGCGTGGTGGTGACTGGTGGTCATACTGGGCGAAGGCATGGGGATGGACGGCGCCGGCAGGCGGCAGCAGCCACGATGCTAGATTGTTCCAGAGACTTCCTTTTTTAATTGCTCGGCAATGAGGTTGTGGGAGATGAATGAGGCAAGGCCTTATCCGTAAATGTGGAGAGAGGTGCGGGTATCTTTTGTAAAATTGTCATAGTTTGCTTTCAATCCATCAGATATAGATCGGACGGTCTATATTACAAGATGGCAGGCAAACCATCATCACCAACTCGGTTTTTTGTAAGAGTAGAGAGTAGAGATAGAGATATCTCGTTGGGTGAAAACAAATTTAAATATGAACGGATAATTGATGTCTGCGGTCTTCTGCCGGGAGCCCGGGAAACAGTTGGATGGCCTCATAGTAGTAGTAGTGTAGAGTACTACTAGTACTACTAGATAGTGAGTGTTTACTACTGTATCTACGTACTAATTGCAACACATGCATGTGTTAGCAGTATAATGACCACGTATGGATTTGATGGTAAGATTTGTGTAAGTTGGATGTCATATTATTGCTCTAACATGTGGTCAAAGTTAGCCTCCAAAACGCATTTTATACCCTATATGGATTGAGGGAGTACATGCATTGCCGAGGTTTCTCTTAATCCTTGCGTGCAATGTTTTTATTGAAGCTTGAAATGTGAACATGTGAATGGGAGGGACTACTACAACCCTTCCAAAAGAACTGCAGTACTAATGGTACCGTACTCCCCCCCCCCCCCCGTTCACCATCTCACATGCTCAGTTTTTCATTTGATAAGAGGCAAACCATGTGGGGCCTACCTTAGAGGCAAGGCTCTATACACTGGAGATGCTCTGTACTTTTGATGTGTACCGTCGACTCGCAAAACAAGGAGAAGCTTGCTTAGTATACAGTCTCCCCCGCCCACGGGCGCGGTTGCTCGCAGAGTCGCAGGACGAGGAGAAGCTTTTGCTTACTATGCCTACGCCCGCTTCCTCGCCCACGCGCACGATGACTCACAAGACGAGGAGAAAATTTTACTAGTCTCTTCGTTTACTCCTCGTCCCTACCTTGGTTAGAGAGATTATCATATTGTTTGAAATATGTCTTTTAGTAGTAGGAGTAGTATAGTGGTACATAGGAGTAGTACTACAACAATTCCCTTGGAGTCCGTGGTGCAGCAAGCTACCCTAGACTATGTTACTACTCCCTCCTTTCCAGTTTATGGCTCAATTTCAAAATCTCTCCAATCAAGGTAGACGACGAGTGCAGGGCCGGGCCGGTAAATTCCGAGGCCCTGTGCGAAACTAAAAAATGGGGCCCTGTTTTACTAAAATGAACTAATGAGCTATTATCATGCAGTATATGATATAGTGTCTTACATAATAATTGGATATGTAAAAAAATCATACCTATTCAACTCCTGTTTGCATAATACTATACTGTGTTGTTTAACAAGGAGGCAATAACCGATCTCTAACAATATTTGTCAAAAGTTAATTAGGATTTATTAAATTATAAATTAGGAGTAGGAGCAGAAGATAATTATAAAGGACTCGCTAGCGGCAGGCTACCTGTTTTGAAGCCGTGAAGCACACAGGTCGGTGGCGGTCGATCGGCGTGGCGACAAGTCTAGAATTTAGGAGAGGAAGGCAGCAACTGCAGCAGCGTGAATTACTTGCGGCTTGCCGATTGATACGATGAGGCCTGAAGGCATGAGGCGATGAAGGTTGAGGGCATGAGGCGAAGCCGCGAAGGAGACGATCATGTTTCCTGTAACGACGCCGCCGCACCTGCTATTAGGGGTTTGCGATCGATCTAGTCCACCATCTCTTTTTTTTCTTGAGAGCGACGATCCCGTTTCCTTCTCGATCGAGGCATCGAACATCATTTTTTAAGGAACATCGATCGAGCAGACGAGCAGCAGCGTCCCAACGGCAGCACACCCAGCGGCCCAGGGCCTGCTATGATAGTTTTTTCTTTAAAATACTAGGCCTATATACAAATTAGGGGCCCCCAAAAATTAGGGGCCCTGTGCGGGCTGCACATTTTTTACAACTATAGGCCCGGCCCTGGGTGAGTGGTGGAATTAATTTCATAGTTTGCACAAGTAATTAGTACACTCGTTTTTCTCAAGAAGTTATGTTTACCGATGCATTAATTACAACGAATGCATGCATGAACACTAAATTTCCATGAACTTCTACATGCATTGGTGAGTTTTCTCTTGACACTGCTTGCATCGGGTGATTTAACGCACCTCGAAATCCAAACATGTGATGGTACTACTACTAGTAGAATTGAGACTTATAAAACGGAAAAATGAATTTTTTTAGATGTGCTCTATAAACCGGAAAGGAGGGAGTAGTAAGTAGTACTACCCCCATAGTGGGTACGTACTCCGTAAAATCAGATTTTTCCCAAAACTAAGTCACTCAACCTTTATTTGCTTGTTTCCCTTCCTGCCTCGTTGCCTCGAACAGACTATGCCAAACTCCCCTGCCTGCCGCGCGGGAAAAGACCCGCCCTCGCCTTTTTAGTCTGGGTTTGTATCGATGGATCGCGTGAAGCAGCAAAAACCAAGTCGTGTCTTGTACTCCTCCGTCGACACTCACTTTCATGAATCATGTACTTCCTCTCGCCGAAATGTGGGACATATAGCAACCGAGTCGACATGTCATGCACCAAATAATAGTGCAGAACAGCAGGGGACACACCCCAGTCGTAGCGCCCCAGTAGTAGTAATGAGCAATGAGACATCAAATCACAATGCCGCATGTTCCCAGACGGACGAAGCAACCATTATTTCACACTTCGCTGAATCCGCTTCGCCATCATCTCCTTCAAGAAAACCACGTATTGCTTATGCCATTGTTCTGCCTCAAGAGGGACGCGCATCGCCTTGGTACATCATGACACGTGGGACCGCATGACAAGCCATGCTCCCCCGCCCACCGCTCGGTAAAATCACCTCATTTTTACTACTTCCTCTGTATCTGTTTACAGGGCATGCACATCGTTCTAGGTTGAGAATTTAACTGGCTACATATGTGATGAACAGTATATGTTTAGAAACTACATCCGCTTAAGAATCCAATGATATACTTTTTGTGACATAGTAACTCATATTTAGTTAGTCAAATGGATGACCTAGAACTACGTACACGCCCTATAAACCGAGACGGAGGGAGTGGTATCTTTTTAGATCAATACATAGTCGGGATTCACCAAGGAGCAAAACCAAGTGGTAGGTTGCTCCTATCGTGTTGGCATAGCAACTCAAGCAAGGTCAGTCCGCACACGAAATGGCGACACACTTAACAGGACCCCTTTGGCCGACATGTGGCTCATCCACTGTCTTGTTCCATGTGCGATGCACCAAATTACAGTTCAGATCAGCGGTTGGATTTGGAGGCACCCCGGTCGTAGCGCCGCAGTAGTAGTAAATGAGCGATGAGGGGTCAAATCACAAAGCCCCACCTTTCCCGCATTAAGCTGGACGGACGAAGCAACCATCATTTCACTCTAGGGCGCAAGAGCATAAAGAAAAGAGAAAACTAATGTTGTGTGTGGCAGCTACCTAGGGCACCCTAGGGTAGGAGCCTCCACTACAAATCCTTTTTTTGAAAGCGCCTCCACTACAAATTCGCTTCTCCCTCGTCCTCTTGAAGAAAACCGATGATGCGTGCGGTGGTAGGGTTTGTAGTACTACGGTGTGCAGGGCCACATCATAGTAAACGGGAGAGAGATTGAGTTCGAGTCAACGCCTTAATATGTGTGGGCCGCTTGGTTTTATGGGAACGAGGCAGCATTTTGGGTTCGGGGACTAGTGGAGATATATGTACAAAAAATTGTGGACGTAGGTTCGACCGAAAGGCAATGATGCATGGGCCCTGCATTTTGATATACCCATGACCCACGTGAAATTTGCTACTCTACTCAAAATAATGCATAAAAATTCCTCCAAAAACATCTATAACTAATGGGAAGTGAATGTATGCTTAAAATGAAAATGTAATACTCCCTCCGTCTAGGTGTATAAGTCATCTTAGGTTTTTTTTTGCTAGTTAATAGCATCGCATGCAATGAATTAACCACCGCATGTCATGTTTGAAAGTCTCAAGCCATTGAAAGCATGCATGGCCCACATCTCTTATTGGTTGATATGTCATGAAACAAGAAACAAGGAGGGAGTTAATGTATTATGCCTAAGTGTTTTGGGATTATTTGGTTTTTGGAAGATGACTTACACACCAAGACGAAAGGGAGTACGAAGAGAAAAAATGAATTGCAGTTAAAAGAATGACATTTCTAACAAAAATGTGAATGTGAACTACATATGTGTGCACATGACCAACACATACATTGTCAATACAAAATCTAATGCAAGAAATAACTTATGAGTAACATGCACGAATTGATGATGTGGTGCTTGCATGCATAGAGTACAAAAATAATGTGATTTATGACTTGCATGCATGACGTGTTCTTGTGCCATAGTTGCATGTCTAGGAAAAAAGCTACTAGTGGGTTGTACTAGCTATTTAGGAATAGAAGATGTATGCATGGAAGTTGTAGGGAAAGACATGACATGTATCTCAATTCCTATGAGTAGGGATTGGAAAAGAGATGCCATTTGGTTCACATCATAGGAACTTTTCTATTGAATCTAAAGATGACATGTATCTCAATTCCTATGAGGAGGGATTAGTAAAGAGATGTCATTTGATTCACATCGTAGGAACTTTTCTATTGAATATACGCTAATGTTTATTTTCCTTTGAAATTGTGGGAGTATAGGAATCCATTACTATGAACCAAGTGGCTCTAAAGCTATAAAAATGATATCATGTTTATTTTCCTTTGGAATGTGGAGTATATGAATCTATTCCTATGAACCAATTGGCTCTAAAGGAAAAAATCCTATAAAATCATATCATATAGAGTTCCTATGATATTACTCCGCACCAAAGGATGGTTGAAATTGCTGCAGGTGATACAATGGTCTTTCTTTGTACACTCCTCCCCCATCTTTATAGTTACCTCTCGAAGATGAATGAAATGATATATACTGGGTATTCTATATGTGCATTTTGGTACATGAAAACTCGGTAAAAGTTTGCGAGGTTTGAATTTTCAATAAAGCTATATGCACTGCATTTTGGAACGGAGGGAGGAGCATACGGAAGTTTCTAACACTCACGTGGAAGATTTGTGTGTCGGAGGAGTGGTTGTTCTATTAAATGACATGGCAAAACTAACACTGTACAGCGTTCGTCGGGAAACGGATTGTGGCGAACGTTTGTCAGATATGATTTACGGACACATGCATTGCATTGATACATGCCCCCTCTCTCTCTCACGCACACACGCACCCTCACGAGTCGCGACTCTCCCGAGTCCTCTCGCACCCACCGTCTATCTGCAGGTAGACGTAACACACATATGTCCTCTTCACGCCCTACCCTCAGAACTTCTAAAAAACAAAAGACGTGGCGCACCTTTTATTTTAAATCACACGTCACACACTTATACTATTACTCTTGTGGCGAACGTTCTTTGGGCATAGTATATTGTACTCTCACGAAGAGAAGCGGTGCACGCACGCACTAGTTCTCTCACACCCACTCGCGGGTACAAATAGGAGCGCATTTTTTTAAGCCGGTACAACAAAATCACTCCACTATATATATATAAGCAGGAGCCTTAGCACTTGCTTTACTAGGGTTCCTCTCTTTCACTCTCTCATGATCTCCAGATCTAAGCAAGACATAGGTGGCCACACTCTCTCTCTGCTCACGGTTGGTCACAAATCCGGTCGGACCACCTCGACCAGGGCAGGGGTGTAGGTGCATCGTTCCCGTTGTCGTCGGCGGCGAGGGAGGAGACCAACGGCTGCCCGTGTGTCCCGATCGGCGGCCGTGCCATTCTCTTCGAGAGAGCGCGGCTCGGGAGGGCCTCCGACCCCTTCTTACTCCCTGCGGTATTGTGGCCAAGATGTGGCCTCCCGACACCGTCTTTACCACATGCCGACGACCCTCAGGTATATATTCCTTCGAAACCTGCCTTGCTCTACTGCTCCAGCTCCCCACATGGTTGCGTGTGGATCTTTTTCTACTTCTGTCGGCTGTTCCAAAGCCACCTAGACTTTTACTATTATTAGAGATAAAGCTAGTTTATATAGTCGAATCTAAGAGTTGGTTCAAACAGGGAAGAAAGTGGGAAAGCTGTAGGATGAATCTAGGACTTGGTTCTAAGAGGAAACGGGGGAAAGTAGTAGATATTGGCTACCCAACCGGTCTCTTGGTTGAAAAGGCAAAGAAAGCATGGTGGATGGCGAAGGGTGGGGGGAAGTTGACCTGTCTCTTTGTCGAAAAAGGAAAGAAAGTGAGGGGTGTTGGGGGACAACGCAAATGAGAATGAGCAGGTCTAGATTTCCTGTGCTCACATAGGAAAATGTCACCGAGGAGATAAAAATGGGACAAATGCAGACATGCTGCCTGAGTGTTTGCCGCTCTCGGCAACCACATCTGCCTCACCACTTTATGCCCCTGCTGTCCCTACGCCCATATCGCTACCGTTAATGTAAAATCACATGAAGCATTAAGCAATGCCACCTAATGTCACTATAAGTAATGGTCTAGTGCCGTCGATAAATTGAAGCAATGCCATCACCATTTTATGAAGTGCTTCCATCTTGCTTTATTTCCCATGAATTGTGTTTTTGCAGTTACACTTAAATCTCACACCGCTAACATTGCTTCATCCCAGTGGAACTGCACAAATTTGTTGCACATTTATTGACCATGTGCTACTCTCATGACAGTAATACTAATGCTATTGTTCTGCATGTTAATATAGTGGCAGTGTTGATGTGCTGTGATGCTACTTACTTAAGGGCACTTTCATATTGTCAATGTAGTGCCAATTATAACACAATAGATGATGTTGTTAATCATATGCCACTGCAAATAACTGTCACTATTTAAATAATTGTATTTTGTATTTGCGCAAACAGGGATGTCTGTCTCCATATCATTTCTATCTGCGCAATCAAAAGTACACACCCCAGTCTTAGTAAAACTGCACAAAATGAGATGGCTATTCCTAGCTGCCGTCCTCTAACCACCCGTCTTCCAGGTATTCCTACATTGGTAGTAACTAGGTAGAATGACCAACGCAATCTAAAAGAAGCTGATTCGTACGTTTTACATCCTGATTGCAGTGTAGGGACGAGCGAAAACAACTGCATCCTAGTCCGGAATGCACTTTCTACCAGTTCATCCATGGACCAAGGACTAGCTGGCACGGTGATACGTCTCCAATGTATCTATAATTTATGAAGTACTAATGCTATTATATTATCAGTTTTGGATGTTTATGGGCTTTATTATACACTTTTATATTATTTTTGGGACTAACCTATTAACCGGAGGCCCAACCCAAAATGATGTTTTCTTGCCTATTTCAGTGTTTCGAAGAAAAGGAATATCAAATGGAGTCCAAACGGAATGAAACCTTCGGGAGAGTTATTTTTAGAACCAGGAGACTTGGAGTAGACGTTAGGGAAGCTTCGAGGAAGCCACGAGGCAGGGAGGTGTGCCCTACCCCCTGGGCGCGCCCCCACCCTCATGGGCCCCTCGTGGCTCCCCTGACCGACTTCTTTCACCTATATATATCCATATACCCTAAAAACATCCGGGAGCACAATAGATCGGGAGTTCCACCGCTGCAAGCCTCTGTAGCCACCAAAAACCAATCGGGGCCCTGTTCCGGCACCCTGCCAAAGGGGGGATCCCTCACCGATGGCCATCTTCATCATCCCGACGCTCTCCATGATGAGGAGGGAGTAGTTCACCCTCGTGGCTGAGGGTATCTACTAGTAGCTATGTGTTTGATCTCTCTCTCGTGTTCTTGAGGTGGTACGATCTTGATGTATCGCGAGCTTTGCTATTATAGTTGGATCTTATGATGTTTCTCCCCATCTACTCTCTTGTAATGGATTGAGTTTTCCCTTTCAAGTTATCTTATCAGACTGAGTCTTTTAAGGATTTGAGAACACTTGATGTATGTCTTGCATGTGCTTATCTATGGTGACAATGGGATATCAAGTGATCCACTTGATGTATGTTTTTGTGATCAACTTGCGAGTTCCGTAACATTGTGAACTTATGCATAGGGGTTGGCACACGTTTTCGTCTTGACTCTCCGGTAGAAACTTTGGGGCACTCTTTGAAGTACTTTGTGTTGGATTGAATATATGAATCTGAGATTGTGTGATGCATATCGTATAATCATACCCACGGATACTTGAGGTGACAATGGAGTATCTAGGTGACATTAGGGTTTTGATTGATATGTGTCTTAAGGTGTTATTATAGTACGAACTCTTGAATAGGTCGAGGTGGTTTCGTACCCTACAATAATCTCTTCGTTTGTTCTCCGCTATTAGTGACTTTGGAGTGACTCTTTGTTGCATGTTGAGGGATAGTTATATGATCCAGTTATGTTATTATTGTTGAGAGAACTTGCACTAGTGAAAGTATGAACCCTAGGCCTTGTTTCCTAGCATTGCAATATCGTTTGTGCTCACTTTTATCATTAGTTACCTTGCTGTTTTTATATTTGCAGATTACAAATACTCATATCTACCATCCATATTGCACTTGTATCACCATCTCTTTGCCGAACTAGTGCACCTATACAACTTACCATTGTATTGGGTGTGTTGGGGACACAAGAGACTCTTTGTTATTTGGTTGCAGGGTTGTTTGAGAGAGACCATATTCATCCTACGCCTCCCACGGATTGATAAACCTTAGGTCATCCACTTGAGGGAAATTTGCTACTGTCCTACAAACCTCTGCACTTGGAGGCCCAACAACGTATACAAGAAGAAGGTTGTGTAGTTGACCTCAAGCTCTTTTCTGGCGCCGTTGCTGGGGAGGTGAGTGCTTGAAAGTATATTTTTATATCTTGCAATCGAATCTTTTAGTTTCTTTTTTTATCACTAGTTTAGTTTATAAAAGAAAACCACAAAAAAATGGAATTGAGGGTACCTCATATGCTTCATCTTTTTAATGTCTTCCGTGAAAATAAGGAATCAGTTAATTGTGCTCAATTGCTAGAGGAAGAATGCATTAAAATTTTTGGCACTAAATATTTGAATGATGAGCATGATTGCAATGTGGTTAGTATGAATTCTTTGAATACCCATGATGCTAATGATATGCAAAGCCACAAGCTTGGGGATGCTATGTTTGATGAAGATGATATTTTTTGTCCCCCAAGTTTTGATGAGAAAATTCATTATGATGAAAGCATGCCTCCTATTTATAATGATTATTGTGATGACGCGTATGCTATAAAGAATAAAGATAACCATGAAACTTGTCATCATGATTTTAATTTTCAATTGGATTATGCTTCACATGATAGTTATTTTGTTGAGTTTGCTCCCACTACTATTGATGAGAATAAATTTGCTTATGTGGAGAGTAGTAAAATTTCTATGCAAATAGATCATGAAAATAATGCTTTATGTGCTGGTTATATGGTTGAATTCATTCATGATGCTACTGAAAATTATTATGAGGGAGGAATATATGCTTGTAGGAGTTGCAATAATATCAAGTTTCCTCTCTATGTGTTGAAAATGTTGAAGTTATGCTTGTTTTACCTTCCTATGCAAGTTGATTCTTGTTCCCTTAAGTTATTTGCTCACAAATACCCTAGGCATAGGAAGTGGGTTAGACTTAAATGTGCTAGTCATATGCTTCATGACGCTCTCTTTGTGTTTCAATTCTTATCTTTTATGTGAGCATCATTGAAATCATCATGCCTAGCTAAAAAGACATTAAAGAAAAGCGATTGTTGGGAGACAGCCCAATATTTACCCCTACTGTTTTTGTGTGTTCACATGATTAAGCTACTATAGTAATCATGTTTTATAGCTTTTTTTTCAATAAAGTGCCAAGTAGAACCTATAGGATCTTCTTGGATGATAGTTATTTGATCTTGCTGAAAAAGACAGAAACTTTCTTCTCACGAAAACAATTGTTAAAAATCACCTGAAAGTGATAAAATACTGATTCCAATTGCAGTAGATCAGTAATCGAATTATACAGGTCGTCCTATTTTGGCAGATTTTTCTGAGTTCCAGAAGTTTGCGTTTGATACAGATTACTATAGACGGTTCTGTTTTTGACAGATTCTGTTTTCATTGTGTTGTTTGCTTATTTTGATGAATCTATGAGTAGTATCGGAGGGTATGAACCATAGAGGAGTTGGAATACAGTAGATATTACACCAATATGAATTTAGATTGAGTTCACAACAGTACCTAAGTGGTGATTTATTTTCTTATACTAACGGAGCTCATAAGATTTTCTGTTGAGTTTTGTGTTGTGAAGTTTTCAAGTTTTGGGTAAAGACTCGATGGACTATGGAATAAGGAGTGGCAAAAGCCTAAGCTTGAGGATGCCCAAGGAACCCCGAGGTAATATTAAAGGACAACCAAGAGCCTAAGCTTGGGGATGCCCCGGAAGGCATCCCCTCTTTCGTCTTCGTTCATGGGTAACTTTACTTGGAGCTACATTTTTATTCACCACATGATATGTGTTTTGCTTGGAGAGTCATTTTCTTTTGTTAGTATTTGCTTGCTGTTATTTAGAATAATTTTTTGCATCTCTAGTTTCAATAAAAATGTCAAGGATAGCTTTTACCATGCTTATTTTGCAAGTATACATGTTGCTGTTTCAAAACAGAAAGTTTAGCGCTGTTGCAAAAATTCCCTAGAAAAGTCATAATGTGATAAAATGTTGAAACTTTTTGCATAATAAGCTCTGATAAATTTTCTACAGTGTGGTAGAATTTCATAATGTTTGGAGTTAGGGAAGTATTGATACTCTTGCATTCTTTACAATTTGTCTTGTTTTGGCAGTTTGTTGTTATGTTTGCATATGTTTGCTTGTTTAATGATTCTATTTGAGGATAGGAGTATTAAATATGCAGAGACATTTATTATGCAATGTTGAATAACAATTTCTGTGATTTGCTACCGTATAAAATGATAAGGTTTTTGCATTGGTTTATATTAACTTATCTCATGAGTTCTTGTTGAGTTTGGTGTGGATGAAGCTTTCGAGATATAGGAAACCGTGATATGAGAGGAATTAAGGAGACACAAAAGCTCAAGCTTGGGGATGCCCAAGGCACCCCAAGATAATATTTCAAGAAGTATCAAGCATCTAAGCTTGGGGATGCCCCGGTAGGCATCCCACCTTTCTTCTTCAACAATTATCGGTTAGTATCGGTTGAGCCTGAGTTTTTGCTTCTTCACATGATGAGTGCAATCCTTGAAATGTCGTTTTATTTTGTTTTGCTTGCTGTTTGAATAATATCCCAAGATCTAAAATTCTTAAATGAGAGAGAGTCTTCACATAGCTGCATAATTATTTTACTTCTCATTGATCTTTACTTATATCTTTTTGGAGTAGTTTGTCATTTACTCGTGTGCTTCACTTATATCCTATGAGTAAATGGTTGAATGATTTGAATGCCATAAATCTAAAATTATATGTGTTTCATATGCTTATCCCATGGGGAGTAATGACTTCACATATAAGAAGTAGAGGTGGTAAATTTTTTGAAGGTTAGCAAACATTATATTGGTCACTTGAACAATTCATGAAAGAATATTGAAGGAAGAGAGATTTCACATATAAATATATTATCTTGGACATCTTCTATGATTGTGATCCCCATTAATTATTTTCAAACCTGAGCAAATTAGTTGAAGTTGGACAAGGAAGACAACTTAATGAGTTATGTTTGGGTATATTTGTATAAGTTATATTGTTATGGATCCTCTAACATGTGGTGCTTGCTTTTTAGAATCCTTTGCTAGCCAAAATATCTGTACTAAGCGGGAATACTGCTTGTGCATCCAAAATCCTTGAACCAAGTTTATTCCATGAGTGTCCACCATATCTACCTATATGCGGTATTTACCAGCCGTTCCAAGTAAATTTGCATGTGCCAAACTCTAAACCTTCAAATAATAATCTGTTTTGTGTGCCCGAATCACTCATGTAGCGACTAGGGGCTGTTAGTATCTTCCATGCTAGGTGGGTTATTCTCATGATGAGTGGACTCCGCTCATCATTCACGAGAAAATGGCTGGTAACTGGGATGCCCAGTCCTATGATCAAAAGATCAAAAACAAATTCGCAAATAATTTAAACAAACTCCCCCAGGACTGTTGATAGTTGGATGGCACCCGTTGTTTCGGACAAGTCGTGGAGTGTGATTATTGGTGGAGGGGGAGTAAAATCTTTACCTTTCTATTTGGGAACCGCCTATAATGTATCTAGTATGGAAGATATTGGGAACTCTTGGTCATTATGTTGACAATGAAAGCATACCTCTCAAAATTATTTTCATCTCTATTTTAGCTTGAAACCTTTGGCACCTCTACAAATCCCTGCTTCCCTTTGTGAAGGGCCTATCTTTTACTTTTATGCAAGAGTCTGTAGTATTCCTTCTCATTCCAACCTACTTTTTAGTTGGCAAGCATCATGTGGTGGAGAAAGATCTAAGCATATATGGCCATTCAAATATATTTGATCATCAATTATTATTGTTGACATTACCCTTGAGGTAAAAGGTTGGGAGGCGAAACATTAAGCCCCTATCTTTCTCTGTGTTTGATGAATGCTATTTGTTCTAAAAATATGCTTTGAGTGGTAGCAATCATGGAAGACTATATGATAGTTGAGTATGTGGGATTTGCTATATCAAATCTCTTACATAGACCCTTCCTGAAAATAAGATGAATTGCAATTGTTTGATGACTGATAACATAGTTTGTTAGTTTTCAAGAAAGTTTATAGTCTATGCTTTAACATGTGAATAGTTTGTTACTTGATCATGAGAAGCTTTAAGATATGAGCTAGTGTTATGATATATAATGATGCTAAAAAAGTGATTGAACTATCATTGATCAAACTTATGCACTTGCTAGCATTCACACTTCATAAACTATTTCTTTTATCATTTACCTACTGCATGAATGACGAGGAATTAAGCTTGGGGATGCTGATGCGTCTCCAACGTATCTATAATTTATGAAGTATTCATGCTATTATATTATCAGTTTTTGATGTTTATGGGCTTTATTATACACTTTTATATTGTTTTTGGGACTAACCTATTAACCGGAGGCCCAGCCCAAAATGTTGTTCTCTTGCCTATTTCAGTGTTTCGAAGAAAAGGAATATCAAATGGAGTCCAAACGGAATGAAACCTTCGGGAGAGTTATTTTTGGAACGGAAGCAATCCACGAGACTTTATTTCAGGGTTATTTTGTTGCAGGGTTGTTTGAGAGAGACCATCTTCATCCTATGATTCCCACGGATTGATAAACCTTAGGTCATCCACTTGAGGGAAATTTGCTACTGTCCTACAAACCTCTGCACTTGGAGGCCCAACAACGTCTACAAGAAGAAGGTTGTGTAGTAGACATCACACGGTTGCACGGAGGTTTTTGGGACAGGTGCACAAACAAGAGGCATTGTGGTATGCTTATTTCTACAAATAGCGGTGCTTAAATTTAGTGAAATGCGCAAGAATTTCAAATGGTTAGTACACTACATGGTTCAGTTCAGCATTCCAGCTGAGAACACAATTATAATTGGTTATTCTAGAATGAGAAAACCTAACCTTGGATGGTGGCAACAAGAAAAAACCAGAGTGAACTCCAGGAAATTAAAGCGTGCCTAGGGAGGCCCTTTTCTCAGAGAAGCCTTGCTTGATTTTTCCTGATTTGTAAACCTTCTCACAACTTTGTCTTTTGATGTGAACTAGTATATGTTTGTTATGTTCTATGAATCATTGAGATGTATAAAATTGCTTAACTTATGCTTTTCAAGTTTTTTATGAATCTGAGTTTAATGTTAGTGTTCCACATGAACGCTGGACTAGCATGTGAACATTTGGAATTTACATTGTGGCCTCAGTTAACTACATGAACCACTGTAACAAGATATGTAGTTGCTTATATGTCAGACAGCAGATTATTGATTGTTAGTTGGTCGATAGCCTAGTGTTGAAGCGAGCTGAGCCAATGTGCCGTGTTTTGCACAACTGCTTACAAGTGGGGTAGCACCAACAGTGTTTACAAGTACTTAACCAGCCTTACGTACCCTATGTATACGTCGGTGCACAGTTCTCAAACGAGTACTCTATTTCATCAAACACACACTGCTCGTACGTTAAACCATGACAACTTATGTCTTACCATGCCATATTCATGAAAAACCCAGTGAGGACGCATCTGGTTCAGCAACAATTACGATGGTTCTCACATGATTCACGGGCACACAAAAGTAGCAGCAGTTCCCATAGACGGATTCAAATAGAGTACTAGCCCCAGAGGGCTCGATAATAAGCAAGGTTCGGATAATTAGACACAATCCAAACTACTATTAAACACTAGCTAGGGCAACTATTTCATGCCTCGATCTAATTTGGGTTGGACACAAGACGGACCTTGCCATGGACATCATCGAGGACGTCCGGCAGCAGCTCAATCCTTTGAACCTTCCTGAAGATAACCTTGTGGCCTTGCCACTCATAAACTTGTTTGTGGAGGTATGCCACGTCATCTTCACTGTAAGCTTGACAAGAACGGTATGCCTCACAAATGAAGGAGTAGCTTTGAACTTCTTGTGCTTGATACACCACGGACAACACGCTGACAACGGTGAGGCTGGAATACAACTTCGACATTGGTATAAGTGCAAATGGCTTCCAGGATCCAACAGCCTAAGAACTTTGTTTTCCCAGTGCGTATATTCAGGTCATCCGCCTCATAGCGAGTGACATCTACAACCACACAAGACTTGTCTGCATCAGGGTTCTAATTGAAACAGAAACATATTCTGAATTACTTTCCAGTATAAGAAACACAAGTTATTTAAATCAACATGTATAGCATGGCATCGAAACTAATAAAATTTTGCATTATTCATCACGACATACTTAGATGAAAAACCACAATCGAGATCAGCAAAGAAGAAAATCACCTTGGGAGCTCAGGGGGAACACATCCTTGAAGGGGAAACTGCTCCTGCAGGGCCACAGGGGCTGTAACCTCAAACGGGGCGTTGACCATCTCAGTAGTCGTCGTGAGCGTATCTGGGGTCGGCTCGGTGGCTACCTCCATCTTCTTGGAGCTCTCTGTCTCGTGGGGATCAACCTCCCGCGTCTGCTCCAATATCGACAGATCTTTGCCTGTTTCTCCTTGTTCTATCATGAAACTGACGAATACTAGGAGACCACTAAAAGGAGAACACAATCGCAATGACAATGAAACAAAAAAGAGAGTGAGGATCAGTTACTGCTTTGCAAAAGTTCTTTTTTTTCTCTGAACAAAAATATACCAACATCACGGATCCATTTACCTTCCCTTCGTTGGGAGAGGACTACAGTGGCAGATGCGAGTGTTGGCTTTCTTGAAGACGGTGAGGGAGAAGGGGATTCAGCGAAGAGTGAAATGATGGTTGCTTCGTGCATCAAACTTAGACTGCGGGGAGGTGGGGTTTTGTGATACGACGGCTCGTTACTACCGCGCTACAATCGGGGTGACTCTCCGCCTGCATACTGCCTTCTAATTTGGTGGATGGCATTTGGGCCCACGCGCTGCATGGCCTGCATATCAGTGAACAAAAGTAAAATGACATTCAATAGAGGGAGACGTTTCGATGACCTCGGAGGATCCAGAAGCGGTAGTGTATCAACTGTACTAGTACTAATTGTTTTTCTGGGTAGCTGTAGAGTGTCTCCACTGTACTAGTAGTAATTGTTTCTCTGGGCCCAAGACAAAACAGCCCATCCACCCTAGTAAATAATAAAATCAATTCAAAAGCCCATATATTTACTTAATGAGAGGCGCTACCCACACCCAACACATCGCCCCCAAAAAAACCTAGGTGCTCTTCTTCCTCCTCACTCCCACCCACCTCATGTCAGCTTGCTCCACTTGTCCCCCAAATTCCTCACCTCACTCCTACAGAAAACCCCAGCTCCCCTTCTTCCTCACTACTACAGAAAAACCCCAGCTCCCCATCTTCTTCACTCCACTACAACTAGGCTCGTCATTCATTACTCTGCTCAAATCCGTGAGCTCGACGCGACGCCCTCGAGGAAAATGGAGTCGGCTGACCCCAGCGCCAAGATGATGAGGCTCCCACCAGCGGCGACGCCTATTGTAGATCCCGCACCCGGCAACACGGGGAGAAGCGGCGAGCCCGCCCCCATCAGATCCCAGGAACCCGTAGAATCTCGGGTGGACCGCATCAGCAATCTCCCGGACGCCGTCCTTAGGGATATCATCTCGCTTCTCCCCACCAAGGATTGCTGCTGCACCCAAGTCCTCTCAATTTGGTGGCGCCCTCTATGGCGCGTCGTGCCCCTTAATCTCGACTGTCGTCGGCTATCTCTCTTCTATGATTTTGAACTCCCCAGAGCCATCATCTCCTCCCACCAGGGCTCCATTCAAAGCCTCTGCATCCCGTCATGCTACCTAAGCAAGCATACCATGCCCTGCATGGTGGACGCCTGGCTGAAATCCCCTGAATTCACAGAACTACAACTGCTTGAGTTCTACTATTCCCCAGGAAATCACCTACCAGATACCGAACGCCATGTACTTGTGCCCTCAGCACCGATGTCCATCTCGCGGTTTTCCTCCTCTCTCCACACCGCCACCTTTGCACTGTGCTACCTACCAGACAATCTGGTACTAAACCTTTGACTCCAATTTCTCAAAAAACTTTCACTTGTGCGGGTTCGTATATTGGAGGCCTCATTGCACAGCATCATCCACTCCAGTTGCCCTGCCCTGGAGTGCTTGTTTTCACAGTTAGAATCGGTTATCTCCAAATAAAATCGCCTAACCTTGTAAGAATTGGAATTTCTTTTGATGGAAGGCTGCTCATCATCCAAGATGCCCCTTCACTTCAAAGGTTGATCCTTGATTCTAGTTATTCACCGTCGCAAATAACCGTCCTCTCTGCACCTAAACTGGAGACCTTGGGTGTAATAAATGATCTCTGTGCTCATTTCAAGATGGTGTTTAGCTCCACAGTTCCTCAGGTACTTTATATTATCATCTACACTTGTAACCGTAAGCTGCATTTTAAATTTCTGCGCATAAGTTATATATCATCTTGGAGTACACATTTTGTACTAATATTATGTTCTATGCTCAATGAAGAGTTTCTCCATGGATAGCCTATCAATGGTCCTGGATTCTATCAAGATCTTATATATCCAAATGAATAGTTTTAATCTGAACAAGATTATTGGCTTGCTGCAATGCTTTCCATGTCTGGAGAAGTTGTATATAAAGGTGATAATCTCACGCACATTGGAAGCCCGCATATAGTGTAGTAGAATTAATCGTTCAGCCGTTGCTCTTTTGACACTCTTTGTTTAGACCTTAACTGTTTTCAATCTTCATGTCTATTTAGGCAACAAGACGGGGTAAGAAAGTTCTAACCAATCGGTGGATTCATAAGCACCGAGATTTTCTCACTTCTCATGACATTCGATTGAAGATAATAACGCTAGAACGATATGTAGCCAACCATGCAAACACTAGATTTGTCACATTCTTCCTGCTAAATGCGAGGTTACTATTGTCCATCAGGCTTAAGTTTATCAGTAGCATGGTTTTGACAGATGGGTATGTCGAAGAGCAGAAAAGGAGTTTCGGCTGGACAAAAGAGCTTCTGAACGTGTCGGGCTTCTATTTACAACATATTGTGGTCATAATCCAGTAAATTTTACGACCCAGGATGTTCATTCTATGGACCTGACCAATCCATTTGACTGTGACTGCCGAAAATAGTGCTGGAGTTAGATGTTGTTGCCCTTTTCATTCTGGGTTTTGTCTAAACCTGATGAACAATTAACCCTCGTGCTTTTGTATAGTTTGTAAGCTGGAGTTAGATGTTCTTGCCCTTTTCAACTCGGTTGTGACTGTCATATTTTCTTTGAAACAAGGCAAATGGCTTGCCATTCGTTTAATTTAGAGTGAAATATTGTAACAAATCCCAACCAAGGGAAATAACATCACTCTCGCCGGCTGCTTGAGCTCACTGTGCATTACAGAAGCCAAGTGATTAGCCCCCACCAGCACCCACAAACTTATTTTGAACTAGCACACCAATGGGCTGTAAATTTTCATAAGAAAGGTTGCATGACCGTGATGGATTTGGATTCTAACATTTGGGACCCACAAGGAAATGGCCTATCCAAGGTGGTGTCGACTTACTAGCTAGTTAACAAACGATTCTGCCTACCAGTCGTTGGATTGACATCCAACATTTGTCGTGTATCTTCTACCTCTTATCTTCTTCCTCCAGCCGCCCAAACCAAACCACCCCGTCGGCTCCGCCTGCTCCCGCCTCCCATGGCTGGCTGCCTCCGCCGCCCTACCGTAGCCTCCAATATTGGCCAGTCTCTCCCTCTATTCCCCACACGTACTGTTATTCTCCGGCGATGTCAGCCCCAACACGCTTTTCGCACCCGAACGATCAACCTCGTACTCCCCTCTTTGCTGGCGGACCGACGCATCTTCCACGGCTCCTGTTCATTCCATCCGAGGCCTCGCCATCGTCCTCCGCCTTGGTTCGCTCGCCGTGCATGGTGTGCCACCCTCTTGCATTGTCAGCATCGTCAACAGCCAAGAGGAACAAGGAGATGATTGTACGTGGAGAGGATGACAGTAGGGACCCACCAACGTCATGGCAGTACACAAGCAAGTGCCTCGTTATTACAAGCCCAAAAAATGGTTCCTCCTAATGGTTGGACATCTGGGGCTCATGCCATTGTCAACGTAGTCAATAAACGAGAGAATTACACAACAAGCGGCTGACACCAGGGACCCAGCAGGTCACGCAGTTGTTAATTTTTTTAGGAACAAGCAGTTGTTATTTATACTAGTTTTAGCAACGGTTCAGGGTAACAACAGGGTTGTGCGGGGGCTGTGGCCCGTCTAGCCATGGTTTTATTTATGTTTACCACATCATGAGCCCAGTTGTGTTTTTTTCTTGCTGAAAATGGCTAGCCCAGTTCTACTTTTTTAAAGAAATACCCAAACGAGGCCTACTTGCTTTGTCAGCCCTGTTGAGCTGCAAATCTTTCAAGACGAGGAGAGTTTCATTCGGTTTGCCCAGAAAATGAGCTATCAGTAATGAGAAATGGGTTGTACATTTTTTAAAACACATCAAAGCAGGAATTAGTTTCAATTTTTTTCATTACAAGATTTTAAATTCCATTGATTTTTATACGTGGACAATTATTTGGAATTTATATTTATATAAATTATTTTTCAAAATAGTTTGAATGTGACTCGAAATTTCGGGATTAAAAACAGTTGACTGCACCGAAATGTGCAAAATTTCTTATAATTTTTAACCGTGGCCACAATATGGGCTGCAATGCTAACAAAAAGAAGATGGGCTCCAAAAAAATCCTGAAGAATTAGCAAATGGGCTGTAAATTATTAGAAATAATGGCAGATGGGTTGTATGCCGTTTTCCATAGATTTGAGGCTGACTTGTGCGCCTACTATAGGTTGACGCGTACGCTTTCCTAAAAAAAAGTTGACGCACACCCAACGTCGTGTCAACTTAGTCAACACAAGAGAGCAGTGACTGTTGGATGCCCATCCAACACCCGTCGTGCTACTTCAATCTCTGCTCTTCCTGCTCCAGCCTCTCAAACAAGTGCCGGCGGGACTGCCTGCTCCCTTCTCCCGCGGCCGGCTATGCTGCCGCGCAGGCCTCACCGCCCCACCGTACTCCCATCGCTGGCCTAGTGTCAGGACCCCAATTCCAAGTCACATCGATCTAGCCGGTAACACCTCATATCACTTTGTGGCCTCACGCACGGTATTCCCACGGGTGTCGCCTTACCATGGCCTGGGACCATTTGCGCCTTTTGGCTCACGTATATGATAGAGTCGCTAGCATCCATATGACAGAGAACCTGGGCCGACATGACTAGTCATGAACCCAAAGTGGCACTAACTTACGGGGACAAGCATACATGAATCAACATCGAGCATGTCGGTTGACGTCTGAATCCGGGCTGTAGCAGGCTAACAGGACTCCGGTGAATCGGTAGCATGAGGCTAGACAGGACTCGGATGTCACCGCATGACATTTCCCCGAAGGGACAGACACAAGAACAAAGTGAATCACATGCCGGCCAGTCAAGTGTTCCGGAGCGGTAGTGCTGGGCTAGCAGGACTCCAGTGAACTGGGATGCATGTAGCAGACTACTATGGCTCATGGAAGCACAAGACTACATTTCCCCATAAGAGAGGCTACCAAGGATAAACAACTAGGTTGTCAGATCCCACACATACCAAGCATTTCAATCATACACACAATATGCTCGATATGTGTAAATACAACATGGCATCACAACATAACTCTACGACTCAAGTATTTATTCATTAGGCTCCGAGGAGCCAACTATTAAAAACATGGGTCTCATGACCCCAACATATAGAGCATACAAGCAACAAGCACATGCGGAAGCTTAACTTGTCTGAGTACAGACAACTACAAATGAAGAAGGCTGAGAAGCCCGACTATCCAAAAGACCCTACCAAGGGCACAAGATCGTAGCTGAGGTAACAAGCTAAATGTCGAAGTCCACGCAGAATTACTAGCGAGACTGACGTCTCTCTGCAAAAACATAAAATAGGCAAACGTGAGTACAAATGTACCCAGCAAGACTTACATAAGAACTAACTACATATGCATCAGTATCAACAAAGGGGGTAGTGGAGTTTAACTGCAGAAAGCCAGCTTTGACTCAGTGGCTAACCTGAACTACGACTGCAAGCAACTCTTTTGAGGTGGCGCACACGAGTTCACATATTCACCATATCAATACACCACTATGGATCCGCTCCCGTCTACCTACGAGAACGCCATCCATAGCACCCACGCTTATCTTGCGAGTTTTAGAGTATCCACTTCAAGTTATCTATGAACTGTACAGGCAACCCAGAAGTCCTTTACCGCGGACACGGCTATTCGAATAGATGATGTTAACCCTGCAGGGTGTACTTCTTCACACACGCTCTCGCCACTTACCGCCATGTACACGTCATGTATCTCGGCAACCTTCTAGCGGAAGCCTGGCGAGGGTGTCGGCCACGGCCTACCTAAACACTCAAGTCTCTAGTCCAGGTTTATCGCCAATTCAGGTTCCATCTGCAGGGAGTCCGGCGAAGTTTCCACATACGACCCCGAACGATGTGAGCAGGGTTCCCGAGACACCAAACGGGCGCCCGGTACACCATGCCACGTGCCTACCGCATCACAGCCCACACCTCGGATCAGGGCTGCGCACGGGCTCGAGCATACTACAAACACCAGAAACTACTTGCAACTCCTGGACAGAGGACAAGGTGGTTAAGAAGCCGAGAGAGTTAATTAAGGATCCCAATGTGTGGTAGTAGCTGTTCATGGATCACAAACACAGAACTTCGGTTCACGAGGACGGTTTCAATGAGACAACCCACCATGTACTCCTACATGGCCTCTCACCGCTACCTTTACCAAATCATGTTCACACACTTAGCTCTCAACAGTAAGACATGTTCACACACCTCGAATTCATCCCCGATGAATCAGACCTGACTCAACTCTAAGCAGTAGCGGGCATGACAAACAAGCATGAATGAGTAGGCACATTAGGGCTCAAACAACTCCTACTCATGCTAGTGGGTTTCATCTATTTACTGTGGCAATGACATGTCATGCAGAGGAAAAGGGGTTCAACTACCGCAGCATGTAACAGTTGAATCGTTGTTGTCTTAATGCAGTAAAGGAGAGCAGGAGCGAGAGAGTGGGATTGTATCGGAATGAACAAGGGGGGTTTTGCTTGCCTGGCACTTCTGAACATAATATAGTTCTCCATCAGTGTCAATGATCAAAACATCGACGGAAGCAGGAGGTGGCAACGGCGTGTGGCCGCAGGCGCCGGGCACGCGCCCTCGCCTACTGGCGCGAGGAGGAAGGCGACAGGGAGGAGCTGGTGGGCTGGGGCACCTTGAGTCTTTGAGCCAAGCAGGCGCCCGGAGTAGCTACAAGTACTTTCTCTCTCTCTCTCCTTTATTTCTGGTTTTCTATTTATTCCTCTGTTTTGAATTAATAAAAATACTAATTCATTTCCAAAGTTCCTGAAATGACTTGTGGGCACATTTGGAAATATTTACAACAGCCCTCAACCACTTCCAGAATTATTTGGGCATTTTAATTATTTATAGCAATTAAATGCCCAAATTCAAATACTTAATGAGTTCATTCAAAAATCCAAATTGATCTAGAAAAATGTGCACCATTTTTGTCAGAGGTGCTAGACCAATTCAAAAAAGATGAACATTTCTAAAGGGCATTTTGGGTCATTGAAAAGATTTAAGTTGAACCTAGTTGAATTTCATTTGCTGCTAGGGTTTATCAGTCCCCATTTCAACTTTCAAATAAATTTTAGACATGATGCATGGGTGCTGATGCAACTAAATGCAAACAAATTCTAGGGATGTGACAACTCACCCCCACTATACAAGAATCTCGTCCCGAGATTCAAGACGTGAGGTAAGAAGACAGAGGGGACACGAAGCTAACACGATATTCATGATCCAATTGCCCTTCTCAAGGATGTTGATTTGTTCCATCATATTGATCTTGATGTCTTTGCTTTCGAGATCTTCTTCCAGCTATGACGACGGAAGAGAGGAAGACTCTATAGGATTTGATCTTCATAAAGATCGAGCGAGTCACGACCAACTCATAGAATGAGATGATAGAATGCCTCTTGAGCTAAGACACAAGACACTCATCACGGGTGAAAGGAGATTGATGGAGATGGCTTGATTTGGTAGGAAACAATTCCACGCTTAGGTAGGATGGTGAATGGTTTCAAGATAGCGATGAAATAATTTCCATGATTCCATTACGGGACACCTCAGGGGAGGTGACTCGTAGAATTATTCCCTTAAGTGGCAAAAAGAATTAATTTTGATATAGAAATCATTGAAACTCTCTAAACCAGCCCAAGGAAAAAATCACAAACGACCGTGTGAAGGAGCTTGAAGAAATGGCATACTCATACTAGAATGGATGATATGGACTACCTTGTTGAAGACAACGCAATGGATGATTTTTTTTATCATCCGAAATGGATGGGACCCATGGTAGGACCACTTTTGAAGATGATCCTGGACAGCAATTACTGAGAGAGCAGCCCATGGGAAATTGGCACAACGGCGGTGCAAGCTGGGAACAAAATGCAAATGTTGGGAATGTTCCAACCATCATCTCTGCCTGAGATTCAGATCTGGTTAGAAACAGGATACTTCAGACTCACATGTCTGAAAGGAAGAGTTGCAACACAAATCAACGAGATAACGTTGCGAGACTCTCGGGAGATGAACTACGATAGCAAGCTCCAAAACATGAGCGGGTTTTGCTACAACATGTGAACACGTTGTCCCAGACAAGCATGACCACATAGTAGTCTTATAATAAAAATACTACCAAGTTCTGGTTGGGAACCATCATCGAGGATAACGGAATCTTGTGCATGATCTAGAGTTAGCACAACACGCTCCTTTTCCTTGAACAAATCAATCAGTGGCTTGGTGTGCTAGGAACACATATGGAGTGGAGGCGGCCAACCTATCAAACCATAAAATACTTCGCACGTATGCATGACTGATTTGGGATGACTCCAGGGGAAACAAAACAAACTTTTCTCAAATTCATGGCGGCAACTTGCACCTAATGCACATGAACTTGGAGAAAGTCACTTCTTTCATCCAAGCGTAAGCTTCATGAACGGAACACGAAGGCATTGCTTACAAAGTTTTCAACACTAGGTTGATGTTCAACATGAATCATGGGGGAGACAAAATGCTGCTGATGGGCTCAACAACAACTCATCGGAATTTCCATATTATTGGACTTCCACCATCATGTGAACACGGTGATAGCATTGGTCAGACCAAAATATGTAATGGTGTATGCTCGAGGGATCAACCACGAGTAAGACAACATTGCGAACATCGTTGGTTCTGATTTGACTTGACGATAGCCCATACTCAAATCAAAGTTTTGACAAGGCAATAGATCCAACAACTGATCACGAGGACCAATCGATGGAGATATCATCTTTCTTCAACACACACACACACACTAAAAGATATCCCTTAACATGAACTAAGTCAGACAAGCTTTTATCTTCCAACTCTCCAAGTTGTGGTTTGGCTTAACCAACTAGCTCAGGGGTATCCAACACAGATTCTTGGAGAATGGGTGGTTTGGAGGAAAACCAACATGATCACGAACTCAACATAGCGGCAGGTGACAACCTGGTAATACTTTCAAGAAGAAATTCAGAACATCACGAACCACCGATATGTTACTAAGCTCGAGAACAATCTTGCTTTTCAGAGCAAGACGATATGATCAAATAAGCAAGGGATTGAATAATCCTAACTCATTGATCGAAGAGTGCACCGGAAATAAGGACTAGGTAGCACAATCTATCTTAGAATGATGATTCAATAACCAACATGCTAAGAATGAGAATATTGTCCATTTACTACCAAGCAACTAATTGCTAGGAGTATTGATTTCACACATCACGATTCACTTGTCGGTATTCCGGTTGCAATAACACGGAACCGAGGAGCGAATGATGATGGCGAGAAGTATCACTGTGTCAAGAACTCATAAGAGGTGGTGCAATTCTCATGACAATCCTGACATAAATATGGTAACACTCCAAGGTAGAACAGAGCAAAAGCTCGGTTGGCATTTTGATCCACGGGATACAACTACTTTGACCCAATCCTAGATATGGATGAGGTACTGGAGTTTGTTTCTCCTCGTCATTCTGAAATAGAACGGCTCGACGGACCACAAAGATAATAGACACTGACGAACACGATGGCACAACTATTCCTGACTATCACTTGATAGACGGAGGTCAGGATACAATTAAAGAGGGACAACTCAAGGAACATATGTGTTTCTTAGTTGTGGATGCATAGATTAGTATGTCGAGCGAAGCTCAACATTTCTTCCGGATAACCCATGCGAAAAGGGTAGAACTGGCATATTTGCAATATAGAATGGAGAACTCATCAAGAGCACTCTGGTCGTGGCCTTTTGGTTCAAAAGAACTCCCGCCAAGAATGGTTCATGGTAATTGGAAGAAGGGTGTACCACGAACCTCGAGGACTATTGCAAGGTTACTAATATCCTGAAGGAACTAGCAACACTATCAACATGAGGTAAGTAGGGTGAATCTCGGGTTCAAGAACCCAGGAATAGAATACCTACTACTAAATGGCATCACGGGATGCTTTCAAGAATGGTGGCCAAAATCATCACGCTGGGAACACAAAACATGGCTAGATTACTAGGTGATCCCCTAAGACACCTAGGGTCATAATAATAGCTCCAACATATATGTTGAGGCAACAGAGTACCTCAACTCACCGATTAGTGTGGTTAAACTGGCCCAAAGGAACATCGGGAATGGGAAGGAAGATTTGCAAGTGCATCGGACTATCTAGAAACCTGGGATGACTCGGACAGCATAACGGCTGTAAATGCTCAAAATGATTTGAGACATCATGCAAAATGGTGGCATAACCACTCAACAACATCATATCAAGGTTCCAAGTCCAACTAGCAACACACTGGAGTAGTAGAAACTGAACTGGGGCTTGAGACCAACAATCCTAAGAGTCTACGAATTAGTAACACGTGATCCTGATAGAAAGACGAGGAAGCCTAGTTTCTTAACCCCGTAGAAGAGAAGAGGATGGCTCAGATCAGAAGGGCATAAGGTAAAGGAGTAAAAGAGCCTTACGTTCCCTTCCACAATCAATTCCGTTATATAACTAAAGCATTTCTAGACACGACTTCGACCAGTTTGGCTTGGTAATCCTCTGATGATCGAACTCACGATATCAAAGCTGCCAGACCCGATTCCAAGTCACATCGATCTAGCCGGTAACACCTCATATCACTTTGCGGCCTCACGCACGGTATTCCCACGGTGTCGCCTTACCATGGCCCAGGACCGTTTGCGCCTTTTGGCTCACGTATATGATAGTGTCGCTAGCATCCATATGACAGAGAACTCGGGCCGACATGACTAGTCATGAACCCAAAGTGGCACTAACTTATGGGGACAGGCATACATGAATCAACATCGAGCATGTCGATTGCCAGCTGACGTCTGAATCCGGGCTGTAGCACTTTGGGCTAACAAGACTCCGGTGAACCGGGCTGTAGCAGGCTAGGCAGGACTCGGATGTCTCCACGTGACATTTCCTCGAAGGGGACGGAACCACGAGGAACGAAGTGAATCACATGCCGCTACCAAGTGTTCCGGAGCGGTAGTCTTTGGGCTAGCGAGACTACGGTGAACCGGGCAGAAGCGGACTACTATGGCTCCTGGAAGCACAAGACTACATTTCCCCATAAGAGAGGCTACCAAGGATAAACAACTAGGTTGTCGGATCCCACACATACTGTCGACGTTCTGGGAACGGGGGTCCCCAGACTTGCCTGCCTACAGCCCATGGCGTGGCTAAGCAGTGGGCCATACGGCCCATCTTCGTCAACAAGGCATTCAAGGCCTTCGCGAGGGTCCAAGCCTCGCGAGGCGGACGATGCAAGACTTCCTCTGGAGTGGCCTAGCCAGGCAGGCTCACGAGCAGCGGAGAAATCAAGGCGGGGCAAACCTCACGAGGCACTCTTGACGTGAGCCATGACGAACGGCGCCCGAGGCGCGCCAGTCTTGTGGCACCCACATTTCCTCTTTGGTGCTAAGGAGGCAAGCGCAGACGAAGAGTACCGAGGCATCAGGCAAAGGTTGGAATATTGGTGCAACAAGACCAAGCCCAGGAGAACGGCAAGGCGGAGGTCATCGAGGAGCCCAAGACGGCGTCATCCCAGGGCTTTTTGCAGGCGAAGACTGCTTTTGTTAGGATAGCTTGTACTAGTTGTCCCCCTTCAAATTTGCCCACCGTTGTTGGCTCCCTTCCCGCTCAACATTTGGGAAGAGGACCAGGGCCTCTATAAATAGGACTAGCCACCACAGTAGTGGGGGAGAGAGGGCAGTTCATCAACTCCTCACACCACAAGTTCACTCGCACAAGAACACCTCAACCTCAGGAGGCTCTTCTTACCTTGTACTGTTCATCATCAGCCCAAGAGGCAATCCACCGCCACCACACTGGAGTAGGGTATTACACCACAATGGTGGCCCGAACCAGTATAAACCTCGTGTCTCTTTCTGTATTGTGAGTTCTTCGAGTTCGTCTGCAAGATCTTAGCGAGCTAGAGCGTAGATCGGTAGGAGGGAAAGACTTCGCGCGCACCCCAGTGTTTGAACCTTAAGGGTTTGTCGGAACCCCACATCCGACATTTGGCGCGCCAGGTAGGGGTGCACCGTAGTTTCCCTTCCGTCGGTTCGTCGCTCCATCGCTCCGTCGTTTCCATGGCAGACGCTCGCCGTGCTCGAGCTGAGCGTCGGGCTGCCCTCTCCGCCCGCGGCGCTCAGATGGCCCTTGTAGGCGGTCCACCTTGTCGTTCTCTGTATCCCATCCCCAACGCTGCCACCGGCCCGGCGGGGAACGAGCAGCAGGCGTCCTCGCTGCATCCTTGGTGCGGCAAGATGGCCGCACCGCTACTCCGTCACTCACCCCAGCTGGTTCTTTGTCCCGCGCGCACCACGCTCCCATGGAGGCATGAGCCGCGCTCATTGCGGCGAACGAGCTCCTGCGCTACCGCCCTGTCGACGACGTCTACGAGGAGTGGCTCAACCGCGTCGCCGAGCTTGTCCGCGCGGCAGGGGGCTCTCCAGCGCCATCCAACTCTCTGCCTCCCACTCAACCAACTGCGGGCGACGGGGCTCATGGCGTGCCTCCACCACCTCACCCCCAAGACGGTGCCTTGGCACCAAGGCGCGCACCTCCGCGGCGTGATCCACCGCGCCCGGTGCACGCGCACGAAGGAAGAAGCTGCCAAGAAATCCCGCGGCCGCGAGAAGCTGCGCCGGCGCTCCCCGCGCTGCCTCGTCAAGACCGCACTCCGCCTGCAGCGGCGCAGCGCGAACCCCGTCAAGACCAAGCTCCACCCCCGAAGCGGGCCCCGGCAACCACAGCCGGCTGCCGCGCCTTCACCCCCGAGCTGTGTAGCGTCGCCTGGCCAGGCAAGTTCAAGCCAGACCTGCCTCCTCGCTACGACGGCACCGCGGACCCCGCGGAGTTCCTGCAGCTCTACGAGCTGAGCATCGAAGCGGCCAACGGCGACGAAAAAGTCATGGCGAACTGGTTTCCCATGGCTCTCAAGGATGGGGCCCGCTCTTGGCTCCTGAACCTGCAGCACGGCTCGATCTCCTCCTGGGACGAGATGCGTGACCGCTTCGTCGCCAACTTCCAGGGCACTCGCGACCGCCCACAGGCCACGGGTGACCTGCGCCGCATCAAGCAACAGCCAGGAGAAACCCTCCAGAAGTACATCCAGCGCTTCAACAACACCCGCCTCAAGATCCCCAAGGTCACGAACGAGGCCATCATCTCCGCGTTCTCCGACAGCGTCTGTGACGTCAAGATGAAGGAAGAGCTGGCTATCCACGAGGAGCTCTGCACCTCTCAGGAGCTATTCAACCTGGCGACGAAGTGCGCTAGAGATGAGGAAGGGCGTCTCTCTCTCCTCGAGCTGCCAGCTGCTAGAGCGGAAGAAAAGAAGACCAAGGCCAAGGACGTGAAGCGCAAGCAGGCAGTGGTGCTCGCAGCGGAGCCTGAAACGAAGCAAGGCAGAGATCACCCTGAGTCGTCCAAGAACGGTCGACCGTTCTGCGCCTTCCACAACCTGAACACCCACAACACTAGCGACAGCCAGGAGCTCAGAGCCATACAAGAAGGACGCTACGGCCGACGCCCCTAGCGCAACGACCGGGGCTACGGCCGTGGAGGATGAGGAGGAGGTGGATGCTAGGACGACCGCGGCCCGCGCCAGGAGTGGCGCGACCGGCCTGGCGAGGACCGCTGGCAGGACCAACCTCGCGAGGGCGCCTGGAGGGACCCACCTCGTGAGGATCCCCCCAGGGCAACGCCGGTCTTCCTCCGCTGCCGCCACCAAGAAGGAACGACGACCACCACCAGGACGAGGGGGCTGGGGGCTTCCAGGAGCTGCGCGCGATCGCTTGCATCTTGGGCGGCGCACAGGCCCCAGCCTCTCAGCGCATCTTCAAACAGTTCACTCGCGAGGTGAACGCGGCACTCTCCAAGCTCGAGGCCACGCGCCCACTCAGGTGGTCCCAATGTGCCATCACCTTCAACTCGGCAGACCAGCTCAAGTGCGCGGCTACCGCGGGCGCACTCCCTATGCTATGCTCCCCAGTTATCAGCAATGTGCAAGTCACCAAGACTCTCATCGACGGCGGCGCAGGGCTCAACGTCCTATCCGCGCGGACGTAGCATGTACGCGTACATACAGCCAGGGTGCAAGAAAGTAAGTACAGCCAGATACGTACATACGGGTGGGGTCTCGAATGCCTACTCGCGCATACGTACGGCCAGGGCCCGTGTACATGGCTGGGTCGGAACAGAGAAACTGCATTGTCGTGTTCATCGGGAGGCAACGAAATGTGTCGTGCTCATCGGGAGTCAACCGGCTTGGACGAAACAGCCGATCAAAACGAGGCATGGCGTACCGCAGAATGGAGGAAACGGCCTTGTGTTCGACCGCCTACGGTCAAAATGGGATCATGTTCACCGGGAGGGGTGTGGCGTACCGCAAAACGGAGGAAACTGACTTCTCTTGGACCTCCTATGGTCGAAACAGGGTACTTTTGATAGGGAGGGGTGTGGTGTACCGCAAAACAGAGGAAACGGACTTTGTGTTGGAGCGCTACGGTCGAAACGGGGGTCCTGTTCATCGGGAGGGGTGTGGCGTACCGCAAAACGGGACTCCACGGGCTACTGTTCATCTCCACCGTCAACCTCCTCCAGCCTCCATGGGCTACTATTCATCCACCATCGACCTCCTCTAGCCTCCACCTGCGATTGTTTATCCACGGGCTCCTATTCATCCAGCCTCCACCACTCCTCCACCGGCTACTGTTCAACCAGCCCTCTCCACGGGGTCCTATTCAACCACCCCTCCACGGGCTACTGTTCATCCAGCCCTCCACCGACTACTGTTCAACCAGCCCTCCACGGGGTCGTCCTATTCATCCAGCCCTCCACGGGGTCCTGTTCATCCACCCCCAACCGGCTCGATCAGGGTCCTGTTCAACCAGCGGCAACGACCTCTACTACCACAGGGTACTGTTCATCCAACCCCCACTGGGAACTGTTCATCCAACCCCCATTGGGAACTGTTCATCCACCCCCCCCCCCCAACAATGCTCACTGTTCATCAAGAGGCAGCAGGTTCAATCAGCTTCAGTTAGCAGCAGTAGCGAAGGAACCGCTCGATCGGGTTCAGTTAACAGCCAGATCGATCGATTGTCCGGGTTCAGTAACGCGTAGCCTGTAGTGCAATCACTCGGGTTCAGTAGGCGAACGCCTTGCTCGGGTTCAGTTAGAGCCTAACGCCTCGCACCCACGCGCGTACGTGTATGAGAGAAACGTGCATCGCTCGGCCCCCAAACACCCACCGTAACCGGGAACTCCCTGATATTTTCCTCGCCCTCACTTCTGCCATGGTTTTTTCCGTCATGGACGGCCCAAAGAATATCATGCAGCTGCGTCTCCGGCCCACCCAGGACGAAAAGCCCATTTTCTGTCATGATTTTTTTTTCATAGAAGTAGGAGTCTGCCACATCTATGATGATACCGGGTTTTGTCACAATTATCGTCATAGAAGTGTCATAAGCATGACAGGAAAAAAATTCGTTCGACCCAAAATGTCACGGATGTGTCTTTTTTTGTAGTGTATACGCATGATTGCTTATAGCCTCATATTTCTTCTCCGATATTTGGGTTTTGTTTGGCCAACTTGATCTATTTATCTTGCAATGGAAGAGGTGCTTTGTAATGGGTTCGATCTTACGGTGCTTGATCCTAGTGACAGAAGGGGAACCGACACGTATGTATCGTTGCTATTAAGGATAACAAGATGGGGTCTATTTCTACATAAATAGATCATGTCATCGTTCTTATTGCATTACTTCATTTTTCCATGAATTTAATACACTAGATACAAGCTGGATAGCGGTCGATGTGTGGAGTAATAGTAGTACATACAGGCAGGAGACGGTCTACTAATCTTGGACGTGATGCCTATATAATGATCATTGCCTGGATATTGTCATGATTATTTGAAGTTCTATATCAATTGCACAACAGTAATTCATTTACCCACCGTTGCTATTTTTCTCGAGAGAAGCCACTAGTGAAATCTACGGCCCCCAGGTCTCATCTTTAATATATTTGCCTTTGCGATCTATTTTCTTTTATTTTATTTTCATATCTATTAAACCAAAATTACAAAAATACCTTACTGCACTTTATTTTATTTGGCGTTCGATCTATCAAATTATTACAACTTTCTCACGTCCGTTTGCCAATTTCTGGCACCGTTACCCGAAATGGATTCACAACCCCTTTAATACGTTAGGTTGCGAGTATTTGTTATTGGGATAATTAGATTTATGCCCCTAGTTGTGTCCCACTCGTCTGTTTTACCCCTAATTTCGAAAATTCACCGGTTCTGTCCAAGTCACTTTGCTCCTCTTATGCTTTTGCCCTTTGACCGTTTGACTGTCAGTTTGAAACTTCATAACTAATTCATACTAAATCAGAAAAATACAAATAAGATACCGAAATGTTCAGAAAAACATCACCTATATGTCAGTGTCATTTGCATTCCTAAAAAAAGTGTTGGAAAGTGCCCATCCGAGTTTTAGCTCTTATGCTACCACCATGAATAGTAGAATCTAAAAAAATTAAAAAAATTCAAAAAAATATGGTGGCTAAGAATGACAAATGTTCTAAGTGCTTGCCAAGTTTCATTAGAGAATGGCATTTTTTTGCCACGACTTCCACGAATGTCATTCCCTGATGAAACTTGGCAAGCACTTAAAACATTTGTCATTCTTTGCCACCATATTTTTTGTCAATTTTTTGAATTTTTTTAATTTTTCTATTCATGGTGGTATCAAAAGAGCTAAAACTCGGATGTGCACTTTCCAACACTTTTTTCATGAATGCAAATGACACTGACATATAGGTGAAGTTTTCAAACTGACGGTCAAACGGTCAAAGGGCAAAAGCATAAGAGGAGCAAAGTGACTTGGACAGAACCGGTGGCTTTTGGAAATTAGGGGTAAAACAGACGAGTGGGACACAACTAGGGGCATAAATCTAATTATCCCTTTGTTATTTGTGTGGAGGTGTTGTTTACATAGTGTTGCCTGGTTCTCCTACTGGTTCGATAACCTTGGTCAGATCACTAAGGGAAATACCTATCATCGCTGTGCTGCATCATCCCTTCTTCTTTGGGGAAGTACCGACGTAGTCTAGAAGACATTAGTGATGTATTACAGAACAAGTAAAGAGACTTGCCGGTAACGAGACTGAACTAGGTATGAAGATACCGACGATTGAATCTCGGGCAAGTAACATACCAATGGACAAAGGGAATTACGTATGTTGTCATAACGGTTTGACCGCTAAAGATCTTCGTAGAATATGTAGGAACTAATATGGGCATCCAGGTTCCGCTATTGGTTATTGACCGGAGAGGTGTCTTGGTCATGTCTACATAGTTCTTGAACCCGTAGGGTCTGCACGCTTAACGTTCGATGACGATATAGTATTATGTGAGTTATGTGGTTTGGTGACCGAATGCTGTTCGGAGTCCCGGATGAGATCACGGACATGACGACGAGTCTCGAAATGGTCGAGAGGTAAAGATTAATATATAGGACGATGGTATTCGGACATCGGAAGTGTCCCGGAGGGTACCGTGTACATTTCGGATCACCGGAAGGGGTTCCGGGTACCCCCGGCAAAAGATATGGGCCTTATGGGCCAAGAGGGGAAATGCACCAGCCACAAGAGGCTGGTGCACACCCCATATGGGTCGGCCAAGGTGGAGAAGGAAATGGGAAGAAGGAAAGGAAAGAAAGGGAATAGGATTCCCCCTTCCCTACCCCTTCCCCCTCTTTCCTTCCCCCTCCGACAAAAATGGCAAGGGGGGCGCGGCCAAGGGCAGGAGCCCAAGTAGGATTTGCACCTACTTGGGGCGCCCCTTGGTCTCTCCCATCTCCCTCCCACCTATATATATGTGGGGGGCCTCGCACACACACCAGCCAATTGCCTAGCCGTGTGCGGCGCCCCCCTCGACCGTTTACACCCTTGTCGGTGTCAAAACCGGCGGATCCCGGGTAGGGGGTCCCGAACTGTGCGTCTAGGCGGATGGTAACAGGAGACAAGGGACATGATGTTTTTACCCAGGTTCGGGCCCTCTCGATGGAGGTAAAACCCTACTCCTGCTTGATTAATATTGATGATATGGGTAGTACAAGAGTAGATCTACCACGAGATCGAGAGGCTAAACCCTAGAAGCTAGCCTATGGTATGATTGTTGTTCGTCCCCACGGACTAAAACCCTCCGGTTTATATAGACACCGGAGAGGGTTAGGGTTACACAGTCGGTTACAATGGGAGGAGATCTACATATCCATATCGCCAAGCTTGCCTTCCACGCCAAGGAAAGTCCCATCCCAACACGGGACTGAGTCTTCAATCTTGTATCTTCATAGTCCAGAGTCCGCCAAAGGTTATAGTTCGCTATCCGGACACCCCTAATCCGGGACTCCTCAAGAGCCCCCAAACCAGGCTTCAATGACGATGAGTCGGGCGCAGATTTGTCTTCGCATTGCAAGGCGGGTTCTTCTCCAAATTTCGTGTACCTGTTGAATAGTGTCCGGCTTCTCGTGAATATTGTGCTCCTTGGCTTCCACGCCCAATAATGGCCATCTTCCACGTGTCAAACGAATGTGAAAAGCCAGGGTGTTTTTATATTTACCACCCTAGCTGCGCAAATGAGCTGTCTATAAAAGAGACGAGGATTCAGATCCGAATCACACCATCTTCCCTTCGCGAGCGTTCATCGGAGCGCATCCGGCAGAAATCCATTCCATCATGGCGGTCAAGCAGCTCCTCCTCTCGCCCTCCCTTTCTCACCGAGATTGGGAGAGATGTTCCGTCCCACACAAATGAGCTAGTGACGCTCCAAACCAAGGGATTTCTTCCCCAGCCTTCATGGTCCCGGTTCGAGCGGACTCGCCACCTATAATGGCGGAAAGCAAAGTGAGAGCGTCCCCAATCCCTTCAAAGGAGAGCGGGTATGCCTTGTCCCTCATTTGATAAGGGGCTCGGATTTCCAATTCATCCGTTTCTCCGGGGCTCACTGAGTTCTCTGACCTCGGTTGCACAACCTTACGCTGCCTCCATTCTCGCATATTGCGGGCTTCAGAGCCCTTTGCGAGCTGTTCTTGGGCGCCGAGGCTCATTTCGCTACCGTGGAAGAAGCTGTTCTGCCTTGTGCCCCGTTCTCAGGAGGGGTCGATATATCAAGTGGGCGGAGCTGAACTATGGCGCATCGCCGGGACCGGATATCTATCCGGAACCCCAAGGAAGGCGTCCGAAGACTAGCCTTCAGAATGGTTTTATATAGAAGATGTCCCCCTGCCGGACCCTGTTCGGATCGGCCTCCCCGAGTTCAATAATGCTCCCTTGAAGAAGCGCCTAAGTTGGCGTCCATGGAGCCCTCAGAGGGAAAATGACAAGGACGTCCTTTACCTGATGAGCCGGATAAGGTTGTTAGCTCATTTCGGACTGACCATGATCGGGGTCATGGCCACATGCATTATCTTGGGGTGCAGCCGCTTCGGTATAGAGGCCACCCCATGTGGGATTTCAACAGGAGGATGATGCCACCAGCTGCGGCCGTAAGGGGCCGGATTGGTTCTTTCTGCTCGAAGGCCTTGTCCGCATTGCACAAGGGAGAAGAGGAGGAGTTCCTCGCGTCAATCCACATGACGGATTTTCTATGTACAATCCTCCAAGCTGGGTAAGCGGACACTTCTTTTGCCCATCCGTTCCATATTCCCATAGTTAAGTACCTTATCTTGTGATTTCGACGCAGGAATTGCGCCGGGCCGTGAAGGATATAAACAGCCCTCCTCCACAACCCGAGGATCCGGAACGGTCCCTTGATCCGGCCTCCCAAGAGGATCCAGACATATCTGTGGAGCTGATTGATGGGGTATTTTACCAACTGAGCATCGACAATGCATTGGTCGCCATTACGACCGATTACCCCGGAATACTTCTAGCCTCGCAGGTAACTGAGACCGAAGTCCCAATACTTTGAAAATGATCCATATGTGCTTATTTTTTATCACCGTATACCAATGGTGTTTTGCAGGGGGAGCCCTTGAGGCGGAAGGCCGAGCCTGCGGTGGCTAGCCAAAGGGGCAGCAAGGCCCAGCAGGCTGAAAAGAAGCGTTGTCCGGATTGAGACGCCGGTGCAACGGTATGGCGTGCCATCTTATTCCCAGGTTTTATTCCCGGAAGGCATACTAACGCCTGTGCTCCTTTTAGGAAAAAGATCGCTCACCGGACTATATCCGGAGAGGTTGCCAATCGAGCCTCCACCAGCCAGGCTCCAAAGCCAGGTCCAGAAGCGGAGGCAAACACCGAGCGTCGTCGGGCGCTCCTCCGATGTGAGGATGGCGATAGACTGTCTGCACCAATTCCGAGGTGGAGAGTGCCATGAATCACATGCGTCGCCGGACAGTTCTTCGTGACGCATGTTTCTCCCAAGAGGCATTGGATGCCTTCAGTTCAGGAGATGCGCACCTCCGTGCCGCTCAAAATGGTCTAGCCAGAGCCTACGGAGCAAGATGTGGAAGACATACTGGTGAGAAAATTTGATGGTTATATATGCCAAGAGTCTCGAGACTTGAAGCGCTTAAAATAAATGATTTAAGGATCATTTGTTATGCAGGACCTTACAAAAAAGAATACCCAACTGTCCCGGGAGATGGAAGAGTGCAAAGCCCAACTTGAGGGTGCACTAGCCGCTGCAGGGGAGGCCAAGGAGACCCCCTCTGGTAATATACGCTTTGAAAGATAAGTATGTTGTGAAGTGTGGCGTGTGTGCAAATCTGACAATATCATTGCAGATGGCACCGGAGTAGATCTGGACAAGCAACAACTCTTGCGCCGGTTAAAGGTCGGCGAGAGCATGCTTACGAGGGTGAGGCAGGAGAAGAATAATCTCCAAGATGCCAACACCCAGCTGGGCGAGGAACTAAAGGATGTCCGTGCCCGCCGGACTCCGTGAAGGAGAATCGGCGGCTTCGACGTGGCATTTTTAGTAAGTGCTTGAACGAACTTTAAAAAGAGTTCGGCGAGGAAGTCGACTAACAGAGTTATGTCTGTAGGTATGCTCACAGGTCGTCCTGCAGAGGAAATGCCCGGTTCTACGGGTGACCTACTTCCCGAGCTCTTACAACTGCACGAACGAGTTCGGCAGGTGATGAAAGGCGTCAGGCCTTGTGGGCATCTGTCTCCCTGCCCGAAGGCCTTGGAGAGCTTGCAGAGAGGCTTAAGGGAGCGTGGCGGCGCTTCCGATTATGGAAGATATCGGCCTGCCGTCAAGGCGCCAGGAGGCACAGGCCATGGTGAAGACGCGGTACACGAAGGTCGACCCAAACCACATGGCCAAGGTCGGACCTGTGGGGCCCGATGGGAAGGAGATCCATGTGAGCTTCAGTGCGGCCAAGTAGAATTGGCCGCAAAGTATTCCCAGCAGGATCAGTAAACTAGACAGCCTATTAGATGGTATTGAGGAGGAATACACCCAGTCAAATTGACTATGTAATTTAAGATGACATGTAAAAATGCCTTCTAGCCGGATTGTAGATCGTTTGTCATGGCGGACCTTTTCGCTTCAACCTCGGGACCCTATAGTCCGCATGATGTGTCCGAATACCCTCACGGTTATGTAAGAACCGGGGCATGCGTGGAGACCAGGCGTAGGGGTCATTAGTGCTTGAACAGACAAGTGCCCAACTAGTTATGTTATATTACATGGTTAGTAAGAAACATCTTCTAGGGAGAATAGTTCCATTAGGGGTTCCTTTCCCAGGGAGGCATGCCTTAAGGTGCATGTCCGGACTGCGAAAAAAGCAGAAAAGCATCTGGGGGCAGATAAATAAATAAGTGAGAAATCATCTTTAGTTCACCGACCGAATATTCCCTTAAGACCGCTAGCTGTCGGCTTCACCCGATCTGAGGTACACATCCGGCTGACCGGTAGTAACAATCGCAGAGGTGCCCCTTTACCGCCTAGCCGAACAATCGGGAACGTAGGGGTAAGCACAGAGCCAGCAACCCAGCTTGGCCAAAACTTAAGTCATATCGATGCATATAATGGTGAATAAAAGGTACATGCGGAAGCGTGACACATGTGTTAGGCATGAAGCCCGTGCAAATAAGCTTCGTTAAAGAAGCCCCAGTATAATGAGCGGATAGCGCGTCAAGTGTGTGCGAACAATGCGAACGAGCCTTTAAAGGCTGTAAGAGAAAAAGAGGGAGAAGGAGAGAAATATAAGACAGCTAATGTGTAAAACATAGACAGAGGAAGGAGACGAACTCGTAATCCGCGCTAGGCGTAGAATCTTCGGAGACAAAGGCGTTCCATGGGTTCGCTCGAGTCGGTTATCCGATGCATCTCGCATACGATGCGCTTCCACCGGTCAGACTTGGTCGATAATAAAGGGACCTTCCCATTTGGGCTTGAGTTTGTCCTTTTTCTTGTCCGGCAGGCGTAGAACTAACTCGCCAACATTGTAAGTTTTGGCCCGTACTTCTCTGCTTTGATATCTGCGAGCCTGTTGTTGATAGAATGCGAGACGGGCTTTTGTCACGTCACGCTCCTCCTCCAAGGCGTCCAAACTGTCTTGCCGATCGAGCTCGGCTTCTCTTTCTTCGTACATGCGCACGCGAGGTGAGTCATGAATTATGTCACAGGCGTAAGCGCCTCTGCGCGATATACCATAAAGAATGGTGTGAATCCGGTGGTGCGATTCGGCGTGGTCCGCAGCCCCCGTAGTACGTAGTCGAGCTCCTCTACCCAAAGGTCGTGTTAGATTCCTTGAGGGACCGCACTAATCTGGGTTTGATGCCGCTCATGATTAGACCATTTGCTCGCTCGACTTGACCGTTAGTTTGAGGGTGATAGATCAAGCATAGTCGAGCTTGATGCCCATGTTTTTGCACTGTAGTTTGACCTCATCGCCATGAAGTTCGTGGTCGTTATCGGTGATGATGCTATGGGGGACGTTGTAACAAAGGTACAACCCACGATATGAAGTCTATCACCGGTCCGGATTCGCCGTCTTAATGTGCTTGGCCTCTATCCATTTGGTGAATTTATCCACCATGACCAAAGAGGGTATTTTAAACAGGGTTCCTCCTTTAAGGGGTCCAACCATGTCAAGCCCCTGCACTGCCAAGGGCGGTGATGGGTATAGTTTGGAGGGCGGTGGGTGGCATGTGGCTTTGATTAGCAAAGAGGCGGCAACCGACGCATTGTTGGACTAAGTCCTGAGCATCTGCCCGGCCGTCGGCCAATAAAATCCTGTCTGGAAGCCCTTGCTTACAAGGGCCCGGGCTGCGGCGTGGTGCCCGCCGAGTCCGCATGAATTTCAGCCAAGATTCCGCCCTTCCTCTTCGGAGATACACCTTTGAAGGACTCGGTCGTGCTTTTCTTATAAAGCTCTCCCTCATGGACTTTATAGGCTTTAGATCGCCGCACTATGCAACGTGCCTTGTTTTGGTCCTCGGGAAGTTCCTGCCTGGTTAGGTAGGCTAGGAATGGTTCCGTCCACGGGGCAATGACTGCCATTATTACGTGGGCTGAAGATGTTACTTCGTTGGCAGAGCCTCCAGTTGTGTCAGAATGTTTGGTATTAGGAAGTGTTGTTGGGTCTGGGCTGTTATTTCTGGACTCCCCTTCCCATACTACGGATGGCTTGAATAGCCTCTCTAAGAAGATATTGGGGGGGACGGCATCGCGCTTTGCGCCAATGCGTGCCAAGACGTCTGCTGCCTGATTGTTTTCCCGAGCTATATGGTGAAATTCGAGCCCTTCGAACCGAGCTGACATTTGTAGGACGACGTTGCGATAAGCTGCCATTTTCGGATCCTTGGCATCAAAGTCTCCATTTATTTGAGATATCGCAAGGTTCGAATCCCCGCGCACCTCTAGGCGTTGAATGCCCATGGATACTGCCATCCGGAGACCATGTAGAAGGGCCTCGTATTCGGCTGCGTTGTTGGAGTCCGTATGCATTATCTGGAGTACGTATTGAATCAGATCTCTGTTGGGGACGTCAGAACGATGTCAGCCCCCAGACCAGCCAACATTTTGGAGCCGTCGAAGTGCATGATCTAGTTGGAATATGTGTTGTACTCTTTAGGGAGTTCGGCTTCAGTCCATTCGGCGATGAAGTCGGCCAAAACTTGCGACTTAATAGCTCGCCCTTATAGGTTATGTCGAACGGGAGGAGCTCAATGGCCCATTTGGCAATCCGGCCCGTGGCGTCGCGGTTGTTTATAATGTCGTTAAGAGGTACTTCGGAGGCTATCAATTATCGAACACTCTTGAAAGTAGTGTCGCAGCTTCTGGGATGCCATGAACACCGCGTACGCTATCTTTTGATAATGCGGATATCGTGACTTGCATGGAGTGAGGACAGTGGACACGTAGTAAACTGGTTTTTGAAGGGGGAACTTGTGTTCGTCCATTTCTCGTTCGACAACGAGCACCGCGCTTACAACTTGATGAGTTGCCGCGATGTATAATAGGATTGGTTCGCCTATGTTGGGTGCGGCCAGGACCGAGTTTGTTGCCAATATGGCTTTTATTTCTTCGAGTCCGGCCGTGGCGGCATCAAATCCACTCGAAGTGTTCGATTGCACGGAGGAGGCGATAAAGGGTAATGCCTTTTCCCCAAAGCGGAGATAAAGCGGCTTAGAGCCACCACGCATCCAAATCAATTTTGTATTTGTTTGAGGTCCTTTGGGATATCCAATTGTGACAGAGCTCGGATCTTGGATGGGTTTGCTTCAATTCCTCTACGGATACAATGAAGCCCAAGAGCTTTCCTACCGGGTACGCCAAAACGCATTTTTACGGGTTAAGCTTGATGTCATATGTTCGGAGATTATCGAATGTGAGCCTCAAGTCGTCTACTAGAGTTTCGACATGTTTGGTTTTGACGACCACATCATCTACGTATGCCTCCACTGTTTTGCCGATCTGGTTTGCCAGACATGTCTGAATCATGCGCTGATATGTTGTGCCGACGTTTTTGAGCCCAAAGGGCATTGTGTTGAAGCGGAATGGGCCGTATGGGGTGATAAATGCTGTTGCGGCTTGGTCAGGCTCTGCCATCTTAATTTGATGGTATCCGGAGTATGCGTGGAGGAAACACAATGAATCGTGTCCTGCGGTAGCGTCGATAATTTGATCGATGCGGGGGAGGGGGAAGGGATCCTTTGGGAAAGCCTTGTTGAGGTCCTTGAAATCGACGCATAGGCGCCAGGATTTGTCCTTCTTTGGTACCATCACCAAGTTTGCTAGCCAGTCCGGATGTTTTATATCTCTGATGAATCCGGCCTCCAATAGTTTGGCTAGCTCCTCTCCCATGGCTTGTCTCTTAGGTTCGAGAAACGCCAAGAGCCTGTTTGACCGGCTTGAATCCTTTTAGGATGTTTAGGTCATGCTCACCGACGGCGTGGGATTCTGACATGTCTGAAGGGTGCCGAGCAAAATGTCCCAATTTTCGTAGGAATTCTCGTGGTGCGGCCTGCATCGTGGTTTAATTGTGCCCCGATGGAGGCCGCTTTTTGTAGGGTTCGTTGGGTGGACTTGGAATTTGACTATTTCGTCCGCTGGTTTAAAGGAGGTGGACTTGGATCTTTTATCGAGTATCACATCGTCCCTGTTCACCGTGGAGCGCTTGTGATCAGTTCCTCGGCCTCTAGGGCTTGGATAGTGCCTCAAGGGCTAGTGCGGTGTCTTATTTTCGCGCTGGAGTGCTATGTCCGGTCACTAGCAAGAGTGATGATTCCGTTGAGCCCGGGCATTTTGAGCTTCATGTACCCGTAATGGGGTATAGCTTGAAAAATTGTGAATGCCTCTCGCCCTAATAGAGTGTGGTATCCGTCTGAGCAGGGCCACTTGGAACGTGACCTCCTCGGACTGTAATTATCCGGCGTGGACGAACACCACATCCAGCAGTGATTTTTCTGCGGCAAGATGCTTCCCGATTGGGGATTATTCCTCTAAAGGTTGTGTTGCTTCGCTCAATGCGGCTCCAGTCTATTTCCATTTTTCGAAGGGTTTCCTCATAAATGAGGTTCAATCTGCTGCCACCGTCCATGAGTACCTTGGTAAGTCGAAAGCCGTCCACTATTGGACTGAGGACCAATGCTGCTGGTGCTCGGGCTGTTCGGAATTTAGGTTCATCACTGGCATTAAAGGTAATAGCCGTGTCACTCCATGGATTTGTTGTTGCTACTTGGTAGACTTCGGCAAGGCTGCGGAGTGTTCGTTTTCGCATATTATTTGATGCGAAAGTCTCGAAGACTGTTAATACCGTACTGGTATCCCTGGGCTGGTGCTCTGTGGATGCTGGGGTTAGAAGCTCTTCGCCACTTTTGGCCACCTGCCGGAGTATCCAACATGCTCTAAGGCTATGAGTTGGTGTGGCGCCCTCTGTACTATGAATTTTACAGGGTCCGTTGAGCCATCCCTCCAGTACGGTTCCATGCCCCGTAGAGGGTTTTTGTTTTTTGGTGTTTAACCCGGGTGATTGGCGATAATGCACCCTTTTGTTTCGGACTGGGTTTGTATTAAGGATCCGATTGTCCCAAAATCTAACTTCGGTTTTCCAGGCGCTTTCCATCGCACAGTACTTTCGTACTATGGACGCCAAGTCAGCAAAGCGTGTAATTTCACGGCGACCTATGGCGTTGAGGATTCCCTTGTCCATGCAATTACTGCGGGAGAATGAAATTGCGTCTTCTTCGTGGCAGTCCTTTATCCCGTTAATAACCAGGAGGAATCGCCCGATAATGATGTCTTTGTTTCCTCGGGCTCTTGCCTAATATTGGATAGATCGCCTATGTTTGGGTGGGTGGGTGGAATTAGATCCGAAACCTCACCCAATCTGAGGCTCAAGGGCCAAGGAGTTTCCAAACTCGGAAGCTTGGATTCTTGGATGTTGTCCACTGAATCTAGCCAGTTGCCTGAATCTAAGTTCAGGTCTTGAGTAACGTCCTCCCCTCCGTGGGTATCCGGCTTGGAGGGATCGGGAATCCGGACATAGCTAGTCCTTAAGATAGATGAAGGGTTGCCGCATTGTTCCTCCACCACCGCAACGTGATGGGTGACCTGGGAAGAGTTAATCTCTCTCAGATCGGGTTTAAGCCCAATCTGATCGTAGTCTGTAGTGACTCCCAGGGCGGCGATGCGATCTAGGAGCTCGTTTAAGGAAGAGAGCTCCGTCGGATCTAACTGCTCGGCGAGTTCCGAGTTGACGTGAATATTGCTTTCGATGACCCGAGAAGTCATCGCCGGCGCGGCGGCCAAACAGGCGGTCATAAGAAAATCGCCTAGCCGGAGAGTTTGGCCGATAGCCAAAGCTCCTTTAGTAACAAAGGTTGCCGTCTTTAAAGACGGGATGAGGCATCCTTCCCGATGGCGGCACGCAGAGGAACTCTCAACGAAGCACCAATGTTGGTGTCAAAACCGGCGGATCTCGGGTAGGGGGTCCCGAATCATGCGTCTAGGCGGATGGTAACAGGAGACAAGGGACACGATGTTTTTACCCAGGTTCGGGCCCTCTCGATGGAGGTAAAACCCTACTCCTGCTTGATTAATATTGATGATATGGGTAGTACAAGAATAGATCTACCACGAGATCGTAGAGGCTAAACACTAGAAGCTAGCCTATGGTATGATTGTTGTTCGTCCTACGGACTAAAACCCTCCGGTTTATATAGACACCGGAGAGGGTTAGGGTTACACAGAGTCGGTTACAATGCGAGGAGATCTACATATCCATATCGCCAAGCTTGCCTTCCACGCCAAGGAAAGTCCCATCCGGACACCCCCTAATCCGGGACTCCCTCAACCCTCGGTCATATTTTTGTAGTGCTAATGTCTACTACGCAACTTTATTTTTGTAGACACGTGTTGGGCCTCCAAGCACAGAGTTTTGTAGGACAGTAGCAATTTTCCCTCAAGTGGATGACCTAAGGTTTATCAATCCATGAGAGGTGTAGGATGAAGATGGTCTCTCTCAAACGACCCCGCAACCAAATACAAGAAATCTCTTGTGTCCCCAACACACCCAATACAATGGCAAATTGTATAGGTGCACTAGTTCGGCAAAGAATGGTGATAAAAGTGTAATATTGATGGTAGAAATATATTTTTATAATCTGAATAAATAAAAACATCAAGGTAGCAAATAGTAAATGAGCACAAATATGGTATTGCAATGCTTGAAAACAAGGCCTAGGGTTTGTACTTTCGCTAGTGCAACCTCTCAACAATGCTAACATAGTTGGATCATATGATTATCCCTCAAAGTGCAATAAAGAATCACTCCCGAGTTCCTATTAGTGGAGAACAAAAGATAGAAATTTTTTGTAGGGTATGAAACCACCTCAAAGATATTCTTTCCGATCAATCTATCCTAGAGTTCATACTAAAATAATGCAAGCTATTCTTTCCAATCGATCTAATCAAGAGTTCATACTAAAGTAACACCATATAACACACATCAACCAACTCTAATGTCACCTAGATACTTCAATGTCACCACGAGTATCCATGAGTTAATTCTACGATATGCATCAAACAACTTCATGATCATAATATTCAATCCACACAAAGAACTACAAAGAGACCCCAAAGTTTATATCGAAGAAAAGATAACAAAAACGTGCATCAACCCCTATGCATAGATTACCCCAATGTCACCTTGGGAATCCGCAAGTTGAGTGCCATAACATACAACATGTGTTATCATATCTGAATATTCAATCCGACAAGACAAAACTTCAAAGGGTAAAGATTCAATTCATCACAACATGAGTATAGAGGGGAGAAACATCATATGATCCATTTATATTAACAAAGCCCATGATATAGATCACGAGAGAGAGAGGGAGAGAGATTAAACACATAGCTACTGGTACAAACCCTGAGCCCCGAGGGTGGACTACTCCCTCCTCATCGTGGTGGTCGCCGGGATGATGAAGATGGCCACCGGAGACGATTCCCCCCTCCGGCAGGGTGCCGGAACAGGTCTAGATTGGCTTTCGATGGATACAGAGCCTTGCGGCGGCGGAACTTCTGATCTAGGTTCACCCCGAAGGGTTTTGGAATATTTGTGAATTTATATGGTAAAGAGGGGGTGCGGGAGGACACCGAGGTGGGTACAACCCACCTGGGCACGCCTAGGCCCCCAGGCGCGCCCTGGTGGGTTGTGCCCCCCTTGGGGCACCCTCAGGTGCTGCTCTGGCCCAACTTGGGTGTTCTGGTCCATAAAAAATCTCCAACAAGTTTCGCGGTGTTTGGACTCCGTTTGATATTGATTTCCTGCGATGTAAAAAACAAGCAAAAAACAACAACTAGCACTGGGCACTGGGTCAATAGGTTAGTCCCAAAAAATGATATAAAGTTGCTATAAAATGATTGTAAAACATCCAAGAATGACAAAATAACAGCATGAATACTTCATAAATTATAGATACATTGGAGACGTATCAGCATCCCCAAGCATAATTCTACTCGTCCTCGAGTAGGTAAATGATAAAAGAAATCATTTTTGAAGTGTGAATGCTAGCAAAGTGCACAAGTTTAATCAATGACAATTTCAATCACTTTTCCTAGCATCATAACATCAATTCTTTCTTATAAAACTTCTCATGTTAAAGTAGCAACCAATTCACATGTTAAGGTTCAAACAATGAATTCTCTTGAAACCCAACAACCTATGTTCTTAGTCACCAAGCAATTGAATTCAACTTATTCAACAGAGTCTAAGTAAGAGCTCCACATACTCAACCATCATATAGTCTTCTATGATTGCTAACACTCACCGCATACACATGAGCAAAACGTTTCAACCAGACACATAGAAAGATAGGGTCTTATAGTTTCGCCTCCCAACGTATTCACCTCAAGGGTTATGTCAACAATAATAACTCATGCTACCCATATTCAACTGGACATATGTGCCTAGATCTTTCCTCACCACATGATGCTTGCCAAAGGAGAAAAATAAAAAGGAATAGAGAGAAAAACTTTGACTCTTGCATAAATGTAAATACATAAAAGTAAAAGATAGGCCCTTCGCAGAGGGAAGCAGAGGTTGCCATGCGCTTATTTGTTTGTATGCTCAATCCCTTAGTGCAAAAGAACGTCACGTTGTATTGCCCCTTAAGATGGCAACCTTTATTATGCAGTATGTCGCTTTTATTCTTTGCCATCCAAGTTCGTACAACGCTCAATTTTCTCTTACACTAAATGATATAACACTTTTAGAAGCAATTTTTATTGCCTTATTGCACCGATGACAACTTACTTGAAGGATCTTGCTCAATCGTTAGGTAGGTATGGTGGACTCTTGAAAATAAGATTTGGGTTTAAGGGTTTTTGTATGCACAAGTAGTATCTCTACTTGGTGCGGAATTTTTGGCTAGCAAAGATGGGGGGCAAGCACCACATGTTGAAGGATCTATGACAATATAGCTTCTATGTGAATATGAACAAACATAAATCATTAGGTTGTATTCCTTGTCCAACGTCAACAACTTTGGCATATAATATTTTGATGGGGGCTCACAATCACAAAATATTTCCAAGATTGCGTATTTGCATGTGAAAGTTCTCTTCCTTATACTAATTATTCGTGAATTGCTTGTATGACCAAAATTGTGATTGTCAAGCCTCAAAAGATTTCACTTTATAAACCCAATGTGAAGCTACCACTAGGCATGATATGATTTCTACTTCATGGCATTCAATTTATTCAACAATTTACTCATAGGATATAAGTGAAGCACAAGAGCAATTCCAAAGAAAAGAGCTTCGTTGACGGGATGTGAATGCCGCTTACTTAGCCTCCTTGGCAACTATTTGAGGACTCTATTTTATTTAAAAACTTTCAGATCTAAGTATTTTATTAAAACAGCAAGTAAAACAAAACAAGATGACATTTCAAGGATAGCACACATCATGTGAAGAAGCAAAAATTTAGGCTCAACCAATACTAACCGATAATTGTTGAAGAAGAAAGGTGGGATGCCTACCAGGGCATCCCCAAGCTTAGATGCTTGAGACTTCTTGAAATGTTATCTTGGGGTGCCATGGGCATCCCCAAGCTTAGGGTCTTGTGTCTCCTTAATTCCTCTCATATCACGGTTTTCCTAAATCTCAAAAGCTTCATCCACACAAAACTCAACAAGAACTCGTGAGATAAGTTAGTATAAACCAATGCAAAAACCTTATCATTCTCTACTGCAGCAAATCACCAAAATCATTATTCAACATTGCATACTAAATGCCTATGCATATTTAAAACTCCTATCCTCACATAGAATCATTAAACAAGCAAACATATGCAAAAAATGCAAACATAACAGCAATCTGCCAAAACAGTACAGTCTGTAAAGAATGCAAGAGTATCATTACTTATTCAACTACAAACATTATGAAATTCTACCACATTGTAGAAAAATTATCAGAGCTTATTATGCAAAAAATTTCAACATTTTATCACATCCTGACTTTTCTAGGGAATTTTTGCAACAGCAATAAACTTTCTGTTTTCAAACAGCAACATGTAGACTTGCAAAATAAGCATGACAAAGGCTATCAATGCCACTTTTATTGAAAAAAAGATGCAAAACATTATTCTAAATAACAGTGAGCAAATCCTAACAAGATAAATTTATGCTCCAAGCAAAACACATATGATGTGACGAATGAAAACATAGCTCCAAGTGAGGTTACCGATAGTGTTGGAGACGAAAGAGGGGATGCCTTCCGGGGCATCCCCAAGCTTAGTTACTTGGATCTTCCTTGGATATTAACTTCGGGTGCCTTGGGCATCCCCGAGCTTAGGGTCTTGTCACTCCTTATTCTCCTCATATCGTTATCTCACCCAAAACTTGAAAACTTCAATCACACAAAACTTAACGGAACTTCGTGAGATGGGTTAGTATGATAAAGACAAACCATTCACTTTGTTACTGTGAAGGACAAGATTCATAATTTTTCCACACAATTCCTACTGTAGCATATTATTTACAAAATTTATATTGAGAAATATAAGCCATAGAAACTAGAAAACAAGCAAACTATGCATTGAAAACAGAATCTGTCAAAAACAGAACAGTCTGTAATGATCTGGATAACTACCATACTTCTGCTACTCCAAAAATTATGAAAAATTAGGACCACGTGAGAAATTTGTATATTAAACTTCTTCAAAAATAATCAACTCAAAAGCACTCTTCTGTTAAAAATGAGACTTATTTTCGTGAGCGCAAAAGTTTCTATTTTTCAGCAGGGTCAAATCAACTATCACCCAACATGATCTCAAAGGCTTTACTTGGTACTTTATTGAAACAAAAGCAATAAAACATGATTACTATAGTATCATAATCATGTGAACACACAAAAATAGTAGGTAAAATTGTTGGGTTGTCTCCCGACGAGCGCTTTTGTTTAATGCCTTTTAAGTTAGGCATGATGATTTCAATGATGCTCGCATAAAAAATAAGAGTTGAAACATGAAGAGAGCATCATGAAGCATATGACTAGCACATTTAGGTCTAACTCACTTCCTATGCATAGGGATTTTGTGAGCAAACAACTTATGGGAATAAGAATCAACTAGCGTAGGAAGGCAAAACAAGTGCAACTTCAAAACAATCAACACATAGAGAAGAAACTTGATATTATTGAGATATGTAAGAGCATAAGTTCCTTCCTCATAATAAGTTTCAGAAACATCATGAATGGATTCAACAATATAACCATCACATACAACACTCTTTTCATGATGCACAAGCATAGAAGATTTATCACTCTTCATGGCATACATGTCATCATAATAATCATCATAGATAGCAACTTCATTGTCATAATCAATTGAAACCTCTTCCAAAATAGTGGATGTATCACTAAATAAAGTCATGACCTCTCCAAATCCACTTTCATCAATATCGTAATAGTAAGATTCAACACCCTCAAAAATAGTGGGATTACTACTACCTAGAGTTGACACTCTTCCAAACCCACTTTTATCAATGTAATCATCATAAATAGGAGGCATGCTATCATCATAATAAATTTTCTTATCGAAAGTAGAAGGAATCAAAGGATCATATTCATTAAGCAAAGCATAACCAAGCTTAGGACAAGCATTATTTCCAGCAAATAAATCTTCAAACATGTCATACTCATTAAACATAGCATCCCCAAGCTTGTGGTTTTGCATATCATCACAATCATTCTTATCAATAGAATGAATGGCACCAATAGTATAACAAACATTATTATCATATTCTTCCAAGCAAGTTCTAAAAAGATTTTCAAGATCATAAGGGATATCGTTGTATTCCCAATCATAATCATTACAAAAAGTAGTAGGTATCACAAAATCATACTCAATATCATCATCCTCCATCAACATATTTGATTCACTTTCATGAGGCACAATGGTGATAGGAGCAACATTATTTGGGATAGATACCTTTTTACCTTTATTCTTTCTTTTTTTCGTCTTCTTCACCACATCATGTGTGGGTTTAATTAATTTTTTCAAGCTTCTTGTTGAAGAGATTGATTGGATAGGAAGCTCCTCCTTGTTACCCGATTCATCATAATAAACACTAGGAGGGTATTGGGAAACATTTTCCCTTTCATTAGTACTCTCTTCATATTACATTTGTTTTCTTATCTTTAGGTAGTTGGCAATATAAGGATTCTCAATGCAATTTACCGCACAAAACATATAAATCTCTTCTAGATCAAAATCAAGAAAGCTCTCGGGATTTGGAAAACCCATAGTTATATGTTTCATTTCTTCATAACCCAAAAGAAGACTAAGCTATTTATGATGCTCAAGGGTAATCAAGTTATCACAATTTTTGGACACGATTTGATCATGAAATAATTTGCATTGGAGATTTAAATGACCACATTCATTGCAAAGTTCACAAGGATGGTGAAAAAGTACATCTTTCAGCACAATCATCTAGCCTCTTTTGCAACCTTTTCGTCTCTAAATATTTATGCTTCTTACAAAACCTATCTTCCCTTTTTGGTGTGCAAAGGCACTCCCAATTCACTCTGCAAAAAGTGGCATGCTTATAAGAAACATTTTTGTCATGACTTGTGCAATCATCATTAGCATTTTGGATATTCAAAGAATTCACACTAACAACATTGCAATCATGATCATCATTCAAATATTTTGTGCCAAGCATTTTATTGACTTCTTCTTCTAACAATTGAGCACAATTTTCCGAACCATCATTTTCAAGAAATATATTATAAAGATGATCAATAATATGATGCAACCTAAATTCCATTTTTATGTAGTTTTCTTTTATAGACCAAACTAGTGATAAACAAGAAACAAAAAGGTTAAATTTCAAGATCTAAAGATATACCTTCAAGCACTCACCTCCCCGGCAACGGCGCCCGAAAAGAGCTTGATGTCTACCACGCAACTTTATTCTTGTAGACACGTGTTGGGCCTCCGAGCGTAGAGTTTTGTAGGACAGTAGCAATTTTCCCTCAAGTGGATGACCTAAGGTTTATCAACCCGTGAGAGGTGTAGGATGAAGATGGTCTCTCTCAAACGACCCTGCAACCAAATACAAGAAATCTCTTGTGTCCCCAACACACCCAATACAATGGCAAATTGTATAGGTGCACTAGTTCGGCGAAGAGATGGTGATAAAAGTGTAATATTGATGGTAGAAATATATTTTTATAATCTGAATAAATAAAAACATCAAGGTAGCAAATAGTAAACGGGCACAAAAACGGTATTGCAATGCTTGGAAACAAGGCCTAGGGTCCGTACTTTCGCTAGTGCAACCTCTCAACAATGCTAACATAGTTGGATCATATGATTATCCCTCAAAGTGCAATAAAGAATCACTCCCGGGTTCCTATTAGCAGAGAACAAAAGATATAAATTGTTTGTAGGGTACGAAACCACCTCAAAGCTATTCTTTCCGATCAATCTATCCTAGAGTTCGTACTAAAATAACGCAAGCTATTCTTTCCGATCGATCTAATGAAGAGTTCGTACTAAAGTAACACCATATGACACACATCAACCAACTCTTAGGTCACCTAGATACTCCAATGTCACCACGAGTATCCATGAGTTAATTCTATGATATGCATCAAACAACTTCATGATCATAATATTCAATCCACACAAAGAACTACAAAGAGACCTCAAAGTTTCTATCGGAGAAAAGATAATAAAAATGTGCATCAACCCCTATGCATAGATTACCCCAATTCACCTCGGGAATCCGCAAGTTGAGTGCCATAACATACATCATGTGTTCTCATATCTGAATATTCAATCCGACAAGACAAAACTTCAAAGGGTAAAGATTCAATTTATCACAACAAGAGTATAGAGGGGAGAAACATCATATGATCCATCTATATTAACAAAGCCCATGATATAGATCACGAGAGAGAGAGAGAGAGAGAGAGATTAAACACATAGCTACTGGTACAAACCCTCAGCCCCGAGGGTGGACTACTCCCTCCTCATCGTGGTGGCCGCCGGGATGATGAAGATGGCCACCGGAGATGATTCCCCCCTCCGGCAGGGTACCGGAACGGGTCTAGATTGGTTTTCGGTTGCTACAGAGCCTTGCGGCGGCAGAACTTCTGATCTAGGTTCACCCCAAAGGGTTTTGGGATATTTGTGAATTTATGGGGTAAAGAGGGGGTGCGGGAGGCCACCGAGGTGGGCACAACCCACCTGGGCACGCCTGGGCCCCCAGGTGCGCCCTGGTGGGTTGTGCCCCCCTCGGGGCACCCCTCAGGTGCTGCACTGGCCCAACTTGGGTGTTCTGGTCCATAAAAAATCTCCAGCAAGTTTCGTGGTGTTTGGACTCCGTTTGATATTGATTTCCTGCGATGTAAAAAACAAGCAAAAAAATAGCAACTGGCACTGGCCATTGGGTCAATAGGTTAGTCCCAAAGAATGATATAAAGTTGCTATAAAATGATTGTAAAACATCCAAGAATGATAAAATAACAGCATGAATACTTCATAAATTATAGATACGTTGGAGACGTATCAAGTGCTTAGGCAAAGCCCTGCGAGGATCACTTCACCATCACCGTCACCACGCCGTCGTGCTGAAGGAACTCGTCTACTACCTCGACGTCTTGCTGGATCAAGAAGGCGAGGGACGTCACCGAGCTGAACGTGTGCAGAAGGCGGAGGTACCGTGCATTCGGTACTTGATCGGTTGAAGCGCGAAGAAGTTTGGCTACATCAATCACATTGTTTAACGCTTCCGCTTACGGTCTACGAGGGTACGTAGACACACTCTCCCCCTCGTTGCTATGCATCTCCATGGATAGATCATTGCGTGCGCGTAGAAAATTTTTGTTTTCCATGCAACGTTTCCCAACAGTGGCATCATGAGCCAGGTCTATGCGTAGATGATATGCACGAGTAGAACACAAAGAGTTGTGGGCGGTGATAGTCATAGTGCTTACCACCAACGTCTTGTTTTGATTCGGCGATATTGTGGGATGAACCGGCCCGGACCAACCTTACATGTCCACGTACATGAGACCGGTTCCACCGACAGACATGCAACTGAAGGAAATATGCCCTAGAGGCAATAATAAAGTTATTATTTATTTCCTTATATCATGATAAATGTTTATTATTCATGCTAGAATTGTATTAACCGGAAACATAATACTTGTGTGAATACATAGACAAACAGAGTGTCACTAGTATGCCTCTACTTGACTAGCTCGTTGATCAAAGATGGTTATGTTTCCTAGCCATTGACATGAATTGTCATTTGATTAATAGGATCACATCATTAGGAGAATGATGTGATTGACTTGACCCATTTCGTTAGCTTAGCACATGATCGTTTAGTATTCTGCTATTGCTTTCTTCATGACTTATACATGTTCCTATGACTATGAGATTATGCAACTCCCGTTTACCGGAGGAACACTTTGTGTGCTACCAAACGTCACAATGTAACTGGGTGATTATAAAGGTGCTCTCTGGTGTCTCCAAAGGTACTTGTTGGGTTGGCGTATTTCGAGATTAGGATTTGTCACTCCGATTGTCGGAGAGGTATCTCTGGGCCCACTCGGTAATGCACATCACTATAAGCCTTGCAAGCATTGCAACTAATGAGTTAGTTGCAGGATGATGTATTACAGAACGAGTAAAGAGACTTGCCGGTAACGAGATTGAACTAGGTATTAAGACACCGACGATCGAACCTCGGGCAAGTAACATACCGATGACAAAGGGAACAACGTATGTTGTTATGCGGTCTGACCGATAAAGATCTTCGTAGAATATGTGGGAGCCAATATGAGCATCCAGGTTCCGCTATTGGTTATTGACCGGAGACGTGTCTCAGTCATGTCTACATAGTTCTCGAACCCGTAGGGTCCGCACGCTTAAAGTTTGATGATGGTTATATTATTAGTTTATGTGTTTTGATGTACCGAAGGTTGTTCGGAGTCCCGGATGTGATCACGGACATGACTAGGAGTCTTGAAATGGTCGAGACGTAAAGATCGATATATTGGACGACTATGTTTGGACACCGGAAAGGTTCCTAAGGTTTTGACATTAATCGAGTACCGGGGTTACCGAACCCCCGGAAACTAATGGGCCTTGTTGAGCCCTAGTGGAGAGAGAGAGGGGCTGGCCAGGGCAAGGGCGCGCCCCCTCCCCTTGAGTTCTAATAGGACAAGGGGGGAGGCGCCCCCCTTGCCTTTCCCCTCTCTCACTCCTTCCTTCCCCCTCCTTCTTGGACTAGGAAAGGGAAGGGCAAACCTACTTGGAGTAGGTTTCCCCCTCCTAGGGCGCGCCACCCTCTTGGCCGGCCCTCTCCTCCTCCCCCCTTTATATACAGAGGAGGGGGGCACCCCATAGACACAACAATTTATCTCTTGATCTCTTAGCCGTGTGCGGTGCCCCCCTCCACCATGATCCACCTCAATAATATCGTAGCGGTGCTTAGGCCAAGCCCTGCGTCGGTACAACATCATCATCGTCACCATGTCGTCGTGCTCACGAAACTCTCCCTCAACACTCGTCTGGATCGGAGTTCGAGGGACGTCATCGAGTAGAACGTGTGCAGAACTCGGAGGTGCCATGCGTTCGGTACTTGATCGGTCAGATCGTGAAGACGTACGACTACATCAACCGCGTTGTGCTAACGCTTCCGCTTTCTGTCTACGAGGTACGTGGACAACACTCTCCCCTCTCCTTGCTATGCATCACCATGATCTTGCGTGTGCGTAGGAATTTTTTTGAAATTACTATGTTCCCCAACAGCAACTAGTTTTGCATAAAGGTGGTTGGCGGGTGTCTATTTCTCCTACTTTAGTTGAATCGAATTTGACTGTGGCCGGTCCTTGAAGAAGGTTAAAACAACAAAATTGACGAAACAGCGTTGTGATTTTATGCGTAGGTAAGAACGGTTCTTGCTAGAAGCCCGTAGCAGCCACGTAAAACTGGCAACAAAGTAGAGGACGTCTAACTTGTTTTTGCAGGGTATGTTGTGATGTGATATGATCAAGACATGATATGATATACGTTATTGTATGAGATGATCATGTTTTGTAAGTTATCGGCAACCGGTAGGAGCCTTATGGTTGTCTCTTTATTGTATGAAATGCAAACGCCATGTAATTGCTTTACTTTATCACTGTGCGTTAGCGATAGTTGTAGAAGCAATAATTGGCGAGAGGACCATGACGCAACGATGAAGATCAAGGTGTCGAGCCGGTGACAATGGAGATCATGACGATGCTTTGGATATGGAGATCAAAAGCACAAGATGATGATGGCCACATCATGTCACATATTTTGATTGCATGTGATGTTTATCTTTTATGCATCTTATTTTGCTTAGTACGGCGGTAGCATTATAAGATGATCCCTTCACTAAATTTCAAGGTAAAAGTGTTCTTCCTGAGTATGCACCGTTGCTACAGTTCGTCGTGTTGAGACACCACGTGATGATCGGGTGTGATAGACTCTACGTTCACATACAACGGGTGCAAGACATTTTTGCACATGCGGAATACTTAGGTTAAACTTGACGAGCCTAGCATGTACAAACATGGCCTCGAAACATTGGAGACCGAAAGGTCGAACGTGAATCATATAGTAGATACGATCAACATAGAGATGTTCACCATTGATGACTACCCCATCTCACGTGATGATTTGGACCACGTGGGATGTCTATTTAAGTGGGAGTTCTTAAGTAATTTGATTAATTGAACTTAATTTATCATGAACTTAGTCCTGATAGTATTTGCATATCTATGTTTTAGATCATTAGCTCGCGTATAGCTCCCCTGTTTTATTTTTGATATGTTCCTAGAGAAATACTAAGTTGAAAGATGATAGTAGCAATGATGCGGATCGGGTCCATGATCCGAGGATTATCCTCATTGCCGCACGTAAGAATTATGTCCTTGATGCACCGCTAGGTGATGTAATTCGCTATGGAGCAGATGCAAATGTTATGAACGTTTGGCAAGCTCGATATGATGACTACTTAATAGTTTAGTGCGCCATGCTTTACGGCTTAGAACCGGGACTTCAAAAATGTTTTGAACGCCACGGAGCATATGAGACGTTCCAAGAGCTGAAATTGGTATTTCAGACTCATGCCCATGTCGAGAGGTATGAGACCTCTGACAAGTACTTTGCCTACAAGATGGAGGAAAATAGCTCAGCCAGTGAGCATGTGCTCAGAATGTCTGAGTACTACAATCGCTTGAATCAATTGGGAGTTAATCTTCCAGATAAGATAGTGATTGACAGAGTTCTCTAGTCACTATCACCAAGCTACTAGAACTTCGTGATAAACTATAATATGCAAGGGACAATGAAAACGATTCCTGAGCTCTTCACGATGCTGAAATCAGCGAAGCTAGAAATCAAGAAAGAGCATCAAGTGTTGATGGTTGACAAGACCACTAGTTTCAAGTAAAAGGGCAAGGGAAAGAAAGGGAACTTCAAGAAGAATGGCAAGCAACTTGCCACTCCCATGAAGAAGCCCAAAGCTAGACCCAAGCCTGAAACTGAGTGCTTCTACTGCAAAGGAAATGGTCACTTGAAGCAAAACTGCCCCAAATACTTGGGGGATAAGAAGGATGGCAAAGTGAACAAAGGTATATATGATATACATGTCATTGATGTGTAATTTACTAGTGTTCATAGCAACCCATGGGTATTTGATACCGGTTCAGTTGCTGAGATTAGTAACTCGAAACAGGAGTTGCAAAATGAACATATACTAGTTAAGAGCGAAGTGATAATGTGTGTTGTAAGTGATTCCAAGGTTGATACGATCACCATCGCACACTCCTTCTACCTTCGGGATTAGTGTTGAACCTAAAATAAATGTTATTTGGTGTTTTTGTTAAGCATGAATATGATTAGATCATGTTTATTGCAATACGGTTATTCATTTAAGTCAGAGAATAATTGTTGTTCTGTTTACATGAATAAAACCTTCCGTGGCCATACACCCAAGGTGAATGGTTTATTGAATCTCGATCGTAGTGATACACATATTCATAATATTGATGCCAAAAGATGCAAAGTTGATAATGATAGTGCAACATACTTGTGGCACTGCCGTATAGGTCATATTGGTGTAAAGCGCATGAAGAAACTCCATGTAAATGGACTTTTGGAATCACTTGATTATGAATCATTTGATAATTGCGAACCATGCCTCATGGGCAAGATGACTAAAACTCTTCCTCGGAACAATGGAGTGAGCTAATGACTTATTGGAAATAATACATACCGATGTATGCGGTCCGACGAGTGTTGAGGCACGCGGCAGGTATTGTTATTTTTTGACCTTCACAGATGATTTGAGTAGGTATGGGTATATCTACTTGATGAAACACAAGTCTGAAACATTTGAAAAGTTCAAATAATTTCAGAATAAAGTGGAGAATCATCGTAACAAGAAAAAAAATCTACAATCTGATCGCAGAGGCGAATATTTGAGTTATGAGTTTTGGCCTTCATTTAAAACAATGTGGAATTGTTTCATAACTCAGGCCACCTGGAACACCACAGCATAATGGTGTGTCCGAATGTTGTAAACATACTTTATTAGATATGGTGCGATCTATGATGTCTCTTACCGATTTACCACTATCGTTTTTGGGTTATGCATTAGAGACAACCGCAATCATGTTAAATAGGGCACCGTCTAAATCTGTTGAGACGACACCGTATGAATTGTGGTTTGGCGAGAAACCTAATAAGCTGTCGTTTTTTAAAGTTTGGGATTGCACTTATGTCAAAAGGCTTCAGCCTGATAAGCTCAAACCCAAATCGGAGAAGTGAGTCTTCATAGGATACCCTAAGGAAACAATTGGGTACACCTTCTACCACAGATCCGAAAGCAAGATCTTTGTTGCTAAGAATGGATCCTTTCTAGAGAAGGAGTTTCTCTCGAGAGAAGTGAGTGGGAGGAAAATAGAACTTGATGAGGTAATTGTACCTTCTCTCGAATTGGAAAGTAGCACATCAGTGAAAACCCTTCCCGTGATGCATGCCTACACCAACTAGAGAGGAAGCTAATGACGATGATCACAAAACAGGCGGTTCGGGACCCCCTACCCGAGATCGGGACCCCCTACCCGAGATCCGCCGGTTTTGACACCGACATTGGTGATTTCATTGAGAGTTCCTCTGTGCCGTCGCCATCAGGTAGGATGCCTCATCTCGTCTTTAAAGACGATACCATCGCCAAAGAAGCCTTGGCCATCGGTCGACTCTTCGCTAGGCGGTTTCTCATGACCGCTAGTCCGCCGTCGCTACCGACGATGACCTCTCGAGTCATCAAAACCAATCTCCATGTTAGTTCGAACTTGTCGAGCAGTTAGATCCGATCGAAGCTCTCCTCCATAAACGAGCTCTTGGATCGCATCGCCGCCTCGAGTCGCCACAAATTACGACCGGATCGGGCCTAAAACCGATCTGAGAGAGATCAACTCTCCCCAGGCTACCCATCATGTTGCTGTGATAGAGGAGTAATGCGGCGATTCTTCTTCTATCTTAAGGACTAGCCACGTCCGGATTCCCGATCCCTCCATGTCGGATTCCTGCGGAGGGACGGATGTCGATCAAGCCATGAACTTAAAGTCAGGCGGCGGGTTGGACTCGTTGGATAGCACTCAAAAATCCAAACTTCCGAGTTCGGAAACTTCTCGCCCTTGAGTCCTAAATTGGACGGGTTCCGGATTTAGTGCCACCCGCCCACCCAAACATTAGCAATCTCTCTCGAATTCGCAAGAGCTCATGAAACAAGACATCATTATCGGGCAAGATTCCTCCCGGTTATGAACATGATAAAGGATCGCCGAGAGGAGGACGCAATCCCAATTTTCTGCAATAATTGCACGGACAAGGGAATCCTAAACGCTATAAGTCGTCAGAAATTACACGCTTTGTTGACTTGGTGACCATAGTACAAAAGTATCAGTATGGAGAGCGCCTGAAAACCGAAAGTAAATTTTGGGATAATCCGCCCCGAATACATCCCTAGTCCCAACAAAAGGGTGCATCATTATCAAGCACCGGGTTGAATACCAAAAACCAAAACCCCTAAAGGGTACGGAATCAGATCGAGGGTTGGCTAAACGGACCTCGCAAAATTCATAGCACGTAGGGCGCCACTCCAACTCATAGCCTTCGAAAGCATGTTGGATACTACGGCAGTGGCCAAAAGTGGCGAAGAGCTTCTAGCTTCGAATCCCAGCCCAAAGAACACCAAGACGGTGTTAATAGCTTTCGAGACTTTCGCATCAAATAACATGCGAAAACGAACACGCCGCAACCTTGCCGAAGTCTACCAAGTAGCAACAATAAATCCATGGAGGACACGGCTATTACCTTTAATGCCGATTTAACCTAAATTCGAACTGCCCGGCACCACCGCATTGGTCCTCAAATGATAGTGGATTTCGCCTTACTAAGGTACTTGTAGCGACTGCATCGAATGGATCAAGTCTTCGTGCTCGATCATCCCCTGGATCAAGAATGTCGACACCACACAAGATTTCAAGGATTTATAGCAGAGTAGCAATCACACACTTATTACATCGTTGTCCACAAGGGAACTTAATACAATAATATGGCTTAAGGCCATCTAATAATAACAATGGAAGGCTTGGAAGATAAGTGAGTCCATCAACTCCATCGGCATCACCGAGTATAGAACCACGACCTAACACCTTACTCGTCGTTCAAAAGTCTCGCAACATGAAAGTTGCAGCCGAAACGGGTCAAGACATGGAATATGCTGGCAAGGTAACACATAGAGAGTAATGAAGCAACAAGACTATACTACATGCATATATGGCTGGTGGTAAGGCTCTACGGTTACATTTGCATAAAGCTAGTTTTTCCCTACATCAAAGGAATAATTTTATTTAACTATCATGGTGGGTGTTAAACATTGAGAATGGTTGATGATCCTCAATCCCAATTAAAAGTACTCATTAAAAACCCAATAACATTAATTAGAGTAACATGTTGAGATTCACATGATATTCAAGTACTAGATACTCAAGATGTCCATAACCGGGGACACGGCTAATCATGATTAGTTTATACACTCTGCAGAGGTTTGCGACTTTTCCCCACAAGACTCGATCGCCTCCGCTTGGTTCTCTCGTGACTACATGGTGTTTGAGAGACGGATGACCGAGACACGCCTTTCGTAAGCGCTTAGCACCTTACTTGTGGGTAGACCGCACACCTACTTTCCCCTACATCTGCTAGTCTACCCGTAAGAGTTCGCACAACTTATTCAACTATGCCAGAGCCCATAATGGCTTGTGGCTGCACACGGAAGTTTCTAGTTTGAATAATCTTATGATCCCTTTGAGCCTGGGTGGCGGTCCGAAGAAAAACAGTAAGTCCTCGATAGAAACCAGTGCCTCAATCCACCCGGATGTGTGTTTAAGTTGCCACCTTAGATAAACCATTAAATTAACAATCTCACATCCGTCATGGATATCACTCACCCAATCCACGCCTACTAGCATAGCATGGCATAATAAGCAAACGAGAAGTAACTCCCAAGATTTCATAAGTAAAACAGGTAAGAGTAACAACCTCAATCTACTTCCCAAAACCACAATTTAATTAGATCATAAACATGCAAGTGTTTGAGGGCTTGATCTAATGCAATAAAACTGGGTAGTAGAAAAGGTATGATCAAGTGTTACTTGCCTTTCTGATGATCAGCGAGACCTAGAGATTCAAGTAACAAGCGGCGCACCGGTGATCTAACGCAGACAAACAACAAGCATACAATAAGTACTCATCTAATGCACGGGAAATCTCGAATAAAAGATCTAACCGTAGAGTTCAACTTAAGAACCCTGGTTGCAAAAGAATCGAATCAAATAAAGCATCGAAGGTCGAAACTCGAGAGAGAACGACTCGGTTTAGCAATCTGAAACTAGGTCAAAATTTTACAGTAGCAAAACTCTGTTTAAGTAGGTTAGTCGGAACGGTGGTTTCGTAACGAAACTCCAGGCGCTTGAATCACCTAATTCGATAAACGAAGCGAGAAATTAAACAGATTTGAAAATCGAATCGTAAATCGAATCGTAAAATAACGGATTAAATCCGATTAAAAGAAAACGACGAGCAGATTAAACAGCGGACGTTCATATCAGAACTAATCCAACGAACACGTTCATTGAAACGAACGGGTCGGTGAACGCTCACTAAATAAGAAAACCGAGAAAATAAAAACCATCTAGGGTTTTGAAAAAACGAACATCTCGAGAAAACCGGATCGGGTTTTCTAACAAAACCGGATCGGGCGGCGGCAGGCTACCTCCGGCGGCTCACGGCTGGGTCTGCCCGTGGGGTCGGGCGACGGGCGGTGGTGGCGGCGGGTCGACTGGTGGCGAGGGGCTCGGGCGACGGCGGCAGGCGCGGCGGCGGCGTCTCAGTGCGGCGGCGGCTCGGGTGGAGGGCGGCGGGCGGGCTGGTTGAGGGGAGAGGAGGGGGGCGGGGTTAAATAGGAGGGAGGGGTCCGCTGCCTTGGGGAGGGGGCGGGCGTGTCCCGAGCCGACACGGCGGCAAGGGCGGCGTGGCGGCGGCGGAGTCTCACATGAGGGGAGGGCGGTCACTGGGCGGCGGCGGTTGGCTGGCCTTGGCCCAAAGTGTGAAGTAGTTTTTAAAACAAAACAAAACTAAACGGATTAAAAAATACCAAACGAACTCATAATTTAATAAAATTATATTTCCCCGACTACTAAAAATGAGTCGAACAAAATGAACTTTAAAAACGGCAAACATGCATATTTTTTTAAAAAAGCTCATTTTTGCCTAAGCAAAATAAATCTTCCAAACCAAATTTTGATTTATTTATAATATCTTCATTTTTCCTAAATATTGGGAAAGTCATATTATTCCCTCTCTTAAGTTTTTTTATAGGAAAATTTTATGAAGATAATTAAATAAATCCAATGATCCTATTTTCAAGATTTGAGAAATCCCAAATATGAAAATAATGAAACTTCCAACTCTCTCCGAGGGTCCTTGAGTTGCGTGAAATTTTCTAGGATCGGAAAAATGCGAGAAAATATGATATGCATGATGACCTAATGTATAACATTCCAAATTGAAAAATTGGGATGTTACAGTACTCATGGATGGCGGCAGCGGACTAAACCTCATCTATGAGGAAACCCTCCGAAAAATGGAAATAGACTGGAACCGCATTGAGCGAAGCAACACAACCTTTAGAGGAATAATCCTTAGCCGGAAGCATGTCAAGACAGGAAAAATCACGCCGTAGTGTTAGTGTTCGCTCACGGACAATTACAGTCCGAGGAGGTCACATTTCAAGTGGCCCCGTTCAACAGCGGATATCATGCTTTATTAGGACGAGAGGCATTCACAATTTTTCAAGCTATAACCCATTATGGGTACATGAAGCTTAAAATGCCCGGACCTAACGGAATCATCACTCTCACTAGTGATCCGAACATAGCACTCCGCACCGAAAACAAGACAGCCGCACTAGCCCTCGAGGCACTATCCGAAGCCCTAGCGGCCGAGGAACTCACCACATGCGCCCACGGTGAACAGGACGATGTGAAACTTGATAAAAGATCCAAGTCCACTTCTTTTAAACCAGCGGATGAAATAGTCAAATTCCAAGTCCACCCAATCTGGACCTCGCAAAGATGGCCTGCATTGGGGCACAATTAAACCCCAGCGTAGACGCCGACTACGAGAATTTCTACAAGAAAATCGGGACATCTTTGCCTGGCACCCTTCGTGACATGCCAGTATCCCACGCCGACCGCCGAAAGCATGCCTAAATATCCTAAAAGGATTCAAGCCACCAAATAGGCTCTTCGGCGCTTTTCCAAACCCAAGAGATAAAGCCATGGGAGAGGAGCTAGCCAAACTTTTGGAAGCCGGATTCATCGTAGATATAAAACATCCGGACTGCTAGCAAACCTGGTGATGGTACCAAAGAAGGATAAGTCCTGGTGCCTATGTGTTGATTTTAAAGACCTTAATAAGGCTTGCCCAAGGATCCCTTCCTCCCTCGAATTGATCAAATCATTGACGCCTTCTGAGGACACGACTCATTGTGCTTCCTCGACGCAGCATCTGCTACCACCAAATCAAGATGGCTAGAGCTGCACTAAGTCGCAACAGCATTCATCACTCCATACGGCCAGTTCGCTTCAACACAATGCCCTTTGGGCTCAAAAACGCCAAGAACATATCAGCATGATTCAGTGCATGTTTGGCAAACCATATTGGCAAAACAAAGGAAGCATATGTAGATGACGTGGTCACAAAAACCAAGCACGTCGAAACTCTAGTAGACGACTTGAGGCTCACATTCGACAATCTTCAAAATATGACATCAAGCTCAATCCGGAAAAATGCGTCTTTGGCGTTCAGTAGGAAAGCTCCTGGCTTCATTGTGTCCTAGAGAGGAATTGAAGCAAACCAGCCAAGATCTCGAGCTCTGTCACAATTGGATATTCCAAAGACCTCAAACAAATACAAAATTAACGGATGCGAGCGGCTCTAAGCCGCTTTATTTCCCGATTGGGGAAAAGGCGTTACCCTTTACCGCCTCCTCCGCCGCACCAACACTTCGAGTGGATTTGATGCCGCCACGGCCGGATTCAAGAAATAAAGGCCATTTTGGCAACAAATCCGGTCTGGCCGCCTAACGTGGGCGAACCAATGCTATTATATATCACCGCAACACATCAAGTTGTCAGCGCGGTGCTCGTTGTCGAACGAGAAACGAACGGACACCGGTTCCCTGCTCAAAAACCGATTTATTATGTGTCCACTATCCTAACTCCATGCAAGCCTCGGTACCCACACTATCAAAAGATAGCATATGCGGTGTTCATGGCATCCCGGAAGCTGCGACACTACTTCCAAGAGTGTTCGATAACGGTAGCCTCCGAAGTACCTCTTAACGACATTATAAACAACCGTGATGCGACGGGCCGGATTGCTAAATGGGCCATAGAGCTCCTTCCATTCGATATAACTTATAAGCCACGAGCTATTAAGTCGCAGGTTTTGGCCGACTTCGTGGGTCGAATGGACCGTCGAACTCCCTAAAGAGTACGGGCGATACTCCAATTGGATCATGCACTTTGACGGCTCCAAAATGTTGGCCGCCTGGGTCAAGGCGTCGTCTGACATCCCCAACCGGGACACAAATCCAATCGCCCTTCGATAATGTATACGGACTCCAACAACGCGGCGAATCTGAGGCCCTTCTCGCACGGCCTCCGGATGGCGCCCATGGGCATTCAACGCCTAGAGGTGCGCGATTCGAACCTCGCAATATCTCAAATAAACGGGGACTTTGATGCCAAAGATCCGAAAATGGCAGCATACCGCAACGCGGCGTAAAAATGTCAAGACGGTTCAAGGGCTCGAATTTCATCATATAGCCCGGATAACAACCAGCGGCGGATATATTGGCACGCATCGGTGCAAAACGCGATGCCGCCCCACCCAATATCTTTTCGAACGGCTGTTCAAGCCATCCGCAGTACTATGGGAAGGGAGTCCGCAATATCAATCCGGACCCAACCGCATCGCCTCGACGCCAACACTCGACATAACCGGAGGCTCGCCCCGAGATAACACCCTCGCTCACGAAATAATGGCGGTTATCGCCCGTGGATCTTTAACCATTCCTAGCCTACCTAACTAGGCGTGAACTCCCCGAATACCAAAATGAGGCTCGCTGCATAGTACGGCGCTCTAAAGCCTATAAAGTCCATGAGGGAGAGCTTTATAAGAAAAGCACTACCGGAGTCCTTCAAAGGTGTATCTCCGAAGAGGAAGGGTGAAACTTCTTGGCTGAAATTTATGCCAGACTGGGTGGGCACCACGCCGCAGCCCGGGCCCTTGTAGGCAAGGCCTTCCGTATAGAATTTTATTGGCCGACGGCCCGGGCAGATGCGCAGGACTTAGTCCAACGATGCGTCGGTTGCCAGCTTTTTGCTAACCAAAGCCACATGCCACCCACCGCCCTTAAAAATATACCCATCACCTGGCCGCTCATGGTCTGGGGGCTTGACATGGTTGGACCCCTCAAGGGAGGAACCCACAAGCAAAAATACCTATTGGTCATGGTGGACAAATTCACCAAATGGATAGAGGCCAAGCCTGTTAAAACAGCTGAATCCGGACCAATGATAGACTTCATATCAGGGGTAGTGCACCGTTACGGTGTCCCCCACAGTATCATCACTGATAATGGCACCAACTTCACGGCCGATGAGGTCAAATCATGGTGCAAAAACATGGTCATCAAGCTCGACACGCCTCGCCTATCACCCTCAAACCAACGGCCAAGTCAAACGGGCAAATGGTCTAATCATGAGCGGCATTAAACCCGCACTAGTGCGGTCCCTCAAGGAATCTAACACGACCTTTGGGTTGAGGAGCTCGACTCAGACTGGGGCTGCGGACCACGCCCGAATCGTGACTACCGGATTCACACCATTCTTCATGGTGTATGGCGCAGAGGCGCCTTGCCTGCGACATAATACATGACTCACCTCGCGTGCGCATGTACGAAGAAAGAGAAGCCGAGCTTGATCGATGTGACAGTTTGGACGCATTGGAGGAGGAGCGCGACGTGGCAAAAGCTCGTTCCGCATTCTATCAACAAAGAAGCTCGAAGATATCAAAGCGAGGAAGTATGGGCCAAAGCTTATAACGTTGGCGAACTAGTTCTACGCCTGCCGGACAAGAAAAGGACAAACTCAAGCCCAAATGGGAAGGTCCATTCATCATCGACCAGGTCCTCGATCATGGAGCATACCGTCTGCGAAACACATCGGATAACCGACTCGAGCCGAACCCATGGAACGCAGCCCGTCTACGAAGATTCTATGCCTAAGTGCCGGACTCCAAGTTCGTCTCCTTCCTCCGTCCGCATTCTTTATTTTTGTTTTTTGCTGTCTTTTATCTCTCTCCTTCCTCCTCCTTCTTGTAGCCTCTAGAGGCTCGTTTGCGCTTTTTTTCCGCAACATTATACCTGGGGGCTTCTTTAACAAAAGCTTATTTATACGGGCTTTCATGCCCAACACATGCGTTAAACTTCCGCATGAACCTTTTATTCACCATTATATGCATCGATATGACTTAAGTTTTGGCCAAGCTGGGTTGCTGGCTCACCTGCTTACCCCTACGTTCCCGATTGTTCGGCTAGGTGGTAAAGGGAGCACCTCTGCGATTGTTACTGCCGGGTCAGCCGGATGTGTACCTCAGACTGGGTGAAGCCGAAAGCTAGCATTCTTAAGGGAATAATCGGTCGGTGAACTGAAATATGATTTTTAACTATTTACCCATCTGCCCCTAGATGATTTTCTGCTTTCCTAGCAGCTTTGACATGCACTTTAGGGCATGCATCCCAGCGAAAGGAACCCCTAACGGAACTATTCTCCCCGGAAGATGTTTCTTATTACCCATGTAACATAACATAACTAGTTGGGCACTTGTCTGATACAACAACAATGACCCCTACGCCTTGTCTCCATGCATACCACGGTTCTTATATAACCACGAAGGTATTATGACACACCTGCACTATTGGGTCCGGAGGTCGAAGTGAATAGGTCCGCTATGACAAACGATCTACAATCCGGCTAGAAGACATTTTTTCATGTCATATTTTTACATAGTCAACTCGACTCATTGTATTCCTCCTCAATGCCATCTAATAGGCTATCTAATTTACAATCTTGCTGGGAATACTTGGCGGCCAATTCTACTTGGTCAGATACTAAGCTTACGAGGATCTCCATCCCATCCGGCCCGACAGGTCCGACCTCGGCCATGTGGCTTGGGTCAGCCTTCGTGTACCGCGTCTTTACCATGGCCCAGGCCTCCCTGGCGCCTTGACGGCAGGCTGTTATCTTCCACAGCCGGAAGCGTCGCTGTGCTCCTTGAAGCCGCTCTGCCAGCTCCCCAATGCCTTCGGGCAGGGAGATAGATGGCCACAAGGCCTGGCCGATGCTTTTCATCACCTGCCGGACTCGTTCTTGCAGCTGCCGCAATTCGGGAAGAAGATCACCCAAAGAATTGGGCATCTCCTCCTCAGGACGTGTGAGCAAATCTACATACATGTTTATGTTAGTCGCCTTCCTCTCCGAACTCTTTCAAAGTTCGCTCAAGCACTTACTGAAAATGCCGCGACGGTTACCGATTCTCCTTTACGAGTCGATAACCGGGCACGAACGCCCTTTAGTTCCTCACCCAGATTGGTGTTGGCGTTTGGAGGTTATTCTTCTCCGCCGCACCTCGTAAGCATGCTCTCGGCCTTTAATCGGGCGTAAGAGTTGTTGCTTGTCCGGATCTAGTCCGCGCCATCTGCAATGTTTTTGTCGATTTACACACTCGCCACACTTCATAAATTATTTATCTTCCAAGCGTATATTACCGAGAGGGGTCTCTGTGGCTCCCCGTGGCGGCTAGTGCGGCCTCAAGTTGGGCCCTGCACTCTTCCAGCCTCTGGGACAATCGGGTATTCTTTTACGTAAGATCCTCAGATAACAAATGATCCTTAAATCAATTATTCTAACTATTTTAAGTCTCGGGGCTCTTGGCATATATAATCACAAATTTCCGTACTCAGATGTCCTTCACATACTTTCCGTGGCTCAGCTAGACCATCTTGAGCGGCACGGAGGTGCGCATCTCCTGAATCAAAGGCATTCAAGGCCTCTTGGGAGAAACATGCGCCACGAAGAATCGCCCAACAAGCGCCTGTGATTCAAGGCGCTCTCCACCTCGGAGTTGGTGGCGGACAACCTGTCGGCATCCTCTGTCGGAGGAGCATCCGACGCACGTCTCGTGCTCGCCTCAACCTCCGGACCCGGCTTTGAAGCTTGTTCGGTGAAGGTTCGATCGGCAACCTCTCCGGACTCAGTCCGGCGAGCGCTCTTTTTCCTGAAAAGAGCATCAGCGTTAGTACGCCTTCCAGGAATCAATCCTGGGAGTATGGTGACATGCCATACCGTTGCGGCGGAGTTTCGATCCGGACCGCACATCTTTTTAGCCTGCGGGGCCGCACTGCCCTTTGTTGGCCAGCCGCCGCGGGCTCGGCTTCCTGTCTCGAAGGTACCCCCTGCGAATCACCATTGGTATACGGTGATAAAAAATAAGCATGGATGGGTCGTTATCAGGGTTTTGGGATCTCGGTCTCATTTACCAGTGAGGCTAGAAGTATTCCGGTAATCACCAGTAATGGCAACCAACGCATTGTCGATGCTAAGTTGGTGGAATACCCGTCGATCAACTCCACCTTTATATCCGGATCCTCTTCGAGGTCGGATCAAGGGACCGCTCCCGATCCTCGGGTTGTGGGGGCGGGCTGTATCTTCTCCATATCCGGCAGCCTCGCTTGAAACCACGAAATGAGATATTTAACCATGGGAACATGGATCGGACAGGTCACAAAGATGTTTGCTTACCCAGCTTCGAGGATTATTCAAGAAAACTCCTTCGATGGATTGACACGGAGGAAATCCTCCTCCTCCCTTTATACATGGCGCATAAGATTTTCACCGGTTCGGTGACCGATCCTCGCCCTTTATGCGGCCATGGCGGGTGGCATCGTCCTCCCCGCTGAAGTCCCACATGGGTGGCCCCTGTATTGGAGCGGCTGTACTCCCCTCATAATGCGCATCGCCATGACTCCTGTCATGGTCAATCCGCATGAGCCAAGAACCTTATTCGTCTCATCAAATAACGGACATCCCGGTCATCTTCTCTCCGGCTCCGAGGGCGCCACTTAGGCGCTTCTTCAGAGGAGCATTGCTGAACTCCGGAAGGCCGATCCGAACAGGATCCGGCATGGACGCCCTCCATGTAAAACCATTCCAAAGGCCGCCTTGGACGCTTTCTTTGGGGTTCCGGATAGGTATCCGGTCTGGCGATGCGCCATAGCTCGGCTCCGCCCACTTGATATATTGACCCCTCATGAGAACGGGGTACTAGGCGAATATTCTCTTCCACAGCCCGAAATGAGCCTCGACGCCCAAGAATAGTTCGCAAAGGGCCACGAAGCCCGCGATGTGCGTGATGGAGTCGAGGAGTAAGGTGGTGCAATTGGAGGTCAGAGAACTCCAAGAGCCCCCGGAGAAACGGATGGATGGGAAATCCGAGTCCTCTTACTAGATAAGAGATGAAGCATACCCACTCTCCTTTAGAGGGATCGGGGACGCTCTCCGCTTGCTTTCCACCCTTGTAGGTGGCAAGTCCGGCTCGAACCGGGACCATGAAGGCCGGGGGAAGAAATCCCTTGGCTTGGAGTATGACTAGCTCGCTATGCGGACCGAGCATCTCTCCCAATTTCTGGCCGAGGGCTGGGAGCACGAGAGGAGGAGCCGCGTCGATCGTCCATGATGGAATGGGCTTTGGTCGAGGCGCCCGATGAAAGCTCGCAAAGGGGGATGGTGTGACTCAGATCTAGATCCTTGCCCCTTTTATAGGCGGCTCATTTTGCTGACTAGGGGGTAATTGTAAAAATACCCTGGCTTTTCGCATTCATTCAAACACGTGGAAGATGGCCATTATTGGGCGTAGAAGCCGAGGGGCGCAACATTTATCAAAAGTCGGACACTATTCGACAAGTATATGGAATTTGGAGAAGAACCCGCCTCGCAATGCGGAAGACAATCAACGCGTCGGACTCATCGTCATTGAAGCCTGGTTCGGGGGCTACTGAGGGAGTCCCGTACTAGGGGGTGTCCGGATAGCCGGACTATTGTCACGGCCAGACTCCAAGACTATGAAGATACAAGATTGAAGACTTCGTCCCGTGTCCGGATGGGACTTTCCTTGGCGTGGAAGGCAAGCTTGGCGATACGGATATGTAGATCTCCTACCATTGTAACCGACTCTGTGTAACCCTAACCTATCCGTGTCTATATAAATCGGAGGGTTTTAGTCCGTAGGACTAACAACAATCGCACCATAGGCTAGCTTCTAGGGTTTAGCCTCCTTGATCTCGTGGTAGATCTACTCTTGTACTACCCATATCATCAATATTAATCAAGCGAGTAGGGTATTACCTCCATCGAGAGGGCCCGAACCTGGGTAAAAACATCGTGTCCCTTGTCTCCTGTTACCATCCGCCTAGACGCACAGTTCGGGACCCCCTACCCGAGATCCGCCAGTTTTGACACCGACAGTGACCAAATGTTGTTCGGAGTCCTGGATGAGAACACGGACATGACGAGGAGTCTCGAAATGGTTGAGAGGTAAAGATTGATATGTAGGACGATGGTATTCAGACACCGGAAGTGTCCCGGAGGGTACCGAGTACATTTCGGATCACCGGAAGGGCTTCCGGGCACCTCCGGCAAAAGATATGGGCCTTATGGGCCAAGAGGGGAAACACACCAGCCACAAGGGGCTGGTGCTCCCCCCATATGGGCCGCCCAAGGTGGAGAAGGAAAGGGGAAGAAGGAAAGGAAATGAAAGAAAGGGAATAGGATTCCCCCTTCCTTCCCCCTTCCCCCTCTTTCCTTCCCCCTCCGGCACACATGGCGAGGGGGGGCGCGGCCCAGGGCAGGCGCCCAAGTAGGGTCCAGACCTACTTGGGGTGCCCCTTGGCCTCTCCCATCTCCCTCTCACCTATATATCTGGGGGGCGCCCCTAGCACACACACACCAGACAATTGCCTAGCCGTGTGTGGCGCCCCCCTCCACCGTTTACACCCTCGGTCATATTTTCGTAGTGCTTAGGCGAAGCCCTGTGAGGATCACTTCACCGTCACCGTCACCGTCACCATGCCGTCGTGCTGACAGAACTCATCTACTACCTCGATGTCTTGCTGGATCAAGAAGGCGAGGGATGTCACCGAGCTGAACGTATGCAAAACACGGAGGTGTCGTGCGTTCGGTACTTGATCGGTTGAAGCGCGAAGAAGTTCGACTACATCAACCGCTTTGTTTAACTCTTCCGGTTACGGTCTACGAGGGTACGTAGACACACTCTCCCCCTCGTTGCTATGCATCTCCATGGATAGATCATTGCGTGTGCGTAGAAACTTTTTGTTTTCCATGCAACATTTCCCAATAGTCATGTGCTCGGCAGACTTCAAGTGAAAGCCGGCGTGGGTGTACACCATGACCTGACTAACCACACAAGATTCTAGTCCAGGTTTATTGCCTATTTGAGGTTGTATCTGTAATGAAAGTCTGGCCGAGGTTTCTATCACGGCCCCAAACGATGAGAACAGGGTTCCCAAGAGCACCATTCGGGTGTCACTTGGTACACCGTGCCTCGATGCATCTATCGCATTGAAGCCTACCCTATCGGGCAGTGCTAAACACAACCTCCAGCACATATCCTACAAATACCAGAAACTAGTTGCAACTCCTAAACAGAGGTCAAGGCGATTAATAAGTCGAGCGGGGTCATATTTCAGGGCCCAATGTGTGGTAATAGTTGTTCTTGGATAACAAACACATAACTCAGTTCCTAAGGACGGTCCCAATGAGACAACCCACCATGTACTCCTACATGGCCTCTCACCGCTACCTTTACCAAAATCGTGTTCACACACTTAGCTCTCACATAGTTGGACATGAACACAACCATTCCAATTCATCGCCCAGATGGGTCAGACCCGACACAACTCTAAGCATAGCAGGCATGACAAACAAGCATGGATTAGTAGTCACAACATGGCTCAAGCAAATCCTACTCATGCTAGAAGGTTTTAACTTTTTACTGTGGTAAAGACAGGTCATGCAGAGGAATGGGTTCAACTACCACAACATGTAACAGTTGAATCATTATTGTCCTAATGCAATCAAAGAAAGCAAGAGCGAGAGAGTGGGATTGTATCGGAATGCTCAAAGGGGGTTCGCTTGCCTGGCACTTCTGAAGATAATACTGCTCTTCATCGGTGTCAACGATCTCAATGTCAGAACAACGTCTACTAAGAGGGAACAAACACCAACAAACATAAAAAGGGAACCACAATCAATGTAATGCACATCCAAATGAATGACACGTCATATTAAGGTACTGAATCAATCTAATGCAATAGTTAGCCAAGTTGATTGAAGTGAAATTCAAACCTACGTTAAATTCCAACTCCAAATCTATTTATCAAATTTGCCTAATCATGATTTTACCTAAACAATGATGTTAAGTTGCTCAAACATGCATGAAAATGCCATAAACAAATTCTTCATGTTTTTCTGATAATTTTCATACATAAATTATTTCATTTGGAGTTGGGTTGAGTTTCTATGAATTTTTGAAGTTTGCAACATTTTTCTAAAAATAATAAATCATTTTTTATTTATTTTAAACTCCAGAAAACATTTATCATACAAGAATACGCCAGATGCCGTCAAGAGGGTCAATTGACCGGTCGATCAAACCCGACAAAGCGGGCACGCCTATCATTGACATGATCCACGAAACCAACAGAGAGCCACTCCAAACACTTTTTCCGCCGCCGCAAGTTTCTGTTCTTCCATGATCCCATCTGGAGGCCTTTTCCGGTACTCTGCCGAAGGGGGAATTAATCATGGAGGGCTTCTACTGTTGGGGAACGTAGTAATTTCAAAAAATTTCCTACGATCACGCAAGACCATGGTGATGGCATAGCAACGAGAGGGAAGAGTGTCCGTCCACATACCCTCGTAGACCGAAAGCGGAAGCGTTATAACAACGCGGTTGATGTAGTCGTACGTCTTCACGATCCGACCGATCCAAGCACCGAACGTCGGCACCTCCGAGTTACGCACATCGCTCAGCTCGATGACGATCCCCGGACCGATCCAAAGAAAGTGTCGGATGAGTTCCACAAGACGACGGCGGCAGGACGATGTTGATGCTCCACCGACGCAGGCTTCGCCTAAGCACCGCTGACGATATGACTTCTCCGGCGAGGGCTTCGCCTAAGCTCATGACGATATGACCAAGTGGAATATGGTGGAAGGGGCACCGTGACACGGCTAAGGAAAGATCCGTAGATCAACTTGTGTGTCATGGGGTGCCCCCCTCAGATATAAAGGAGCAAGGGGTGCGGCCGGCCCTAGAGAGGCGCTGCCGGAGGAGTCCTACTCCCACCGAGTAGGACTCCCCCTTCTCCTAGTTGGACTAGGACTTGAGGAAGGGGAAAGAGGGAAGGTGCGGCCCCTCCCCTAGTCCAATTCGGACCAGGCCATGGGGCGCGGCCTGCCCTAGGCAGCCCCTCTCTCTTTCCCAGGCCCAATAAGGCCCAATACTTCTCCCGGCGAATTCCCGTAACTCTCCGGTACTCAAAAATACCCGAATCATTCGAACCTTTCCGAACTCCGAATATAGTCGTCCAATATATCGATCTTTACGTCTCGACCATTTCGAGACTCCTCGTCATGTCCCCGATCTCATCCGGGACTCGAACTCCTTCGGTACATCAAAACTCATAAACTCATAATATAAGCATCGCCGAAACCTTAAGCGTCACGGACCCTACGGGTTCGAGAACTATGTAGACATGACCTAGAACTATTCTTGGTCAATAACCAATAAGCGGAACCTGGATGCCCATATTGGCTCCTACATATTCTACTTAAGATCTTTATCGGTCAAACCGCATAACAACATACGTTGTTCCCTTTGTCATCGGTATGTTACTTGCCGAGATTCGATCGTCGGTATCCCATACCTAGTTCAATCTCGTTACCGGCAAGTCTCTTTACTCGTTCAGTAATACATCATCTTGCAACTAACTTATTAGTTGCAATGCTTGCAAGGCTTATAGTGATGTGCATTACCGAGAAGGCCCAGAGATACCTCTCCGACAATCGGAGTGACAAAACCTAATCTCAAAATACGCCAACCCAACATGTACCTTTGGAGACACCTGTAGTACTCCTTTATAATCACCCAGTTACGTTGTGACGTTTGGTAGTACCCAAAGTGTTCCTCCGGTAAACGGGAGTTGCATAATCTCATAGTTATAGGAACATGTATGGGTCATGAAGAAAGCATTAACAATATACTAAACGATCAAGTGTTAAGCTAACGGAATGGGTCATGTCAATCAGATCATTCTCCTAATGATGTGATCCCGTTAATCAAATGACAACTCATGTCTATGGTTAGGAAACATAACCATCTTCGATTAACGAGCTAGTCAAGTAGAGGCATACTAGTGACACTGCTTGTCTATGTATTCACACATGTATTATGTTTCCGGTTAATACAATTCTAGCATGAATAATAAACATTTATCATGATATAAGGAAATAAATAATAACTTTATTATTTCCTCTAGGGCATATTTCCTTCAGTCTCCCACTTGCACTAGAGTCAATAATCTAGTTCACATCGCCATGTGATTTAACATCAATAGTTCACATCTATATGTGGTTAACACCCATAGTTCACATCGACATGTGACCAACACCCAAAGGGTTTACTAGAGTGAATAATCTAGTTCACATCGCTATGTGATTAACACCCAAAAGAGTACTTAGGTATGATCATGTTTTGCTCGTGAGAGAAGCTTAGTCAACGGGTCTGTCACATTCAGAGCCGTATGTATTTTGCAAATATTCTATGTCTACAATGATCTGCACGGAGCTACTCTAGCTAATTGCTCCCACTTTCAATATGTATCCAGATTGAGACTTAGAGTCATCTGGATCAGTGTAAAAGCTTGCACCGATGTAACTCTTTACGACGGGCTCTTTTATCACCTCCATAATCGAGAAATATATCCTTATTCTACTAAGGATAATTTTGACCGCTGTCCATTGATCTACTCCTAGATCACTATTGCACTCCCTTGCCAAGCATAGTGGTAGGGTATGCAATAGATCTTGGTACACAAAGATGACATACTTTATAGAACCTATGGTCGATGCATAGGGAATGACTTTCATTCTCTTTCTATCTTATGCCGTGGTCGGGTTTTGAGTCTTACTCAATCTCACACCTTGTAACACAGGCAAGAACTCTTTCTTTGGCTGTTCCATTTTGAACTACTTCAAAATCTTGACAAGGTATGTACTTACTCGAAAAACTTATCAAGCGCCTTGATCTATCTCTATAGATCTTGATGCTCAATATGTAAGCAGCTTCACTTAGGTCTTTCTTTGAAAAACTCCTTTCAAATACTCCTTTATGCTTTGCGTAATAATTCTACATTATTTCCGATCAACAATATGTCATTCACATATACTTATCGAAATGCTGTAGTGCTCCCACTCACTTTCTTGTAAATACAGCTTCTCCAAAAGTCTCAGATAAAACCATATGCTTTGATCACACTATCAAAGCGTTTATTCCAACTCCGAGATGCTTGCACCAGTCCATAGATGGATCATTTGGAGCTTGCACATTTTGTTAGCTCCTTTAGGATTGACAAAACCTTCGGTTGCATCATATACAACTCTTCTTTAATAAATCCATTAAAGAATGTAGTTTTGACATCCATTTGCCAGATTTCATAAAATGTGGCAATTGCTAACATGATTTGGACAGACTTAAGAATCGCTACAGTTTGAGAAAATCTCATTGTAGTCAACACCTTGAACTTGTCGAAAACCTTTTTGTGACAAGTCGAGCTTTGTAGATAGTAACACTACTATCAATGTCCGTCTTCCTCTTGAAGATCCATTTATTTAACATGGCTTGCTGATCATCGAGCAAGTCAATCAAAGTCCATACTTTGTTCTCATACATGGATCCTATCTCGCATTTCATGGCCTCAAGCCATTTCGCGGAATCTGGGCTCATCTTCGCTTCCTCATAGTCCGTAGGTTCATCATGGTCTAGTAACATGACTTCCGTAACATGATTACTACACCACTCTGGTGCGGATCTTACTCGAAGACCTACGAGGTTACGTAGTAACTTGATCTCAAGTTTCATGATCAATATCATTAGCTTCCTCACTAATTGGTGTATTTGTCACAGAACTGATTTACGTGATGAACTACTTTCCAATAAGGATACAGGTACACATTTACCTCATCAAGTTCTACTTTCCTCCCACTCACTTCTTTCGAGAGAAACTCCTTCTCTAGAAAGGATCCATTTTAGCAACGAATATCTTGCCTTCGGATCTGTGATAGAAGGTGTACCCAACTATTTCCTTTGGGTATTCTATGAAGACGTACTTCTCGATTTGGGTTCGAGCTTATCAGATGAAACTTTTTCACATAAGCATCGCAGCTCCAAACTTTAAGAAACGACACTTAGGTTTCTTTGTTAAACCATAGTTCATACGGTGTCGCCAACGGATTTAGATGGTGCCCTATTAAACGTGAATGCAAATTGTCTCTAATGCATAACCCCAAAACGATAGTGGTAAATCGGTAAGATACATCATAGATCGCACCATATCCAATAAAGTGCGTTCTGACGTTCGGACACACCATTATGTTGTGGTGTTCCATGTGGCGTGAGTCAGAAACTATTCCACTTTGTTTTAATTGAAGACCAAACTCGTAACTCAAATATTCATCTCCACGATCGGATCGCAGAAACTTTATTTTCTTGTTACGATGATTTTCTACTTCACTCTGAAATTCTTTGAACTTTTCAACTATTTCGCACTTATGTTTCATCAAGAAGATATACGCATATCTGCTCAAATCATCTGTGAAGGTCGTAAAATAATGATACTTGCCACGAGCATCAACACTCATTGAATCGCATACATCGGTATGTATTATTTCCAATAAGTCAAGAGCTTGTTCCATTGTTCCGAGAACGGAGTTTTAGTCATCTTGCCCAAAAGGCACGGTTCGCAAGCATCAAATGATTCATAATCAAGTGATTCCAAAAGTCCATCAAGATGGATTTTTCTTTATGCGCTTTACACCAATATGACCTAAACGGCGATTGCCACAAATAAGTTGCACTATCATTATTAACTTTGCATCTTTTGGTTTCAATATTATGAATATGTGTATCACTATGATCGAGATCCTGAACCATTTTCATTGGGTGTGTAACCATATAAGGTTTTATTCATGTAAATGTAACAACAATTTATTCTCTTACTTAAATGAATAACCGATTACAATAAACATGATCAAATCATATTTATGCTCAACACCAAATAACACTTATTTAGGTTCCACACTAATCCCGAAAGTATAGGGAGTGTGAGATGATGATCATATCAATCTTGGAACTATTTCAAACATTCATCGTCACTTCCCTTCAACTAGTTTACATTTATTCAGAACTCCTGCTTTGAGTTACTAATCTTAGCAACCGAACAAGTATCAAATACTCGTGGGCTACTATAAACACTAGTAAAGCACACATCAATAATCAGATATCAAATATACCTTTGTTCACTTTGCCATCCTTCTTATCCGCCAAATACTTGGCGTGAGTTCCGCTTCTAGTGACCAGTTCCATTGCAGCAAAAGCACTTAGTCTCGTGCTTAGGTCCAGACTTGGGCTTCTTCACTCGAAAAGAACTTGCTTGCCGCTCTTCTTGAAGTTCCCCTTCTTCCCTTTGCCCTTTTCCTTGAGACTAGTGGTCTTGTCAATCATCAACACTTGATGCTCTTTCTTGATTTCTACCTTCGCCGATTTCAACATCACGAAGAGCTCGAATCGCTTTTCGTCATCCCTTGCATACTATAGTTCATCACGAAGTTCTAGTAACTTAGTGATGGTGACTAGAGAATTCTGTCAATCACTATCTTATCCGGAAGATTAACTCCCACTTGATTCAAGCGATTGAAGTACCTGCATAATCTGAGAACATGCTCACTAGTTGAGCGATTCTCTTCCATCTTTTAGCTATAGAACTTGTTGGAGACTTCATATCTCTCAACTCGGGTATTTGCTTGAAATATTAACTTCAATTCCTGGAACATCTCATATGGTCCATGACGTTCAAAACGTCTTTGAAGTCCCGATTCTAAGCCGTTAAGTATGGTGCACTAAACTATCAAGTAGTCATCATATTGAGCTAGCCAAACGTTCATAACGTCAGCATTTGCTCCTCGCAATAGGTCCGCTACCTAGCGGTGCATTAAGGACATAATTCTTCTGCGGCAGCAATGAGGATAAACCTCAGATCACGGATCCAATCCGCATCATTGCTACTAACATTTTTCAATACAATTTCTCTAGGAACATATTAAAATAAACATATGAAAGAAACAAACATAGGGAAGCAACAACGCGAGCTATTGATCTACAAAGATAATTTGCAAAATACTACCGGGACTAAGTTCATGATAAATTAAAGTTCAATTAATCATATTACTTAAGAACTCCCACTTAGATAGACATCTCTCTAGTCATCTAAGTGATTACGTGATCCAAATCAACTAAACCATGTCCGATCATCACGTGAGATGGAGTAGTTTCAATGGTGAACATCACTATGTTGATCATATCTACTATATGATTCACGCCGACCTTTCGGTCTCCGTGTTCCGAGGCCATATCTGTTATATGCTAGGCTCGTCAAGTTTAACCTGAGTATTCCGCGTCGCAACTGCTTTTGCACCCGTTGTATTTGAACGCAGAGCCTATCACACCCGATCATCACGTGGTGTCTCAAAGACGAAGAACTTTCATAGCGGTGCATACTCGGGAGAACACGTCTTGATAATTTTGGTGAGAGATCATCTTATAATGCTACCGCCAATCAAAGCAAGATAAGATGCATAAAGGATAAACATCACATGCAATCAATATAAGTGATATGATATGGTCATCATCATCTTGTGCTTGTGATCTCCATCGCCAAGCACCGTCATGATCACCATCGCCACCGGCGCGACACCTTGATCTCCATCGTAGCATCGTTGTCGTCTCGCCAACTATTGCTTCTACGACTATCGCTACTCCTTAGTGATAAAGTAAAGCAATTACATGGCGCTTGCATTTCATACAATAAAGCGACAACCATATGGCTCTGCCGATTGCCGATAACTCGGTTACAAAACATGATCATCTCATACAATAAAATATAGCATCACGTCTTGACCATATCACATCACAACATGCCCTGCAAAAACAAGTTAGACGTCCTCTACTTTGTTGTTGCAAGTTTTACGTGGCTGCTACGGGCTGAAAGCAAGAACCGTTCTTACCTACGCATCAAAACCACAACGATAGTTTGTCAAATAGACTCCGTTTAACCTTCTCAAGGACCGGGCGTAGCCATACTCGGTTCAACTAAAGTGAGAGAGATGACACCCGCCGGTCACCTTTAAGCAACGAGTGCTCGGGCGGTGAAACCAGTCTCGCCGTAAGCGTCTGGCGTAATGTCGGTCCGGGCCGCTTCATCTCACAATACCGCTGAACCAAAGTATGACATGCTGGTAGGTAGTATGACTTGTATCGCCCACAACTCACTTGTGTTCTACTCGTGCATATGACATCAACGCATAAAACCAGGCTCGGATGCCACTGTTGGGGAACGTAGTAATTTCAAAAATTTTCCTACGATCACGCAAGACCATGGTGATGGCATAGCAACGAGAGGGAAGAGTGTCCGTCCATGTACCCTCGTAGACCGAAAGCGGAAGCGTTATAACAACGCGGTTGATGTAGTCGTACGTCTTCACGATCCGACCGATCCAAGCACCGAACGTCACGGCACCTCCGAGTTACGCACACGTTCAGCTTCGATGACGATCCCCGGACTCCGATCCAGCAAAGTGTCGAGGATGAGTTCCGTCAAGACGACGGCGTGGTGACGATGTTGATGCTCCACTGACGCAGGCTTCGCCTAAGCACCGCGACGATATGACTTCTCCGTGGCGGGGCTTCGCCTAAGCTCCGCGACGATATGACCGAAGTGGAATATGGTGGAAGGGGGCACCGCACACGGCTAAGGAAAGATCCGTAGATCAACTTGTGTGTCATGGGGTGCCCCCCTGCCCCCGTATATAAAGGAGCAAGGGGGGGGGTGCGGCCGGCCCTAGAGAGGCGCGCCTGGAGGAGTCCTACTCCCACCGGGAGTAGGACTCCCCCCCTTCTCCTAGTTGGACTAGGAATTGAGGAAGGGGAAAGAGGGAAGGGGTGCGGCCTCCCCTAGTCCAATTCGGACCAGGCCATGGGGGCGCGCGGCCTGCCCTAGGCAGCCCTCTCTCTCTTTCCCGAGGGCCCAATAAGGCCCAATACTTCTCCTCGGCGAATTCCCGTAACTCTCCGGTACTCGAAAAATACCGAATCATTCGAACCTTTCCGAACTCCGAATATAGTCGTCCAATATATCGATCTTTACGTCTCGACCATTTCGAGACTCCTCGTCATGTCCCCGATCTCATCCGGGACTCCGAACTCCTTCGGTACATCAAAACTCATAAACTCATAATATAACATCGCCCGAAACCTTAAGCGTGCGGACCCTACGGGTTCGAGAACTATGTAGACATGACCTAGAACTATTCTTGGTCAATAACCAATAGCGGAACCTGGATGCCCATATTGGCTCCTACATATTCTACGAAGATCTTTATCGGTCAAACCGCATAACAACATAACGTTGTTCCCTTTGTCATCGGTATGTTACTTGCGAGATTCGATCGTCGGTATCCCATACCTAGTTCAATCTCGTTACCGGCAAGTCTCTTTACTCGTTCCGTAATACATCATCTTGCAACTAACTTATTAGTTGCAATGCTTGCAAGGCTTATATGATGTGCATTACCGAGAAGGCCCAGAGATACCTCTCCAGGCAATCGGAGTGACAAAACCTAATCTCGAAATACGCCAACCCAACATGTACCTTTGGAGACACCTGTAGTACTCCTTTATAATCACCCGATTACGTTGTGACGTTTGGTAGTACCAAAGTGTTCCTCCAGAACGGGAGTTGCATAATCTCATAGTTATAGGAACATGTATGGGTCATGAAGAAAGCATTAACAATATACTAAACGATCAAGTGTTAAGCTAACGGAATGGGTCATGTCAATCAGATCATTCTCCTAATGATGTGATCCCGTTAATCAAATGACAACTCATGTCTATGGTTAGGAAACATAACCATCTTCGATTAACGAGCTAGTCAAGTAGAGGCATACTAGTGACACTCTGCTTGTCTATGTATTCACACATGTATTATGTTTCCGGTTAATACAATTCTAGCATGAATAATAAACATTTATCATGATATAAGGAAATAAATAATAACTTTATTATTTCCTCTAGGGCATATTTCCTTCATCTACATCATCCTTGCAACCTTCTAGTGATGCCTGAGTAGTTCACCGCAGACCTATGGGTCCATAGCTAGTAGCTAGATGGCTTCTTCTCTCTCTCTTTGATCTTCAATACAATGTTCTCCTCGATTTTCTTGGAGTTTTATCTCATGTAATCTTCTTTTGCGGTGTGTTTGTTGGGATCCAATGAATTGTGGGTTTATGATATGAAAATTTATGATAAGTAATGGAGTCTTTTCTACTTTATTATGCATTATTGTTATAGCTTTGTATTTCTCTCTGATATATCCGTTTGGTTTGGCCAACTAGACTGATTTATCTTTAATGTGGGAGGTGTTTTCTAATGGGTTCAATCTTGCGGTGCTCTATATCCCAGTGACAGAAGGGGTCAAGACACGTATTTGTATTGTTCCATTAAGGGTAAAATGATAGGGTTTATTCATATTGATTGGGTTTACTTTGTCTACATCATGTCATCTTGCTTAAGGTGTTACTCTGTTTTTCATGAACTTAATACTCTGGATGCATGCTGGATAGCGGTCGTTGGGTGGAGTAATAGTAGTAGATGCAGGCAGGAGTGGGTCTACTTGTTTCGGACGTGATGCCTATATACATGATCATTGCCTTGAATATCGTCATAAGTATGCGTTTTTCTATCAATTGCCCAACAGTAATTTGTTCACCCACTGTATGCTATGTGCTCGAGAGAGAAACCTCTGCTAAAAACTATGGCCCTCGGGTCTACTTTTATCATATATTAAAAATCCAAAAATACCTTGCTGCAATTTTATTCCTTTTATTTTATTTTGCAATTTACTTTTATATCTATCACTATCAGAACTAATTCTTACAAGTAACGAATTCAAGGGGACTGACAACCCTCTTGCTCATGTTGGGTGCAAGTATTTGCTTTTGTGTGTATAGGTTTTGTTCACGAGGCTTTATGTGATTCTCTTACTGGATTGATACCTTGGTTCTCACTGAGCGAAATACTTACCTCTATTGTGCTGCATCTCCTCTCCTCTTCGGGGAAATTCCAGTGCAACTCACAAGTAGCAATACCTTACCCCTATGAGCATCTCCAAGAGACTGAAACGGCGGATCTTGAGATTGAAGAAGTCATGATAGACACCTTTGCTATTGATAGGGCGTCATCTCTATTCAAGTGTAACTGTAAAATTTTTCCTGTAAAGGGTTTCGTTCAGAGTGCAAGTTCTGAGTAATTATGAGCAATAAACAGGTTCCAAGAGCAACTCCAACATCTTCTTCCCGTAAAAGCGGTTTTACGGGATGACTGTATAATTTATGTGGAGTTATCAGACAACAACTTTTCTCAGTTCTTGTAAACCTCTTTCCGTAATTTGCTTTTATTTTATTTTTAGTTAAACAATGGCCTAGGGCCCGCACATCATTGACATGTGTGACGGTGACCCTTCATGGTCGCAGCGCAGCGAGATGGTGCACCGGCGGGCATTGGCGGTAGCGCAACGAGGCGGTGGCCCGATGTGGAGGCGGCGGTGCGACGACGAAACGGGGAGGTCACACAAGCGCGGCGGCTCACAGGAGCATCAACACGTGGTGGCGACGGCTCACGGGCGTGTTGGTGCATCACAGTGGCGGCTCACAAGAGCGACAGAGCGGGGCGACAACGATGGAGGGACACAAGAGCGGGGGTGGAGGCTAATGTGCACGACGACGTGTGGTAGAGGTGCGGCGCAGCGGCGGCGGATACCTGGTGACAGCACGGGCGTGAATTTTCAGGAGGTTGCAACTCACTAAAATTATACGGGAAGGCTTTCTTCCCGTAAACTTGGAGAACAAAAGAGGTGATTATATGGGATCTCGTATTTTTTCAGGTTTACAGGAGCTGTTAGAGGCCTTTTCCCCCAACTTTTCATAAACAGTAGTTTTTTAGGATATGAAAGTTGTTGGAGTTGCTCTGAAACTATGAAAATGCAAGTCACCCTATTAAGTTCTGGGGAAATGTTTGATTATGTTTGGTAAGAGCATCTTCAACCAGACTTTGGCTTTTCTGAATCCATATATGTCCACGAACGACCATGCCCCCTATTTTTAACCCTCAAAATCATGCAATGTAGAATTTCAAACAAGCTAGAACTAAATTTCATTCATTGATTCATAGATAAAACGAGCTAGGACTACATTCAGAAATAAAAAAAAATACACACTACAAACTAATATATCTACTCCTCGTCTGAGGAGATCCGGATCATCCCCTCGTCGGAGCTGCCGACATCATGGTCATTGGCGCCGGGGGACATCTGCTCGTCCTCGTCCTCTGATTCCTCCTCGTATGCAAAGGTCTCCTCCTACTGTCGCAGATGAAGATCCTGCTGCAGTTTGTATACACCACCCACTCATCCTCGATGGACTCGAGGATGGCACGATTTTCAACAATGAGGTCCGGGTCGGCAAGGGTGACAACGTGCACGCGCTTCGCCTCAAGATGCACCTTGACCATGAGGTGCTCCTCCCCCATCAATATGCAGAACTGCTTCGGTGCCTCCTCCATCGAGAGGTTGGGGATGACGTCGACCCCACTGACAGCGACACCCACCATCTCCAACCCAAAGCCGGTGGGATCAACCGCCTAGATTGCCTCCTTTCAGCGTGTGGCTCCCCCTACTCGTTCGAGGTTGAAGGAAGGCAAGTTATAATGCAGGGCGCGGGCGTGGCCTCCATGGTGCGGACCTATGGGCACGATGCTCCAACGTCTAAAGCTTGTATTACGGGATCTTTGTGCGCCCCAGGCTCATGCGGGGAGGATGGCTCGTAGGGGGAGTCAGGATGGAACCGCACACACACGCACTCATGGAGTGGAGTGAGTCTCTGCGACATGGGTAGGTGGCCAAATATCCAGAGCAAGAGTAGAAAAATCCAAGGGATTACGAGATGAATCTGAACAGACTTCACGGGCTAGAGCAGACAAACCTCTTTCACTAATAGTCGGGAATTTGATCTCTCACTAGCAAGAGGGATTGTGCTTCTCTTTCGGTTGCTTCGACTTCACACAGGTGCTCTGAAGGATCTGATCTTTTATCGCGAGCAAGTCTCGCTCTGTCTTGATTGCCTTGAGCTCAGCCATGTCTGCAGCAATTTGGTGCCACTTGAATCTCTCCTGAAGGGCAGCCACCGGATTTGATTCCCGCAACATGTCCAGACGTGCAATTTGTGGAGTGTGAGTTCCCCATCGAGCATTGAGGTGCCGCCCATTGTCTTCTCGCCATGATCTCTTCCGCATGTTCCGCCGCCGTGGTCTCCGCCCACGGGGCTAACGGGCGCGACACCAATCTAGATGCACCCGATGGCGGTGGTGGAGACTGCTCTCCAATGCGCCTCCACCACCGCCAAGATCCCATCTCTGGGCTCGCACTTGAACTGGATCTGGAGTCCTCCTCTGCTTTGCATGCATGCTTCCTTTTTCTCTCAACGCAAAGGCGAGGAGTGGGCACAAAGCGTAGGGGCGGGATGGAAGATCCCGATCCGGAGGCGGCAACAATGGCGGTGGGTGGGGGAGGCGGGGAGCAATGGTTCGAGACGCGGTGGAGAGGGGAGGCGAGCGTGAGCGACATTCGGAAACATCATTTTCATAAAGAAGAAGTGGTGTCTAGAGAAAATATATATGGTATGCAATTGCTAGAAATACAAATCCTTTGTGAGTACTTCATCACTCTTATACTCCCTCCGTCCGGAAATACTTGTCATCAAAATAAATAAAAGGGGATGTATCTAGATGTATTTTAGTTCTAGATGCATCTTTTTTTGTCCATTTTGATGACAAGTATTTTCGGACGGAGAGGGTACAATCACAATATTTTTCATGCCTTTTTTCTATAAAAAACATGCATCTGCATGACAGGTCAAACCGGTCCCACACATCACGCATTTTCTTCGTTTCCCTTCACGTTTCCTCTTTTCACCCAACCATCTCTCCTCCCTCCTCGCGCACCTTCCCCTTCCCGACCCGACACGACCCGAACCGGGAGATCCTCCAGATCAAGCCGCCTAGCCTAGGGCCACGCTGCCACCCACCCACCACCCATGGCCGAGGTCGCCGATGCGCCCCGCCGCGCGGCGCCTGGGGCCTCCTCCTCCCCACCCCCTCCCCCCTCCTCCGCCGGCGGCAGCGGCGACCGCAAGCGTGGCCGCTCCTCGCCCGTGCTCCCGCCGCCTCCCCCCGGCCCCCCTCCACCGGCGGCGCAAAACAAGCGGCACCGGACAGAAGGAGGTGGGTTCGACCGGCGCCGTCTTGGTGGCGGGCAGGACGACAGGAGGTGAGAGCCTTTCGAAAGTTTGGTGCGGGGTTGGGGCAGGGATGGAGGGAGTTCAGCGAGCTTGGTAGCCGGACCAAACAAATCAGAGCTTGCTTGGACCCTTGCTTGTTGCTGTCACTCGAGATCGTTCGTTGCTGATTAGAGATCTCTTAGATTGGTGTCGCCGTATTGGTTAGAACTATTTAGGTGTAGCGTTCTGGATTTGCAGTGTGCAACAAGCCTGTCCAAGGCATGCTGCTGTATTTCTTCTAACTGTGGTTTTCCAAGTAAGTGAAGACGTTGAGGTTGGTTATGGTCTCGCAATTGCTTCTTAGTTCCTGAATCCCAGTAACACCATAAAAATCCTGAGCTACTCATACACTGACTGAGCTTATTAAGTGGCTTTAGGTGCTGCACTTTGTTTTGATCCCGGAATTGCTATTTGTTAAAATAACGAACATAAAGGATGCATTTATCTGATTATTTGGGTGTCTACCAGTGTCTGGTTTTTGTGCTTACAAGTTTTGTTGAGCGCTGCTGCAGATTCTAAAATTTCTGTGCTTCTATTTCCTAGGTTTGGGAATGATCATGGTGGCCAAGGTCGACACAACAATCGTGCACCAGGTATGCATTAGTGGAGGAGGGTCATGCAGTACTCAATAATTATTTATATGGTACGTTGGAGGAGGGTCATGCAGTATTCAATAATTATTCATATGGTATGTTTGCTATTGGATTTAAAACTAGTAGTTTTAAGTTCCAGATAGATTGAAAGTCTGGCTTGAGTTCATTTGCCTCATGAGTTACGTCAAGACTTATGAGCGGGCCATACTTAATGTAGTCATCATACTGGACCATGAACCAAAGCAAACACCGGGCATACTTTTTTTAAACTTTATTAGGATCTACTCCCTCTGTCCGGGTTTATTAGGCTGGAGGGCAACGCAGCGACGTCCTTCATTCTAAGGCCGCTCGAGGAAATGTCTCGCTATTCGGCCGCTGTTGTCTCGATCATCTCTCTTCGTTTAGTTTTCGATGCTATTAATTAGGTAACTGTTAGCATGCACAAAGATTAAGACAGAGGTGTGCATGATATGGAAACTGCCAGCCAGTGCATGGGTTCACCCTCCCTTCCGATTGTTCATGCAGCGTCCGAGTGCACGAGGCGTGGGCCTGGGTGGCATTAGCTAGCCTAATAGTTTTGGGGTAAATTAACGTCATTAAATTACTTTCCTTCCAAAGCGCTTGCTGATATCTGTAAAGTGCGTGGGTCCCTTGGTCCTGCCAATCCGGTCTACGGGCCTAATGAAACCAGACAGAGGGGGTAGCAGAATATGAAGAGAAGTCATTTAAAAATGAATGGCATATGGGCACATAAATTATTTCTTGTCTACTTTAGTATCTTATGGATGTAATTGTTTGTTAATGGCGTGCATTTTGGTTTGCGTGCAACATATTCTATAGATTGGCATGATTCTGGACATGGTGGATGGAATGAAGGATCAGGGAACTCTCGTAGGTACGCATGTTCTCCCTCCATCGAAAAATGTAACGTGCCCGAACATCCCAAGATTCCCAAGATTCAAGTTCGACCAACGATTTGGTCAATAAAATGTGGTTCATTGTAACAAAAAAACATATCAGTGCCTTTGTATTTGAATGTATTTTCTAATGATAGAACTTTTGTGTCACATAATATGCCTTACATTCTGCAATGGAGGGCGTAATTCCGAACAACCTCCATTCATTTTGGTGATGCACGTTGGACGTTATTAAGTCACTAATTATACCTGCTAAGATGAAATCAGTGACTAATTATACCTGCTAAATGAAATGATTATGAGTACATGCTTTGCATTCTGTATTATACAAATTTCAGAACATGTTGAGTTTTTTTTTTGGGGGGGGGGGTCCATTTACAAACTTGAGAGCATTCAAGTTGGTCGTATTTCCAAGTACTTGTTGTTTCCTTGTGCAAGCATTATAACTGAAAAGATACGGGACACTTATGTTTTTTTCTTCTTAAATCAATGTGAAGATTAAATAATTGAAAATGACGCAATCATCCTGGATCTCTTGGGCAATTATGTACAATATGTAAAAGGATATGGTTACTTTGCTTGATTAGCATATAATAAATGCGTCCACAAGTTGATAAGAGATAGAAAACGAGTGCACACCATCCAATGATTATGAGTCTAACGACTGTGACTAGTCTAGTAGTCTCAGTCTGATTGTCGACTAGCTTATTCGTGTAGACTAGCTCGTTGAGTCGAGCGGTGGAGCGACTAGTCATCAACTAGTCTGGTTGTTTGAGTCCATCGACTCAATTTGGAGGGATAAGTGAGCAGAGCTCAGTCTGCGGGATGGAAAAAATTGCAACCCTAGCTTTCCAGGCTCGCTCCACATGCCTCACCTCGGACCAGGCTGCCGCCACTACCCATTGCCCGCCACTGCCGCTACTACCCACCACTGCCGCCGGCGGCGGGGGCCAGGAGCATTACGATGCTCTCCCTTCGTTGGTTCTGCTCCTCCCCTGGATCCACCCCTCTGCTGTTGAGCTCCTCCCCCTGATGCTCTCCTATTCTGATGTGATCCTCCTCTGGATCAACTCAATTTTTATTGTATAATATACAGTATATACTCGCGCGTTGCCACACCCGCCCATCCTAAACAAAATATATAGAAATATTAAGAAAATTTGGATAGTAAATACATTTGATTAAAGATTGAACGATTCAAATTACAATCTTTTAATATAAGTGGTGCAGCATAACTGTCAACTGTTAATTAGAATCAATCCACTATTCACAAAAATCCTTTTGTGTTCACATATTCCCTATATCACGTTCATCCGAAGAGATGATCGAGAAATACACATAACAAAAAATTGTACAACATTTTATCTTCCGGAGGCTAGCCTTGTCTGATCTTTGCACATAATTCAACTCTCCCAGAGGAGTTCGATGGTGGAATATCTCCATAGAATTGGTTATCTTCTCAAATAAAATGGGCATGCTGCAGCAGAGCACAAACAGTACTCGAAATCAGGACCCTTGGACATGTTCCATGCGTCCAGCAGACTTCTTACATAAAGTTAGCACTTCAAGAGGCAGTCGTTGTACCTTTTTTCTCTCTCAATCTAGTAAATAGGTACCAGATCCCTCTTCACCGGCGTAATCCTCAAATGGTCAATAGTCCAAGCAGTTATTGGATGGAATAGTCCACTACAGGCTGGAATGCACCCAAGATTCCCAAATCCTCGCCGCATGATCAACTTACATCCCCACCTAAACTCTGAAATTGCAGCATGAATTTTCATTATTTAAGTAATAAATGAACATTCCAATTCAGAAAGAGAGAAAACAATTTACTGTGGCAATAAAAGGTATTTGCTATAGTTTATAAATGTTCTTCTGTAACTGCTTGATGGTATATGATTTTTCTTGTATGGGAACAAAGTGATTGGGTGAATAATGACAAAAATAATAAATTCTAAATTAATCAAAGTCAGAAAAAATGACGGAACCATTCATATATTTCAAAGATATACAAATGTAATTACAGTCTTACTTAATTGTATAACTTGTCATCTGGTTCTAGTTTAAATAGAGCTAGTACAGATATGGGAAATGCATACGTAGCTTACCGTTCATTCCTCTCTCTTGAAACAGTAAGTTTCCTTGATTATGTCCATTGAATGGCTTTTTTCATTCAGAATTCCAACTGATTCAGGAAACAGGATAACAAACTTTCGATTCCCTTCCTAGTTTCATTATCCAATCTTGTAAGTAAGAATCTGTAGAATAAAATAAACAATGTAAACAACATACCATCTTTGCAGAAAATTACTCCCTCCGTTCCTAAATATAAGTCTTTTTAGAGATTCCAGTATGGACTACATGGGAGCAAAATGAGTGAATCTACACTCTAAAATATGTCCATATGCATCTGTATGTAGTTTGTAGTGGAATCTCTAAAACGACTTATATTTAGGAACGGAGGGAGTATATTATTAAGCGTCTCCTGAAACCTGCAAAAAGGCACATTTGAAGATCCAAGAGGGGACTGAGATAATACAAGAAAAGCTCAATGGGCAGTGAAGCAACAGGGAAGAACCAACATAAGAAAATAAAATAAGGGAGGAAAGTCAAGTGGACATGTCGCTCACCGCTTTGCTGCTCTTTGTTTCATCACCAAGGCACTCCCAGCTCCTAAACGCCAGAGTATAGAATTCATCTCGTATTTTGTATGACAGCACACAGCAGGGGCCACCAAGGGAACAAACAACAAGTATTATAAGACAATGAGCAATCATGATTAACACAAAACTATTTGTCATCACATAAGTGGTTCATTAATCGAAACAATCATGCTTAACACGAACCAGCAGTGGTCCACACACGCATTTCGACTATTGACATACTTGTTCTTTTTGGTAACCTAATCGAATTGAACAAATCAAGTGGTCTCTTAATCCTTACCCTCATACTTACCACGAAACTAAGCAGGAAACATGGCTGATGAACTGGATATCGGAGATGAGACGAAAGATAGACAGGAAGATGATTGTGTGCAACATAATACATGTGAGCAATGGGACGAGGGACGAGGAAGTAACACTGTGATGGCGAAATTAATCACAATTGTTGCAAGAGGGAGATGGTTGACCCCACGATGATTACGGCGATGACGGCAGTTTCAGGTCGTTCATTATGGCCTTCAAGCAAGCAAGGGGCAGGAGAGGGAACGACATGGAGGCCCGACGACGTTGACGGCGCGTGCCCCTACCGAAGGGATGAAACTAAGCAGTGGGGAAGCGTGGAAGCGGAAGTAGGACTGCCACATTGCACACCGCGGCGGCGGCGGTGAGGAACCCATGACCGACGCAAGAGAGGCAGGGGATGCACAGTACGGGCCAGAAACCATGGGCTCAGATACGGCTATCATGGATAAGAGGATCCCTGTGTCGGCTGCGAGTAGCGGCCCGAATCCAGGCGGGCCTCGCGGGTGACAAGGTGAAAAACGGGCAGAGGCTATTCATGGTACGGTGGATAGATCTTGGAACGTCCATTATTGTGATCGAACGGCCAAGAAGGTTAAATAGCTGTGGAGGCTTGTAGGTCGCTTAGTTATACTGTTTTTTAATTACTTACTAGGTATTAGTAATTGATTACTGTAAGTTGAGTACTACAGTACCATGTCGACTAGTCCAGCAGTAGTCTATACTAGTCACGATTAGTCTATGAGTCTCAACCTCGGCTCGACTTGTTGACTCCTCGACTCGTAATTCTTGACGCCATCTCCTTTCAAGTATAAGCAGCACTATGTTGTGCTTAATTTGTCCGCATCCATCTTTCTTTAAAGAGTACCAACTGTGAGCAGTTTTGAAATTATAGGAACCAACTTGAACATTATAAAACAGAGGGGCGAAACGAGCCCATTGGTAAACTACAGGGATGATTACATTTTTCCTTAGATATATTTGGCCGTACTTGTGTTTCCTTTTCTTTGTATTGACATGACCAACATTGATGCTCCACAGGGAAGGTCTGATGTCTTACAAGCAGTTCATGCAGGAGCTTGAAGATGACGTTTCGCCTGTTGAAGCTCAAAGCAGGTCTCCTATGCTGAACCGCTCTTCGTGGTGGCAGACTTATAGTTCAACTACAACTAGTCTATCTCCTTTATAGTGATAGAACTTCAATTTTGTTGTGCAGTGTACTTTCAGTATGGTTTATGTGACATAATTCTGTTCATTTTACTAGATATGAGGAGTACAAGTCAGAGTACATCACAACTCAGAAGAAAGCTTACTTTGACCTTCATAAGAATGACGATTGGTATTACTTTTTTTTTCCATTGCATCCTTTTGATGTGTCCTCTAGTGACCTTTTTTTCAGACATTTTACTGGCCCATTTCTTCATTCTGTTGTAGGTTGAGAAACAAGTACCATCCTACTAACCTTGAATCTGTTATGGAAAGGTTAGCTAGTTTCTTAATATACTTCCACAATTATGTAGTGAACTATCTCCTTTGTTACTATTTATTGGGAGTCCATTTAGGTGATAGCTATTATCTTTCTTTGCACAAGCAGACGGAACGAACTTATAGAGCTACTGCAAATGAATTCTTCCAAGATTTGCAGAGCGGAAATTTTGACACGTAAGACCCCCCACCCCCCATGCCCTCCTCCCTTTGAAAGTGAGTATGTGTTTTACCTTCTTTTTTTCCCATCGTGCAGCGGTCCAGGATTAACGAGTTCGGCAGCGAACAAATCTGGAAATAATGATGTGAATGTAAATGGAAAAAAGGGGAAACTTGGAAAGGACCCTGATGATTTATATTATTCTGCTCCCAAGGCTCATCCAGTCAGTTCTGAGCCTCGGCGAATTAGCATTGACATTGAACAAGCTCAAGCTCTCATCTGTAAACTTGATTCTGAGAAGGGTATTGAGAATAATGTTCTATCTAGTAGTGATGATGACAAAGCAGGCAGCGGATCACATGGTTCAATGGGCCCAATTGTAATAATACGGGGTGCATCTACTGTGAAGGGTCTTGAAGGTGTTGAGTTGCTGGACACTCTTGTCACTTATTTGTATGCGTATCCATGGTGTGGATTATTATGGCATGTCTGAGACAAATGAGCCAAAAGGTCTAAGGCATGTGAAAGCAGACTCAAGGACATATGATGGGCCTAGCTCAAATACAGCTGAATGGGAGGAGAAACTTGATTCATTCTGGCAAGACAGGATTCAAGGTCAGGATCCATTGGAAATATTGAAAGCAAAGGACAAGATTGATGCAGCTGCTAGTGAAGTGTTGGATCCACATGTCAGGAAAATAAGGGATGAGAAGTATGGATGGAAATATGGTTGTGGAGCTAAGGGGTGCACAAAGCTTTTCCATGCTTCTGAGTTCGTCACGAAGCATCTCAAACTCAAGCATACTGATTTTGTGGTGGATCTGACTTCAAAAGTGAGAGAGGATATTTATTTTGAGAACTACATGAAGTATGTTTTCTGCATCTTGGTTCATTTTTAGCAAAATAATGTTTCACATTGCAATTAGATTATGGCGTGTTTTATCTTGGATGCAGTGATCCCAAGGCGCCTGGGGGAACACCGATCATGCAACAATCTGCTCCAGTAAGCCTCATTGCCTGGTTTATATTAACTTGCAAATCGGCAGCAAGCCAGCAATTAAGTTCATGTCTTTTTGTTTGTATTGGTCAATTTTACAGAGGGAAAAGGGCAGACAGCGGCCACCGATTGAGAGTCGGCTGAGAGATGAACGCGGCCGTAGATTTGACAGAAATATTGATTCATCAAACCCTGATGGATCCAGTGAAAACCCTGATGATCCAATGTATGATTCTTATGGTGATTCGGCTGTACATGGTGCCTTTCCTCCAGATGTTCCAGCTCCTCCAATGCTGATGCCTGTGCCTGGTGCTGGGTAAGTCTGCAATTTCTGTTTATTTTGCACAATGTTGTTCTTATTGTTGTTCCATTTGTTATTGCAGCCCACTTGGGCCGTTTATTCCTGCACCACCGGAAGTTGCAATGCGTATGTTGAGGGAGCAGGGTGGGCCACCACCTTTCGAGCCGAATGCTGGTCCACGTCCTAGGAAAGCAGGAAGGGTGGTGGTCCCCCAATGGGTGGTCCATCACCAATCCTTAATGCTCCACTTCCTATAATGCATGATCCACGTATGCAAGATCCACGCATGCAGGATCCCGTAAAATACGAAGGTAAAGTTTTGAATCTCAATCTCGTCGTGTTTTTGTTCCCTAATGGTTCTCGCTATGGAATGTAGCAGTTTATTTTCGACGTTCTGAAACGCCGTCGACAGAAAAATTGCTTGTTGTTAAATAATATTCAATGATCTTGGTGAGAAACAGTAGGAATTTGTACTGCATAATTTTTTAAATATTAGATTTACATATGTACGTGGAAATGAAAAAGAATTATGATATATTTTAAACAGTAATGGTCACTGCTATTTATCTCTGGACTTCTCTTTCACGTCATTGTGTTTCATTGTCTTGATGTGCATGTTCTGTTATCTTGTTCTCTGAAGTTCAGTATGGAATTATTGTGATTTTTTAGCACATTCGAGCTGATCAACAAAGTTCACACGTTTATCTAACTTCGGATCAGTTCAGAGTTTGTAACTTTGCATACCTTAAGAATTATGGCGAAGGTCACCAAGGGTTACATTAAATTAAGCATCTGCAGTTTGAAACATTGTGAACCATGTTCCTAGTACTAGTTCTGAGTTAGAAATCCCTTTTGCCTGCCCATTGCCTCATTATCTTTCATTTCAGTCATTCACCTTTTACCGTCATTCACCTGCAGCTATCAAGATCTCGACGCTCCTGGAGATGAAGTGACAGTTTTGGACTACCGGAGCCTGTAGTCGTGTGCTGTACGGCCTTTTAATCTTGAAGCCGTGGGACGATACCACCACCGCAACGGGACCTTGCTCATCTCCATTAGTTTGACCGTGGCGGAGGAACACTGATGCGGTGCCCTGTCCTGTGAGCTATGTTATACTACTCAATGGTGCTTCTAAAACTGAACCACATGAAATCAAAGCAACTGGCGCACTGAAAGCACGGTTGTGGAGTGTGTATTTCCAACATAATTTTTTAGCTTTTCAAAATTTCCACCATCTAGAGAGAGAGAGAGTAGAGGTCTCTGCTGCCGTATCCAGAACTCCAGACCAGATATTCCACACCGTGTATGCAATCTGTAATTTATATACAGGAAAAAACGGTTGGTAGATGGAACCCTGATTGGTCAAAACTGCTCAAGTTGTGTTTCCTGGAACTCTGGACTGTACGCTTTGCCTGATCTGGAAAACCATGTGTTGGCAGTGCAGCTCTCTGGACATGCGCGAGAGAGCTACTGGCTTCTGCAGGGTCGTTGAGTCCACGGTAAGTCGTCGACGTGCAAGATCGACGGCCGCTGACGCTACGAGCTAGTAACACTGGCCGGCTCATCGTCAGGGATCCTGAGGTACCAAAGAGTGTTTTCTTAGCGTAGGCCCGAGATTTTGAGAGCGTAGTGGGTAACAAAGCGACGTGGACTGCGTCGTATGCAACAGAAAACGAGCGATGTGGACTTGGGTGTATGCATTCTTTTCTGAGGAAAATACACATGCAGTACGGCCGTCGCGTCGGTGTCCGACCCTCTGTACTTGCCAGGCCCTGGTGGCCCCGGTCTCTATTGTTGACTGGCAACGAATCTATCGGGGGAAGGGTAACAAATTCCACGTTCCCGCCGGCCAACTCTCCTGTTGGAAGGTGACAAGCTGCCCGTGACCCACGCCGGCCACTTGATCACAGATCCATCGTATCCCGCGGCTGTGAGCGCCTAGTGGCCAACTAGTAGTGTGGCGACTATGCATGGAGCTTAAGGAATAAGGAAGAAGAACATGCCCCCCTATAAAAAAGAAAGAAAATGAAGAACATGCCACCTACTCCTACATTGGAAAGTCATTATGGGTGATGCAAGGGTGTCGTCTCTTTGATTTCATATCTGTTTTGAACTCAGAACCATCTCAAGAAGCGATACAAAAATATCAAGAGGCGATTCGAAATCATACAAAAATGATTATGTGTCTTAATTTGTGCCACTCGGAGATACAAGAGGCAACAGTCATCTCTAACTTTTCCCTTGGACTGAAGACACCGCGACCAAGGCATAAAATCATCACATCTTTCCTGCACTCTCACGTGTCGAGCAAGTTGTTGACACGCACGAAGGAACGCTGCATCCCGGCCGTCTATCGGCTCGATCCGACGGCTCAAGGTGACCCCTCCCCTTCTCATTTCAAACCGGCCAGCCCACGCCCCGCCGCGCCCGCGCCAAACCCCCGATCCGAGCCTCCCGCGCCGAGCCGCGACTCTCACACTGACAGCCGGGCTCCCACCACGTTACCCCGCCCGGCCGGTACGAGCTCGGCCGCTCTGAGGCTTCAGCCGGGCCCACGTGGCAGCGAGAGAGACCTCGCGGGGCGGCCGCAGCTTCGTGGAAGCTTCCCCCGAACAATCTCCTCGAGAACGAGTCCCCATTCGCGACCGAAATCCGGGCCGCAGAGACAGAAAAAACAAAACAAATCACCAAGCTCCGCACCAGCACCACAGTGGCGAAGCCGCAACGAACTTGCGCCGGCCTCGCCCGTGGAACCTTCTAGAGCCTTGACGGCTGGGGCGGCAGGTGAGGCGAGTGATCCTGAGGTGTCCGATCGATCCCGTGGTGATTTGGTTGCCTGAGTGCTCCTCTGTGTGTGTGTGTGTGTGTGTGTGTGTGTCTGCAGGGTTTCTGGTCGTCGTCGTCGGTGTCGGTGTCATCTCTCCTGCGAGCGCTGCCGCGGACGCGGCGGCTGGCTGGTGTCTGATTGTCGGGCATGGCGGTCGGGAGCTCGCCGACGCCGCCGGAGATCCGCTCGCCGGAGCGGGACATGCCGGAAGATGCGGCGGGCGCGGAGGGGGAGGAGGAGGAGGAGTTTGGTGACGCCTTCGATATACCCCATAAGAACGCATCCCACGACAGCTTGCTCCGATGGAGGGTACGGGATCCTTCCTCTCCTCACACTTTCCCGTTAGACTGATCTAGGCCGGACTCTGCTGGTTCGCAAAATGCCCAAAATATCGCCATTCTGGCGTGTTCCGTCCTGGCTGGAATCGGGACGTGCTAATTCTGTGCAGGAAGAGGAATAATCAAACACTAATGTTTTTGGTCTAGTGGGTACACTGCACTGAGGTTTACTGACATGTCATTGACCTGATGATTTACATATTACGTTCATTGTTTGTCCGCGTTTCCTGCAAGTCAAGGCATTGGAGTCTGTTTGGCGACACTACCTTCTTTTATTACTGCCGTGCACATGCACAGAGCCGCAGTCAACTTCTCATAAAACTGAAACCACAAGCAAAGTACTGAAACCAGAGGTCTGTCATTCATTCATCCAGACAATACTAGTTTTTGCGGTATTCACAGGTTTGGGTAGTTCATCTACCTTAATGTATTGGGGGACATTACAAAAAGAAGCAAACAGTAACACTTGTACTACAGCTACAAAATCACACTTATACTACAGCTAACCAGGCACTTGTTTTGCACAATAGTTGTGAGTTGGGTTCATTACAGTTTGCTGTGGCTACAGGTGAAGGACCCTTCGGGGTAGACAAATATAAGCCTTACTTATTATTTAGTTCTGATAAATATGGTTATTCTCTCCTTTCAGCAAGCTGCTCTCGTGCTGAATGCTTCACGTCGGTTTAGATATACTCTAGACCTTAAAAAGGAGGAAGAGAAAGAGATAATTAGAAGAACGATCCGATCACATGCACAAGTGATACGGGTAATGTGTCGTTTTGCAGCTTATGCACCCTATTTCTCTTCCGTCCGTCTTCTTTTGTTCATTCTAATTTTGAATTCTCCAGGCAGTATTTCTTTTCAAAGAAGCCGGAGAAAATGATCCCAGAGGTACTCATTCATACCATTAACCTCTATTTAGTGTTTGTTGTCATTAAAGTGCTTCTTTTATGCCATGTTTATGGATGGCAGTGACCCAAATGGTAGAATAACTTTGGTTTTCTACATTTCCATCCTAGATTGCATCTGTGCTTCTTAGCCACAATGTACCAAATGGTGGGGTTATATGCAAACATTATGAAACAAAATAGTTCCCAAACTTCATTGGTAGCTGTAGTCATTCATCTCTGATTTGCCTTCTGTAAACTGATCACTACTTCTAAATGTGCAATATTACAGCAAAATTTCCCGCTCATTTATTTCGTACAATGCTGCCACTATCTTTATTTATCTTACCAGCCTATTCTCCACATTTTCCCTGATCATTTTGCTTGTCTTATTGTTGCCTTTTCAGTTGTATTTTTCTGAAGGGCTGTCTTTTCAGTTTATACTTGCAATTGGTCTATCTTGTATCTGTGATTATTTTGCATACATTGTAATTTATATTCTTGTGCTATTTTCAATATTCCTCATCTGAGCAGAAGCTTATACTGGTATAAAACTTACAACGGCCTCTCGAGGTTTTCCAATTGAAATGGAAAAGCTTAAAACTTTAAACAGAGATCATGACAGTGTTCTTCTTCAGGAAATTAGAGGAGTAAGTTAACACTGAGCTAGAATATATTTTTAACCTCGTCACCTGTTGCTATTCGTTTATGTGTAATGACACTCTTCTTTCCAGGTTAAGGGGCTGTCAGATTTATTAAAGAGTAATTTAGACAGGGGAATTAATCCAACTGAGGATGAATTGTTACAAAGGAGGGATGTTTTGAACAAATACATATCCACGCAAGAAAAGAAAAAGCATACTGGTATAGCTTTTGTATGTTATTTCTGTAAGTAAATTGCACAAGGTCAATCTTGCAAGTTTGTAGCCACTTGCAATTTCAGTTTCCTTATGGGACATCTGTTCTCTTAATTATCTACATATCTCTACATCGGTCCTTCTTTAGTGTATGCATTTTGTGTGTCTGAGCAGGGTTAAGCTTTCCAGTTACATAAAAGTTGTAATTTGGCATAAGTTCCTTACGAAATTCTAAGGTTACTATTGCAAAATTTAAAGTGCATCTATGTTGCATATTACTACTACAACAACAACAACAGCAACAACAACAACAACAACAACAACAACAACAACAACAACAACAACAAAGCCTTTAGTCCCAAACAAGTTGGGGTAGGCTAGAGGTGAAACCCATAAGATCTCGCGATCAACTCATGGCTTTGGCACATGGATAGCAAACTTCCACGCACCCCTGTCCATAGCTAGTTCTTTGGTGGTACTCCAATCCTTCATATCTCTCTTAACGGACTCCTCCCATGTCAAATTTGGTCTACCCCGACCTCTCTTGACATTCTCCGCACACTTTAGCCGTCAGCTATGCACTAGAGCTTTCGGAGGCCTGCGCTGAATATGCCCAAACCATCTCAGATGATGTTGGACAAGCTTCTCTTCAATTGGTGCTACCCCAACTCTATCCCGTATATCATCATTCCAAACTCGACCCTTCCTCGTGTGGCCACACATCCATCTCAACATACACATCTCCGCCACACCTAACTGTTGAACATGTCGCCTTTTAGTCGGCCAACACTCAGCACCATACAACATTCTTGGGTCAAACCGCCGTCATGTAGAACTTGCCTTTTAGCTTTTGTGGCACTCTCTTGTCACGAGAGAATGCCGAGCTTGGCACCACTTCATCCATCCGGCTTTGATTCGATGGTTCACATCTTCATCAATACCCCCATCCTCCTGCAGCACTGACCCCAAATATCGACAGGTGTCCTTCTGAGGCACCACCTGCCCATCAAGGCTAACCTCCTCCTCCTCACACCTAGTAGTACTAAAATCGCATATCATGTACTCGGTTTTAGTTCTACTAAGCCTAAACCCTTCCGATTCGAAGGTTTGTCTCCATCTAACTTCCTATTTACCCCCGTCCGACTATCGTCAACTAGCACCACATCATCCGCAAAGAGCATACACCATGGGATATCTCCTTGTATATCCCTTGTGACCTCATCCATCACAAAGGCAAAAAGATAAGGGCTCAAAGCTAACCCTTGATGCAGTCCTATCTTAATCGGGAAGTCATCAGTGTTGACATTCACTTGTTTGAACACTTGTCACAACATTATCGTACATGTCCTTGATGAGGGTAATGTACTTTGCTGGGACTTTGTGTTTCTCCAAGGCGCACCACATGACATTCCGCGGTATCTTATCACAGGCCTTCTCCAAGTCAATGAACACCATATGCAAGTCCTTCTTTAGCTCCCTGTATCTCTCCATAAGTTGTAGTAGCAAGAAAATGGCTTCTATGGTCGACCTCCCAGGCATGAAACCAAACTTATTTTTGGTCACGCTTGTCATTCTTCTTAAGCGGTGCTCAATGACTCGCTCCCATAGCTTCATTGTATGGCTCATCAGCTTAATTCCACGGTAATTAGTACAACTATGAACATCCCCCTTGTTCTTGAAGATTGGTACTAATATACTCCGTCTCCATTCTTCTAGCATCTTGTTTGCCCGAAAAATGAGGTTGAAAAGCTTGGTTAGCCATACTATCGCTATGTCCCCGAGGCCCTTCCACACCTCAATGGGGATACAATCAGGGCCCGTCGCCTTGCCTCCTTTCACCCTTTTTAAAGCCTCCTTGACCTCAGACCCCTGGATTCGCTGCACAAAACGCATGCTGGTCTCATCAAAGGAGTCGTCCAGTTCAATGGTAGAACTCTCATTCTCCCCATTGAACAGCTTGTTGAAGTACTCCCGCCATCTATGCTTAATCTCCTCATCCTTCACCAGGAGTTGGTCTGCTTCGTCCTTGATGCATTTGACTTGGCCAATATCCCTCGTCTTCCTCTCTTGGATCTTGGCCATCTTATAGATGTCCCTGTCGCCTTCCTTCGTGCCTAACCGTTGGTAGATGTCCTCATACGCCTGACCCCTTGCTTCACTGACAACTCGCTTTGCGGCCTTCTTCGCCATCTTGTACTTCTCTATGTTGTCTGCACTCCTATCCAGGTATAGGCGTCTGAAACAATCTTTCTTCTCTTTAATCGCCTTTTGGACATCATCATTCCACCACCAGGTATCCTATCCTCGTTTCTCCTTCCCTTGGACACTCCAAACTCCTCCGAGGCCACCTTACGAATGCAAGTCGCCATCTTCATCCACACATTGTCCGCATCCCCCTCCTTCCTCCCAAGGGCCCTCCTTAATGACCCTCTCCTTGAACGCGCGAGCTACCTCCCCCTTGAGCTTCCACCACTTTGTTCTAGTGACTTTGGCACGCTTATCCCGCTGGACACGAATCCGAAAGGGAAGTCAGCAACCACCAGCTTATGCTGAGCTACAACACTCTCTCCAGGTATCACCTTACAATCTAGGCTAGAGTGTTGGCCGCAAAGGATATCAACACCTCTCCTCACCGCTGCATCAACTAGCTCCCGAAGCTTCCTTGTCAGAGACTCTATGTTCCAGCTACCTAAGCGGATCCTCCTAGGCTTGGCTAGCTTCCTTACCCTTCGCACTCGTCGAGTCAAATGCAAAGACCCTTGCTCATTTTCCACTACCTCCGGGCGCCGATGTAGCGCGCCACCAGGGGGGTGATGGCCCGGCCCTTGCCCATTTGACACCACACCCGGGTTCCGATGTGGCGCGTCGCTGAGAGGGTTATGCTCCAACGAAAATCTTTTGGGTTTCGTCTCCATAAGTGGCTGAGTTTTTACGTTGGCTCGCCAAGCCTATCACAACCCTCCTCCTTTACCCAGGCTTGGGACCGGCTATGTTGAGACAGCATAGGCGGAGTTCTATGTTGCATATTACTATATTAGAAAAATTGATTACGAAATAGTCCTATGAGACTTTCTTTCAGTACGACATCAAATCAATTTCAATGCTTCAACATATTTGGTATCAAATTTTAACCATAGTAAATTTTGGTATTGCAGCGTTTTGTATTTGATGCATGCAAAGATTTAACTCTCATCATTCTAATGGTAGCTGCTGCCATATCTCTTACGTTGGGCATGGCCACAGAGGTATTTTCTACCTCTTCACTAATTGTTTCCTTAGAATTATCCTTTCATTATATCATCTTCCTTAGCCATGGTAGTTTTGAACTTGAATAATTGTCATGCTTTACTATAACTGCATTTGTTATTTTCTCTTATCTAGGGTGTCAAGGAAGGATGGTATGAGGGGGAAGTATTTTTTAGCTGTTTTTCTTGTGATACTTGTCACCGTAATTGATCGAGTTTGCGCATTTCCTACTATATTTGCTTTGTTTTTGCCTTCACCTCTAGCTTGCTGCGATCTAATTGTTTCTTTTTCATCTATCTAGCAACCAGTGATTACAGGCAATCACTTCAGTTTCAACATCTGAATGAGGAGAAACAGAACATACAAGTGGAGGTGAGTATGATCATGTGTAACTATATTTTGGTGCAGCTCTAGATATGAATTCCCATTCATTGCTTACATTCCTGATTTACCATATCTTTTAATTAGGTTCTTAGAGGTGGTAAAAGATTTCGAACTTCAATATTTGACCTTGTTGTCGGTGATGTGGTTCCCCTGAATATTGGTGACCAAGTAAGATGGTATATTATTTGTCAACTCTGTTTATTTTTCACCCTAGAATAATTTGCTTACATTCATTACTTCACATTTTAGGTTCCTGCTGATGGTATCCTGATATCTGGCCATTCTCTTGCAATAGACGAATCAAGTATGACTGGGGAATCAAAACTGTGAGTTCCGATTGCATAACTTCTTTCTTGCAGCGGTTCAAACATGCTTTTTTTTGCTTGAGACTCAAACACACCTCTTCGGATTTTCATGATGTGATATTATTTTTAGGTTCACAAGGATCAAAAGGCTCCGTTCTTGATGTCTGGTTGCAAGGTTGCAGATGGCTATGGTTCTATGTTGGTGAGCACCACTATCTTAAGTGTTTAAGCAACATGTTAGGTTAACTTACTGTTTCCGGTGTCACAATACATAGCATTTTTCTCTCCCTTTTGTGCTTTTTCTATATTTCGATTCTTAATGGTTAGACTTTAAATATCATAATATTTATCCACTTTGCCTATCAAATACAAAGGTAACAGGTGTGGGTATCAACACTGAATGGGGCCAGTTGATGGCTAACCTCTCTGAAGATAATGGTGAAGAAACCCCATTGCAGGTTAATCTCTGTTCAGGCTCATCTATATTCTTGCATGAATGAATACTGATGAGACTCTTTCAACTCATGGAGTAGGTGCGTTTGAATGGTGTTGCTACTTTTATTGGCATGGTGGGTCTGTCAGTAGCTGGTGTTGTACTTGGCGTGCTTGCGATAAGGTATTTTGCATGATAATGCAGCACAAACAAATATACTCTTTATAACCACTTACTGAACTACAGATATTTTACTGGACATACCAAGAATCCGGATGGGACTGTTCAATTTCGGGCTGGAACTACTGGTCTCAAACAAGGATTTATGGGTGCAATCAGAATTTTAACAATCGCCGTATGTATTTTAAATACAAGTATACAGCTAATATCTTGAATCATTTTCATCTTTTGGTAACCTGATTTTGTGTAATACTATCCATAGGTAACCATCGTAGTTGTTGCTGTGCCTGAGGGACTTCCACTGGCCGTAACATTGACGTATGGATCTCCTTATTGTGCAAATTACTTGTAAATTTCAGTCACATGACTATCTATATTTTGCGGTTTCAGACTTGCGTATTCAATGCGAAAGATGATGCGAGACAAGGCGCTGGTAAAAAAACAATCCTATTTCTGTATAAAACATTCACATGATAGGAAACTTTATTATCCTTATTTTCTTTATTTAGGTGAGGCGGCTCTCATCTTGTGAAACAATGGGATCAGCAACTACTATATGTAGTGATAAGACAGGAACTCTCACCTTGAATAAGGTTTGTAAAATCAGTCTGGTGCTTGTGCCATTAAACACCCTTTAAAGATCTGTCATGATGCTATTCCAAGTCCCGATATGCTGCCCTGACAAGAGGATAATTCTTTTGATTTACTTTAAGTCTTGGAACATACCTGTCAGCACGGCACAACCAAAATTAACACAAAAAACAGCACCAATTTGATGCCAGGATCTTTGGGTCATCGTGGTTCGCTTTTGTAATCCTTATATTATTGATTATGTAGATGACAGTTGTGGAGGCACACTTTATCGGGACAAGGTTGGATCCTTGTGATGATGTTAGGGCAATCTCAAGTAGTTCAGCGGCACTGCTTATTGAAGGAATTGCACAAAACACTACAGGAACTGTATTTTTGCCAGAGGTATAGCAACTTTATTTCTTCCTTCTTTAATAATATTAGAGGTACCTGAATTATCTATTATATTGGAGGTACATGCATTATCCATTGTCCAGAAAAGCAATAACATACAGGTCGCCAATCTGTAATGTATAATCCAGCTAGCCTAGATTTAATTGAAAAGATCAGCAATTTTGAAAGTTCATGGTTTATAAGGCGGTAGAGCGACCTAAAGCGAGCACCACCCGCTCTAACGCAGCAAGCGCCTAAAGCGGGCAAATATAAGGCGCTGCCAGGGCGCCTTGTCGCTAAGCGTCTGAAGCGGACGCTTTATAAACAATGATTAAGTTATGACTGGTTACAGCCACTTTGTAAAGATTTGTTATTTTACTTTTATGTAAAACATGGTGGTCCATAATGCTATTTGAGGAACATTGGAGATGGTAATAGCCCAGTTTTCACCATCCGATCTTTATTTTTATTGTTTTTTCAGGATTTTTTACTTTTATTATAGGAGTTCAGCTTAGTGTTCTCTTCTGTACTAATTGCCTGGGAGTAAGTGAACTGCACGTGGTCCTGCTATGTTCGAGATATAAGTGGTCAACAGTGGACACTAAGCAACTAGCCTCCACTTACAGCTAGAAACATGCACGTTCTCTGGTTTCTCTGCAGTACTCCTATTCACTTTCTTGTGCATGTTGATAAACTAGGAAAGCATCAGGCAGGAGATAACGAACTACTTTCTGAAAGTAGCAACCGGAGATTGAATCACATTTCAAATGAGATCTAGTGGAGTCCAGAATAATGTATCAGCTGTCAACACTTTGTCAGCTCCACCAAATCCATGAAAATTATGCTCACTTGAGGCTCTTAGTAGTGTGGAAACTGGGTGGTAACAGGCTGGTTACCTGTAAAGGCACTGTCTAAGTTTAAGATATGATCTCATAAAATTACCCCAATTTAATTATTTCCTGCCAATAACCAGACAGAAATCAGAACTGGGCAGATGCTTGGAGGCAGTCTAGGGAGAATGCTATGCTAACTGTCATCTACATATATCAGTTGCTTCCACAAAATTTCATCTGTTTTTTTTTCAATGTATAGGATGGGGGAGCAGCTGATGTTACAGGTTCACCAACTGAAAAAGCCATTCTTTCTTGGGGCCTTAAGGTACGACTAATTTTGCTTCATACAGAGTGTCTCCTTTAAGCTCCGTTGACTTGGCCTAACACAGTTGCACCTTGCACAGATAGGGATGGATTTCAATGATGTTCGGACAAAGTCTTCAGTTCTTCATGTATTTCCATTTAATTCAGAGAAGAAGCGAGGTGGTGTTGCAGTGCAGGTAGTAAGGCACATATGTATCTAGAACCATTGGTGTATCTAAATTTGTGAATTAGATGAGTGTATCCATGAAGAATTAAACCACTTTTCAGGCTTATTTATATTTGGGTGCTTCATTATCCCAATCCCTTCTAATTTACCACATGTAGTTGGTAATAGATGTTTTGGTTATCAGTGCTTGTGAGTTGTGAGAGTTGACGCTATCAATTTTAACAGCTTCAGGACTATTTGGTTCCTGGTAGTCTGATATTGTTTTCCTGCTGGATATCTCGCGGGCTTTGCTTAAAGGACCAGCCAAATTTCTCACTTGAAGTGCTCAAATAGGGTTATCTACCAGTGGCAAACAGTTTCTCAATCTTGTTTAAGTTTAATATTATACGAACCAGAAGGGTTTTGAGAGTTCCCTTCCGTGATGACCAGTTACTTTGAGGGCACAGATGACTGTTATTGGCAAGTAAATCTGGATATGAGCATTGGATGCCATTTAGCATTTGTTCTGATTATAGCATCAAGAGAGTGTTCCTTGGACCTTATGTCTTCTAGTATGCACAGATCTATGATATGACTTACGCAGTGTGTACGTTGTTTTGATACCTCAAGGATGTTTGGTTACTGATTGCAGTCAGATACCGGGGTCCACATCCATTGGAAAGGTGCAGCTGAGTTAGTGCTATCATCTTGCAAAAGTTGGCTTTCTCTGGATGGTTCAGTTCAGCCAATGGGTGCACAGAAGGTAACTGCCATGCATAATTTGCCACCTGCTCAATTTCTTATACACTCTTACAATGTTGAAATGTTTGCAGCGTAATGAGTACAAGAAATCAATTGAAGACATGGCAAAGAGTTCACTACGATGTGTTGCTTTTGCATATTGTCAATGTGATATTGAAAAAATTCCGAAGGAAGACATAGCTGATTGGAAGTTACCTGAGGAGGATCTGACTCTGCTTGGTATTGTGGGCATAAAGGTTGGTCCTTATTGTTCGGTAGATTCACTTTCAGATTGATTGTATCTCTTAATTTTGAGTTTGACACAAATAACTAGGGTTGCTTCCGATACCCAAAGGATAGCCCTGTGTATAGTGTCCTATTCCATGCTCTATAGTGCCTGTGCTGGGAACATATGTTTCACTGATGCATAAGCTTGCAGCTATATGTGTGCTCAGATAGACAGATAGTATATGGCTGATCTGATTCATCGTCTTATGATTTTCACAACCTATCCATGCTTTCTGGCTTTTGCTAAAACATGAAATATACCAGTATGCGTCATACTTATCTCTAAATGATTCATCCCTTTTGTATTTATATGAGGCATCATAATTTGCAAGCATAATTTCTTCTGGTTAGTCATACTGCATTACTTGATGACAACATCCATCTATTACTACTGCTATAAAGAGTTTCTTCGCCTGTAGGATCCATGTCGCCCAGGAGTGAGGAGTGCTGTACAATTATGCAAAAATGCTGGTGTAAAGGTATATCCTACTTGTGTTCTTATCTTTCTTGTTCCCATTGGAAATGTTTCACCTCTTATCTACATTAGTCATCGACGGAATGAACTGTGAAGCTAAATCCTCCATGGTATTTCTCATGTTCTCAATTAGGTCTAGTCTTTTACTTCTCACATGATTGCTCCTCATGTTTGTAGCTGGGCAAGGTTTCTAGCCATTTTCAGTTTCTTTACTTCCTATGCCATGATGCTATTCATATAATTTATTTTGTATTTTGGGGTGTTCAATTGTTTGTGTCTCTGTTCATAAAACATGACTCTTTGTAAACTTTGACCTTGTTGGTTAGTTTCTCAATCGTTATAAAACATGTTAGTTTCTTAAAGTTTTTGTTTTCCTTAAAATGGATTTTTTCGTCATTTCCCAATTTTGAATGTCACTGCTTCTTTTGTTGGCTTTTAATATTTGTTACATTTGTACATGTAGGTGCGCATGGTCACAGGAGATAATATTGAAACAGCCAAGGCAATAGCGTTGAGTGCGGAATACTAGATGCAAATGGTGTTATTTCAGAGCCATTTGTAATAGAGGGAAAAGCGTTCCGCGAGATGTCTGAAATTGCAAGAGGAGAGATTGCTGACAAGATAACTGTAACTCTCTCCATTCTTAAGTCCCTTGTGTATATATGTTATACTGTGTTGAAGTAATAAACTTTATCTGTACTAAACACAATGATGCTTATGACTTACTTGAAGTCATTTGAAGTCGTGAATTCTTTTGTATAACTTCTAGTTTTTCTATCCTTCCCAGGAAGTCATTTTCTTTGAAGTTTCTGACATTCTTCTGATTGTTCTACAACTAATTAACTTTGAATTTCAGGTCATGGGAAGATCATCTCCAAATGACAAACTTTTGCTTGTCCAAGCTTTGAAAAGGAAAGGCCATGTTGTGGCTGTCACTGGTGATGGCACAAATGATGCCCCTGCATTGCATGAGGTGTCATGTGTAACTCATGATAAGCTATTGGTGGCCATTTATCTTGATATTGCAGAAGCTTCTGATTTATTCTTATATCTAATGCTTGATCTGTTGTATAGGCTGATATAGGTCTTGCAATGGGCATGTCAGGGACAGAAGTTGCTAAAGAAAGCTCTGACATTATAATCTTGGATGATGACTTCACATCTGTTGTGAAGGTTAGTGTTTTCTACATTTTTTTGGAAGAGATCTTTCTTATGAAGGATAACTGTTCTCAGCAATCATGATGGAGTTTTTTTGTGGGATGTCCCCGAAGGACATCATGATGGACTTTTCTTCTGTAACAAACTGGCATGGTGCTTTGACGGCAATATACCATCAAAGTAACCTGTGAGTGATATCATGTTTTGTGCTAATTTCTATCAGCTTCATTGCCAAAAGAGAAAAAAAATGCTATTGGTTGACAGTGTGTAGAGAGTACAGTTCATGGAGAAGCACATATAAGCCCGTACATGTTCTGATATGCTGCCTTATGCTGCTGAATAGCTATGGCATGTTAAGACTTAAACATAGTGTATATGCAAAATCCTTTGTAGATTGTGCTTAGGCACAAATTCTGGTCGCTCAACCTTCTTGTGATTTTGTGCACTTACACCTCTTATCCCTCTTTCTTTTTTAGGTTGTTCGCTGGGGACGCTCTGTCTATGCAAATATTCAGAAATTCATCCAGTTCCAGCTTACTGTTAACGTTGCCGCACTTGTGATTAATGTTATTGCAGCTGTGTCATCTGGTGACGTGCCTCTAAATGCTGTTGAGGTTGGGACCTCTCCTTTTTTCTTCCAACTATTTTTCAATCTCTAATATTTTCATTACTGCCATTGCAACTTTTGTTGTGCATGAAAGATGTGCCGAAATCTTAATTGAAGTACAAACACTTGTATGCCAAGGTTGGCTCTCATGCACTATGTTCCTAATTTGCAGCTTCTCTGGGTGAACCTTATCATGGATACACTGGGAGCTCTTGCTTTAGCAACTGAACCACCAACAGACAACCTTATGAAGAGACAGCCTGTTGGTCGAAGGCATGTAATATCACCCTACCTGTCTAGAGTATCACATTATATGTTTCATGAAATGAGTTGAACTGTTTTCTACATAATTTACAATATTTCTCCCTGTTTTCTACTTCAGGGAGCCACTTGTGACCAATATTATGTGGAGAAACTTGTTTGTCCAGGTTGAATTTATGACTCATTTGTATTCTTAGAGCCTACAATTGTTGTTTCATATTCTTCTGTTGTTCTGATTTACATGGAATTTTTGCAGGCCATTTACCAAATAGCAATCCTTCTTATCTTTAATTTCTCTGGAAAAAGATTCTACGGCTGCAGAATGAAAGTCCAGATAACGCCGAGAAAATGAAGAACACATTTATCTTCAATACATTTGTATTTTGCCAGGTTGGTTGGATATTTTCTGATTCTACAACAGTAACAGGGTGTTACTTAAATTCTATGGTGCTCTTTAGATAGACTAATATTGGTATTTGATTTATCTAATAAATGTTCATGTTAAGGGTAGCATAGTGGCAGTGGTTGTCATCTTAAATAAACTGACCTACCATGTAAACTTAAGTTACTCCTTATAATAGGATATATCAGTGTAAATTGCATTCTGTAAATATTAGACTTGCTGTGGAGCTGACACCATGAATAGTTACTGGCTAGCCTGTATCTGACCTAACATGGTAACAAAAGCATTGCTACTTATGCTCCATGGTGTAACTCTGAGTTGCGACTGCGAGAGTGTGTGCTATTCTAGGGCTTGTGTCAAGGGTCCGAGATCTTATGAAATAAAATTCCTCCAGTTGTTCAAAAAGTCTTCATGATGTGAAAAGGGGCATATGTCCTTATTGTCAATTACCGTGTTTTTTCTTAAACCAGCCACTTCAGTTGCTTGGTCTTAAGGTTTCAATACATGTACAATTTAAGTTAGCCCTAGTTAAGTACCACCGGTAGTTGCCTAGTTATGTATGTTTCTCTCCTGAAACCGGAGAAAGCAGGATGCTCAGAACATTGCTCGGGTAAATGCTGAAATATCATTGATTAATTATCAACAAGTGCTAGTGTCCTATGAAACATTGTGTAGGCCGCAAATGTATCGTTAGTTTGTCAGTCCTGATAGTTGATTGGGACTCAGCCTATAAGCAGTCCTTGGCCATACATACTACTTAGACACTATTATTAGCTTGGTCCCAGTTTGGGAATCAACAAGTGTGATCTTGTCAAATGCAGTGGCGGTCCCAGTTTGAGGTAAACCACCCAAGTGTATTATGATCTATGTAAACTTATCATTACCAAAAAAAAAAAGAATCAAGAAATTGCCTCACACTGTACTTACTAATATTAGCTTTATGTAGTTCTGAACAAAGATCTCTTAAACTTGATTTGCGTTTTGTACCAGATCTTCAACGAGTTCAATGCGCGTAAGCCTGAGGAAAGGAATGTCTTCAAAGGAGTAACAAAGAACCACCTCTTCATGGGAATAGTTTGTGTAACTACCGTGTTTCAGGTAGCAGGACATGCATGGTTGTTGCACTGAATGTCCTATCATTCTTGTCCATGAAGTGCTGATAAAGTTGCTCTCTCCTTTGCCAGATACTAATAGTTGAATTCCTGGGGAAGTTCTTTAAAATTGTGAGACTTAACTGGAGTCTATGGTTAGTTTCAGTTGCCATTGGCGTCGTAAGGTACACACTTCAAAATTTATCATTTATGCAAGGTTTGCAATTAGTACACTATCCATCGTTTTAAGGTTATGTAATCAATGTGTCATACAGTTAATCCAGATGCCGTTTGCCCCCATTTTCTGTGTGACTAGGTTAAGGTTCATATTAACTTGCACTCTAGATATTCCCAGGGTGTTCTAACATCTGTTTTTTGTTTTTATTTATCATGGACTTTTCGACTGTAATCTCATCATGGACATTTTGTGAAGTTTTGACCTCCCTTTTCTCTCTGATGTTCCAGCTGGCCTTTGGCTTATCTAGGGAAATTCATTCCAGTTCCTGTAAGACCTCTCCAGGCCTATTTCAAGCCTTGTTGGAAATCATCACGCCGAGGTAAGTCTCCGCTCTATAGTTACTGGATAATATTCTGCATCAACGTTGATCTAACAAGCTTACCATTAACACGTACTGTAACACAGACGAAGAGGAAGGCAGGCAGGGCTAAAAAGGGTGCAGATCACCTAGTGTAAATAGACACGGGTCAGCCGAAGAACAGGAACCCGTACCGCCTCTCCCAGTGGAACAGAGCTGCGGATTATCTCTACTACAAGGAGATGCAGTGAACTAGAAGCTTTCCGTGCAGGGACAGGTCAAGTGCAACCGTTGCTGTTAATCATTATGGTCATGGGGCTTCATCGTGATGCAGGTTAATATAAATGAAAATCCTACCTGGGAAGACAATCAGTAGCATTGCCACGGAAGTGACTGTTTTGTGAATGTTCGTTGACTACGGGAAGCTGACATTTTTTATGCAAATAAGTTGTGGTAGCTAGGACACACATCGTAGGCTTAGTACAGTCCTAGGTGCCTTGGGGGTGTCAGACCTTCATTTTGTTCAGGTTGAGTAAACTAGCAAGCAATAAGAAAGAATTAGCGGAAATTTCCTGGTAAATTTACACTGCAGTTCTATCTTCAAATGCTCAAATGATGAGGCTGTTTCTGACTTAGATCATCTTGAACAGATGATTCATAATAGAGCAGCTGCCAAAAGAAAAAACTGTTTTTAGGGCACTTGGACCAGAATATGATGCTCCTGCGCTATCTTTATCTTGTACTGCAAAATTTTTTTGGGCAGCCCTAAATTTTGCCCCCAAGTGCTGCAAATTTGTAGCAGTCGGGCTGTTGCCGTAAAACAATTTCCCAGCCGGTGCCAACTGACATGATGAAACTTCATCTCGTAGTGCCCTGCCTATCCCCTCGACCGCTGCTGGCTTGATCTTTTCCGCCAATGCCACCGTTGTCAGTTCGCAGTACGCCTTCGGCGTTGATTCGAGGCTATTTCGGCCAGCCGTCGCCGCCCCTTTGATGGATGTAGACGTGGACTAGTGGCCGCCAAAGTGTCGCTGTTGGCCACACAGCCGCCGTGACAAAGCCGAGTCGCCGCTACTTCGGATGGCGTCAATGGCACATCACCATTTTTGCCGCAATCTCGACCTCCGTGGTGTCAACAATCCTCCCAAGCCATTTCTGCCCGGCACGGCGATCACCTCAACTCCCATGAGCTGCCAGCCGGATTCCTCCTCCTTGTACACCAGGTATTCGAGGAATTGCCTAGAAGGTAACATTTTTCCACTTCTTATGCACAAAGGAGCAGATTGTAATGGAAATTGTTGTATTGTAGATGAGTTCATTTGAACCCCCTCTGTGGGATATTCCTCGTCTGAAGAGGAATATGACATGAACGAAGAGGAGGACATTGCTTTAGTTTTGATGATGCACAAGAAAGTCAGAGGCTGAAGCATGGTGGTTTCGTTTTCAGCTGTGAGGTGATTCGTAGGATTAGGCAAGATGTGCACAATAGATTGATGCTCAGCAATTTTGTTCCAAATCTGCTGTATCTAGAGCGATATTTCCGACGCAAGCACATGTTGTCTTGGGATTTGTTCCTGCACAATGCTAATTGTGTGAAGCAGTATGATCAGTTCTTTGAGCAGGGAAGGAATTGCATCGGAGATCTTGGCCATAACACTATCGAGAAGGTGAATGCCACATTGCACATGATGGCATATGGTGTTTTGGCCGATTTCATTGATAATAACTTGACAATGGGAAAGAGCACTCCAATCTTGTGCGTCAAGAAATTTGCAAAGGCGGTGGTTGAAGTGTTCGAGCAGAGTATTTGAGAGCATCGAATGCTCAGGACACTCAGAGAATTTTGGAGATGAACAAAACACGTGGGTTTCCAAGCTTGGATCAATTGATTGCATGCACTGGAGGTTGAAGAACTGCATCCATTTTTGGGATGCCCGGATCTTGCAATGACATCAATGTGCTCTGGCGGTCACCACTCTTTGCAAAGTTAGTCAATGATGAATCATCATCGGTGGAGTTTCAAGCAAATGGCCGCACATACAACATGGGCTACCATCTTGCGGATGAGATATATCTGAAGTGGGCTACCTTTGGAAGCCAATTTCAAGCCCCAAGGTAAGAAAGAACTTTACTTCCATAATACTCAAGCGGTTGCTAGAAAAGATCTGAACAGGGCCTTTTGGGATTTTGCAATTCCAATTTGCAATTGTGCGAGGACTGGCTAGGTAGGTTTTGGGACCAGAGATCCTTTTGGTACATCATCACAGCCAGCGTGATCTTGCACAACATGATCATTGCGAATGAGGGTGGGAAAGATTTGGATTACACCTTCTATAGACTCATGGGACAACTGGTGTGGCCGTGTAGAAGGGAAGACCGAATCCGACGCTGAGTGTAACATGACATTCAAGATTTCGATAAGCACAAATACCTTCAAAAAGGTTTCATGGAGAAGTGGTGGGCATGGCATGGGCAACAAGCCCACTAGTTTCATATCCGTGTTTCATGTATGTGTGATGATGAACAATTTGTGTTATGTTTGATGAAAAATTTGTGTTGAATTTAATGTTGTGGATTGATGAACTTAATAATTAAGTACTACTTGTGTTATAATGGTTTTGGATTCATTTGAGATGAGTTTGATTTTTTGTTTGTTTGAATATGTATGTAATTGTGGGAAAAGAAGTTGGGTTGCCCTATTTTACATCATCTACTACAACAAAATTTTATTTTATGTCCTAAAACTGTTTTTGAGTGCCCTATTTTACATCACGTGTTGGAGATGCACTTACAGTAGAACAGAACATCTTTGAAGATTAGGAGGAAGTAGGCTAAGTTGACATACCAGATATGATGCACTTACATAAAATATATGAAAATGTGCCAAGGACCTTCCACACTGCACCCATTATGTAGGGGGTGGTATCCTCATTTGCATGTGTTTAATCTCCTCTATTCTCTGGGGCTATATTTGTGTTGCGAGGACTTCTCCATCTTACTTAATACATGCAGAGATGTGGTGCAAGCAGTCTCCGGGACGAAACTTGAGCACCCTGTGATGATGTCTGAGGGATGGAAACTGATTTTGATTAAAAGGAAAAGCTTCCATTACCACCAGCCGCCCCTGCATCGATGAGGTATACTAGACATTATTGAATACTTCACTACAAATCGATAAATCAGTAACCTTACCAAAAATGGGACAAGCCATGCCTATTATGCACACTAACCAAACTGAAATATAAATTCCCTCGCAAGCAATTCGAGACTCTTGCACCAAGCTCTGTCAACCTTCCAGTCCTTGTGTTGTGATGGCCATAATAAAGTCCATAAGACCATAACCAGAACCAAGTGGTACATGAGAACAACACCTGCACCATGATTGGATCTTTTGTGTCCACCAAAAACCATATCATTCTAATGTAACCAAATGGAGCAAAAATCGTTGTAGCCCTAACCAAAATAGGCGAACGCAAGTACTTATTCACCAAGTGGCCATGACACAACAAATAAGCGAAGCCACATAGGTGATGGAAGCAACCACAATGTGTTTCTCTCGGATGATGTCAAATAGCCTACATATTGCACAATTGTATGTCCACTAGTCGCTTGTACCCTAGAGTCTCACCGCTTCACCATCTTTGGTTCAAAATAACCCAAGCTAGAAGAAAGATTACTGTACTCGCATTAGCTCCTTCACATAAAGGAAGGGCTTTTACTAACGAAATTGGTTTTTGTCCCAAGTAATAATTTGGAGAAATGACTGGCCATAAATTGTCCTTTGTATATAATTAAACAACTATTTTCTAATCAGACATATATTTTAGCATCCATATATTGTATGCCTAGACTACCTTGATTATGCTATAAAGTAGGCACTCAATTGGCTAAACGGGGGATGTTATGCACTCCCTTAAATCTAGGTAGTCTAGGCATACAAGATTTGGCTATTATGATCAAGAATACTTATGATCTAGAAGAAGCAAGTGAAGAGAACTTTGAGGCATGAAGAATGGGATCAATGAGTAAACCAAATATGACCAAGATTAAGTTCATATGAAGTGCAAATAAATGGCCAAGATAGACTTCATTAGAGGATCTCATGTTAGTCATGATTGGTTTTATGGTGGAAGCGATGAAGGATCAAGATCTTGATAGAATGAATTATAGAGAAGAATTTAAGGCAAGCTTCAAGATATGGTCATGGTGAGGCCATGAGTTGAGTAATGATTGATTGATTATTCCAAAATGCAAGGGATAATTGTAATACTTTCCAATTATGGATGTGGAAGTAGTGAGTGTCGAACCCTTAAGGAGAAAGGTAGGCAATTATCCTCTCAAGTGATGTATGTCAGTTAAAAAACATTCTATGCACTTTTAATATCTACACCTCATGTTCCTAAACATAAGACGTTTTGGCACTTCAATTTATACTGCCAAAATGTCTTATATTAGTGAACAGAGGTAGTAATTTACTAAGAGTTAATTTTATATGTGTAAGTTGTTCTCGTGCAAAAAAGCCAATTAAATTTAGGCGACAATTGAATATTTCATGACAAAGTGGTTGTGCGTATTATAGACCGTGGGCGAAGTCTAAAAGGAACACAAAAAATGCATCTCAATAGTCTTCCTATGTGATTTCCCTTGAAGGTTCTCTTAAGGTAGTCTCACAGCGGGGGTAGACAAGGCATTATATAAGGTGGAATTTGTGTTTTCCTCCATAAGTGAAGCTCGTGTTTATACTACGGTGGATCCTAAGCTTACTTTTTTCAAAACCATTGACTGGCATGTACATATGATTGAACTCCCAAAGGGAAACCCACCTAGCAATTTGAAATTGTTAAGGTATCGACAAATTATAACTTTAAGATTTAGGGTCCTCATTAATTGCACCTTTACCTCTATGTTTGAGTAGTTATTTGTTGTATCGCATTAGTGATTTCCATGCAACCCCTTCTCGCTTTTGTATGAGTGCATGCATACATTATAGGAACACATAGGGGTATGCACTTTATATAAGTGAAGGGCGGCGTAACGCCCTAGCCAAACCCATTGATTCACCCACAAGTTCCTGATGTGCATTTGGGATCTAGACTGGCCCCATAGACCAACACTAGACTTTCTGCTACCTCTTGAGCACCGCGTTGGATTTCCTTGAACAGGAAAGGATGATGCAGCAAAGTACCGTAAGTATTTTCCTCAGTTTTTGAGAACCAATGTATCAATCCAGTAGGAGGCTACGCGCGAGTCCCTCGTACCTGCACAAAGCAAATAACTCCTCGCAACCAACGCGATAAGGGGTTGTCAATCCCTTCACGGTCACTTACGAGAGTGAGATCTGATAGATAATATTTTTGGTATTTTTGTGATAAAGATGCAAAGTAAAATAAAAGCAAAGTAAAAAAGCAAAGGCAATAATAAAGTGTAGGAAAATTGATATGATGAAGATAGACCTGGGGGCCATAGATTTCAAAGAGTGGCTTCTCTCAAGAGCATAAGTATTTTACGGTGGGTGAACGAATTCATTGTTGAGCAATTGATGTAATTGAGCATAGTTATAAGAGTATATAGGTATGATCATGTATATAGGCATCACGTCCGAGACAAGTAGACCGACTCACCTGCATCTACTACTATTACTCCACTCATCGACCGCTATCCAGCATGCATCTAGAGTATTAAGTTCAAGAAAACAGAGTAACGCCTTAAGCAAGATGACATGATGTAGAGGGATAAATTCATGCAATATGATAAAAACCCCATCTTGTTATCCTCAATGGCAACAATACAATACGTGCCTTGCTGCCCCTACTGTCACTGGGAAAGGACACCGCAAGATTGAACCCATATCTAAGCACTTCTCCCATTGCAAGAAAAACCAATCTAGTAGGCCAAACCAAACTGATAATTCGAAGAGACTTGCAAAGATAACCAATCATACATAAAATAATTCAGAGAAGATTCAAATATTGTTCATAGATAATCTTGATCATAAACCCACAATTCATCGGTCTCAACAAACACACCGCAAAAAGAAGATTACATCGAATAGATCTCCACGAGAGAGGGGAGAACATTGTATTGAGATCCAAAAGAGAGAAGAAGCCATCTAGCTACTAACTATGGACCCGAAGGTCTCAAGTAAACTACTCACACTTCATCGGAGAGGCTATGGTGATGATGTAGAAGCCCTCCGTGATGGATGCCCTCCCTCGGAGCTCCTAACAGGCCCCAAGATGGGATCTCGTGGGTGCATGAAGGTTGCGGCGGTGGAATTAGGTTTTTGGCTCCGTCTCTGATCGTTTGGGGGTCCGTAGGTATATATAGGAGGAAGAAGTACGTCGGTGGAGCAACATGGGGCCCATGAGGGTGGAGGGCGCGCCCGGGGGGGGGGGGGTGGAAGACGCGGCAGACTGGAACGACCCGGAGATGGGGAAGACGCGGCAGTGGAGTCGTAGACGGAGAGGAGTGGGAAACTTGACTGCTCGTCCTCGAGTAGGTAAATGATAAAAAGATATTTTTTGACGCGGAGTGCTACTTGGCATAATTTCAATGTAATTCTTCTTAATTGTGGTATGAATATTCAGATCCGAAAGATTCAAGGCAAAAGTTTAATATTGACATAAAAATAATAATACTTCAAGCATACTAACAAAGCAATCATGTCTTCTCAAAATAACATGGCCAAAGAAAGTTATCCCTACAAAATCATATAGTCCTGCTATGCTCTATCTTCACCACACAAAGTATTTAAATCATGCACAACCCCGATGACAAGCCAAGAAATTGTTTCATACTTTTGACATTCTCAAAACTTTTTCAATCTTCACGCAATACATGAGCGTGAGCCATGGATATAGAACTATATGTGGAATAGAATGGTGGTTGTGGAGAAGACAAAAGGGAGAAGATAGTCTCACATCAACTAGGCGTATCAAAGGGCTATGGAGATGCCCATCAATTACTAAACAGTAAGACTCAGCTACCTATGAGCCTCCACGGCGATTTAGACCTCTCAGCCGTTGGATCATGTGTACGAATGCACCGGATTCGCTTTGGTAGTCCAGGTCGTCACGCACGTACGAATCACCGTTCGCGGGCTGCTGCTCCACGGAATGAGCCACAGCTTCGGTCTGTAACCGGGCCTTAAGACAGATGGCCCAGGTCGACTCAAACGTGCACAAAACGATATCCATATTCCCGAGCAGCCCAGGTCGTAGAGTTTTCCTCGCGGTTGCGCTATCCCTATTTCCCCGAGATCCTCCTCTAGGAAAAAAATTGATCCTCTGTTCGTCAACATTGCGCCGCCGCCGTCGTTCTCCGTCCCGGCGGTGAGCTTCTGCAGCTGGTCTGCTTTGGCCATGGTGCCTCCATTCCCCCGCAGCACCCCCCCGGTTGGTCTCTTCTTTACTTTTTCTCGATGTCGTCTTCTGTAGCGTGCTTCCATGGCTACTGCGGCGGCCGCACGACCTTCTTGCGTCACGGAACAACGAAGACCATACAGATCCACGGCCAGTTGCCCAGTCCCAAGTCACAACCTCAAAGTTGTATCTATGGAAAATGATGCTTCATGGCTCTGTTGCCGCCACCGCCGAAAAAAGGTAATGCGTACATGAAACCTATCCATTCCCACCACCTATGGACGCAATGGTCAGCAACCATTGTTGGACGGAGGAGGTATACTTGCTATGTTGAGATTAATTGTGTTAGCATTGGTGGGCGTACAAAGGGATCTGTGTGCCCTTTGCCGTAGAGAGGACCATGTGATGCACCACGGCAAGCATTATATTTTTCCTTCTTCATTTTCCCTTCATTATTTAAATACATTTTTTCCAATTTGTTTTTGCAATTGATCCCTGACTGCACATGTTAATTATCATCTTAGAGAGCTTAGTACACAATCATGGTAAATTTAGGTGATCATAGTGAAATTTGGTAATTAGCAGCAATCTAGCGCATTGTAGCGTACTAATGTTCGTGAGATATTGTCTGTAACTTCATATTTCCTGACTTTGTATTGGTGGCAATGTTTGTGGAGCTTTCTATTCATATCATATAGCTAGATACTTAGAGTTTGTTTGGTTGTTGCTGTTAGAAAACAAACTTGCTTCGTCTGATGCCGTAAGAGTACCGTCGAGCGTATGTTTCTTATATTAACTGAACTAATTATTAGATCATTTTACATGGTAGTTTCTTTCATTGCCTATGTTGAGGAATTAGCATGCCCAATTTTAGTGTTATATTCATAACTTTCTTTTTATCTGTGCATATGTGTATGTGTCCAATAGTACCAGTTTAGTGTTTAAGGATTAACATACTTTTTATCTACACGGGTATGTATGTATGGATCTTATAACTTATATCATTCTAGCATGTTACAGTGATTTGTATAGATCTGTATAAACCAACTTCTTCACACATGGGAATCGAGAATGTGAATGAGTGGATTATAAAAACAAAAACAAAACAGGTAACAGAATGCATTCTGTTATCGTGTGAGATTATGTATCAAACAATAAAGGTGCATGTCCAGTTTATAGGGTGGAAGATGTATCCAAATGCCTACTTGTTCGAACTATGCTAATGTTGTCATATCCTTCTTCCTTGTGTAATATAATAAGGTCAATGCATTAGTAAGATTTTGTTGCTCCGTAATGACTCATGGACCAAATTTGAATTTCTGATTTACACTTCGGAAATAGCTAAATACAAACCTTGAAGTTTGATTTCGTAAGAAAATACCACACCATCACATCAACGCATCATGATTCAAATTTTACCATGCATCTCAATTACATTTGAAATTTATATCTTTATTTTCCATATTTATTTTCAAATTTTATAACATTATTTTTGGAGATAGACAGGCGCAGCAACGCACGCTATCATGTTCTAGTAGATATCAATGTGAGTGAGTAGGGATTGCCATGCAACGGATGCACTAGAGCTATAAGTATATGAAAGCTCAACAAAAGAAACTAAGTGGGTGTGCATCCAACTCGCTTGCTCACGAAGACCTAGGGCATGTTGAGGAAGCCCATCATTGGAATATACAAGCCAAGTTCTATAATGAAAAATTCCCACTAGTATATGAAAGTGACAAAATGAGAGACTCTCTATCATGAAGATCGTGGTGCTACTTTGAAGCACAAGTGTGGTAAAAGGATAGTAACATTGTCCCTTCTCTCTTTTCTCTCATTTTCTGTTTGGGCATTTTCTCTTTTTATGGCCTCTTTTTTTTCGTCCGAGTCTCATCCCGACTTGTGGGGGAATCATAGTCTCCATCATCCTTTTCCTCACTTGGGACAATGCTCTAATAATGATGATCATCACACTTTTATTTTCTTACAACTCAACAATTACAAGTCGATACTTAGAACAAAATATGACTCTATATGAATGCCTCTGGCGGTGTACCGGGATATGCAATGAATCAAGAGTGACATGTATGAAAGAATTATGAACGGTGGCTTTGCCACAAATACGATGTCAACTACATGATCATGCTAACCAATATGACAATGATGGAGCGTGTCATAATAAACTGAACGGTGGAAAGTTGCATGGCAATATATCTCGGAATGGCTATGGAAATGCCATGATAAGTAGGTATGGTGGCTGTTTTGAGGAAGGTATATGGTGGGTGTATGATACCGGTGAAAAGTGCGCGGTATCAGAGAGGCTAGCAATGGTGGGAGGAAGAAAAGTGCGTATAATCCATGGACTCAACATTAGTCATGAAGAACTCATATACTTATTGCAAAAATCTACAAGTTATCAAAGCAAAGTATTACGCGCATGCTCCTACCGCCACTCATAAGGAAGACAATCAATAAATAAATTATGCTTCGACTTCATCACATAACGGTTCACCATACGTGCATGCTACGGTCACAAACTTTAACACAAGTATTTCTCAAATTCACAACTAATCAACTAGCATGACTCTAATATCACCATCTTCATATCTCAAAACAATTATCAAGCATCAAACTTTTCTTAGTATTCAACACACTCAAAATAAAGTTCTACAAATCTTGAATACCAAGCATATTAAAATTTTTAAGCAAATTACCATGCTATTTAAGACTCTCAAAATAATCTAAGTGAAGCATGAGAGATCAATAGTTTCTATAAAACAAATCCACCACCATTCTCTAAAAGATATAAGTGAAGCACTAGAGCAAAACTATATAGCTCAAAAGATATAAGTGAAGCACAAAGAGTATTCTAACAAATTCCAAATCATGTATGGCTCTCTCAAAAGGTGTGTACAGAAAGGATGATTGTGTTAAACTACAAAGCAAAGACTCAAATCATACAAGACGCTCCAAGCAAAACACATATCATGTGGTGAATAAAAATATAGCTCCAAGTAAAGTTACCGATGGAAGTAGACGAAAGAGGGGATGCCTTCCGGGCATCCCCAAGCTTTGACTTTTGGTGTCCTTAGATTATCTTGGGGGTGCCATGGGCATCCCAATCTTAGGCTCTTGCCACTCCTTGTTCCATAATCCATCAAAAGATTTCACCCAAAACTTGAAAACTTCACAACACAAAACTCAACAGAAATCTCGTGAGCTCCGTTAGCGAAAGAAAACAAAAGACCACTTCAAGGTGCTGTAATGAACTCATTCTTTATTTATATTGGTGTTAAACCTACTTTACTCCAACTTCTCTATGGTTTATAAACTATTTTACTAGCCACAGATTCATCAAAATAAGTAAACAACACACGAAAAACAGAATCTGTCAAAAACAGGACAGTCTGTAGTAATCTGTAACTAACGCAAACTTCTGGAACTCCAAAAAATAAGAAAAAATAGGAAGACCTAGTAAATATGTTTATTGATCAGCAGCAATTGGAATCACTATTTTATCACGTTCTGGTGATTTTTAACAATTGTTTTCGTGAACAGAAAGTTTCTGGAAATTACAGCAAGATCAAATAACTATCATCCAAGAAGATCCTATAGGTTTAACTTGGCACAAACACTAATTAAAACATAAAAATACATCTAACAAGAGGCTAGATCAAAGATTTATTCCTAAACATAAGCAAAAAAACAAAAACTAAAAAATAAAATTGGGTTGCCTCTCAACAAGCGCTATCGTTTAACTTGACATCTTTGGTCTTAGGGAAGAAGAGAGCAAACTTGCTATCTATGGAATTAATCCTTCTATTTTGAAAAAGTACGTGGCTATTAATGGTAGAAGAAAGATTAAGTATCTGCGGAAATTGGCATCTAGGCTAGCTTTTATCTCTTTGATAGATTCGTTTTGGTAGGAAAGCAAAAGAGATGTGATTTCAACTTTCTCGTTAATGGGGTGCCCAAATATAGTTTTCATCTTTTCATAGGTATCTATAGGGTCCCCTTCAAGAAAACCCTCTTCAAAAATGGAATCCAAAACTTGTTTGAACGAAACGGGCAACCCAACATAAAAGCTTTTTAAGTAAACCTCAATCTGGTATTGAGGTACATAGCTAGCACGGATCCTTAACAGCCTATCCCAAGCATCTTTCAAAGATTCATCAAGTAAATAACGAAATATTCCAGAATCTTCTTCACCAAAATTGCTAAGGTTTTCATTGATAATTCTGGCAGGTTTTTCCATAGTATTTTTATTTATGAGTTTAGATAAGATAGCAGGATTGTATAAAGCACCAGAACTGGGGAGAGATCCCCTAATTCTTTTTGGTTCCGACATGGCGAGGGAAAAACGAGCGAGAAGAGGCAAACGGAAAAGAGAGGGCGAATAAAACGGCAAGGATGAAGTGGGGGAGAGGAAAACGAGAGGCAAATGGCAAATAATGTAATGCGGGAGATAAGGGATTGTGATGGGTACTTGGTATGTTAACTTTTGCGTAGACTCCCCGGCAACGGCGCCATAAATACTTCTTGCTACCTCTTGAGCACTGCGTTGGATTTCCTTGAAGAGGAAAGGATGATGCAGCAAAGTAGCGTAAGTATTTCCCTGGTTTTGAGAACCAAGGTATCAATCCAAGAGGAGGCTACGCCATGAGTCCCTCGTACCGCACAAAGCAAATAACTCCTCGCAACCAACGCGATAAGGGGTTGTCAATCCCTTCACGGTCACTTATGAGAGTGAGATCTGATAGATATGATAGATAATATTTTTGGTATTTTTGTGATAAAGATGCAAAGTAAAATAAAAGCAAAGTAAAAAAGCAAATGCAATAATAAAGTGTAGGAAGATTGATATGATGAAGATAGACCCGGGGGCCATAGATTTCACTAGTGGCTTCTCTCAAGAGCATAAGTATTTTACGGTGGGTGAACGAATTATTGTTGAGCAATTGATGAAATTGAGCATAGTTATGAGAGTATCTAGGTATGATCATGTATATAGGCATCACGTCCGAGACAAGTAGACCGACTCCTGCTGCATCTACTACTATTACTCCACTCATCGACCGCTATCCAGCATGCATCTAGAGTATTAAGTTCAAGAAACAGAGTAACGCCTTAAGCAAGATGACATTATGTAGAGGGATAAATTCATGCAATATGATAAAATCCCATCTTGTTATCCTCAATGGCAACAATACGATCGTGCCTTGCTGCCCCTACTATCACCGGGAAAGGACACCGCAAGATTGAACCCAAAGCTAAGCACTTCTCCCATTGCAAGAAAAACCAATCTAGTAGGCCAAACCAAACCGATAATTCGAATAGACTTGCAAAGATAACCAATCATACATAAAAGAATTCAGAGAAGATTCAAATATTGTTCATAGATAATCTTGATCATAAACCCACAATTCATCGGTCTCAACAAACACACCGCAAAAAGAAGATTACATCGAATAGATCTCCACGAGAGAGGGGAGAACATTGTATTGAGATCCAAAAAGAGAGAAGAAGCCATCTAGCTACTAACTATGGACCCGAAGGTCTGAAGTAAACTACTCACACTTCATCGGAGAGGCTATGGTGATGATGTAGAAGCCCTCCGTGATGGATGCCCCCTCTGGCGGAGCTCCGGAACAGGCCCCAAGATGGGATCTCGTGGGTACAGAAGGTTGCGGTGGCGGAATTATGTTTTTGGCTCCGTATCTGATTGTTTGTGGGTACGTAGGTATATATAGGAGGAAGAAGTACGCCAGTGGAGCAACATGGGGCCCACGAGGGTGGAGGGCGCGCCCTGGGGGTGGGGGGGGGTGGGCACTCCCCCCTACCTCGTGCCCACCTCCTTTCTTTCTTGACGTAGGGTCCAAGTCTCCTGGATCATATTCGGTGAGAAAATCACGTTCCTGAAGGTTTCATTCCGTTTGGACTCCGTTTGATATTCCGTTTCTTCGAAACTAGGAAATAGGCAAAAAACAACTATTCTGGGCTGGGCCTCAAGTTAATAGGTTAGTCCCAAAAATAATATAAAAGTGGATAATAAAGCCCAATATTGTCCAAAACATTAGATAATATAGCATGGAGCAATCAAAAATTATAGATACGTTGGAGACGTATCACTTTCCTATGTACGTTGTCCTCACTCATGCACAGTGGGTGTCAATGTTGGGAAATGTAGTAGAAAACAAAAAAAAAATTGCCCTACAATCACCCAGGAACAATATGAAGATGTAGAAGAGGTTTGGATCATGATCATTGCCGACTCGAGTAGCAGAGGAAGTAGATGAGTCGGTGTAGATCGCACTTGAAGTCCCTTGAACCATAGATGAACGATCCCGTGAGCCGCCCACGAATGGTCCCTCGAACTAAAGATCGAAAGCACAACCTCTCTACAGTTTTGCAAGCGTGCGGTTCACGATCCGACAACGCTTCATTGTCTAGAACTAATCGCCACCGGATAATTAGAGGAGGAGATTAGAGCCACATGGGGCTTCTAATTATGAGGATTAGAGGATTTAGAACTAGCTCTTATTATCTCAGTTAGAAGTAGACTAGAGAACTAGAGGAGGCTCCAAAACTTGTGTGTCCAAAAGGTGCCAATAGCTCAAGTATATATAGGTTGGAGGGGAAGAGGGGCTGCCACCAAGGAGAGAAGGAATCCCTCCTTGGTGTGCCAGACATAGGGGGAGGGGAAACCTCCCCACCTCCAATTCAGCCTCCCCTCCAAGGAAAGGGGGGAGGGGCGCCTTCCACTATTGGGCCATGGTGGCCCAATATGCCTTCCACCACTTGGCCTTTTAAGGCCCATTGATATTCAATTAAATATAATAGCCTCCTAACAATTACTAGAGCCTTTTATTATTAATTTAACATCACCGGAAACATGTTCCACCTATATATTATTTATCGGGAATACCCGGTATTGCCCAATAAACTCTGAAACCCTTTTGGTAACAGATGATTTGAGCAGATATGGGTATATCTACTTGATGAAACACAAGTCTGAAACATTTGAAAAGTTCAAAGAATTTCAGAGTGAAGTGGAGAATCATCATAACAAAAATAAAAGTTTCTACGATATGATCGCAGAGGTAAAATATTTGAGTTACGAGTTTGGCCTTCAATTAAAACAATGTGGAATAGTTTCACAAAGTCATGCCACCTGGAAAACCACAGCATAATGGTGTGTCCAAACGTCATAACCGTACTTTATTGGATATAGTGCAATCTATGATGTCTCTTACCGATTTACCACTATCGTTCTAGGGTTATGCATTAGAGACAGATGCATTCACATTAAATAGGGTACCGTCTAATCCGTTGAGACGACACCGTATGAACTATGGTTTGGCAAGAAACCTAAGCTGTGTTTCTTAAAGTTTGGTGTTGCGATGCTTATGTGAAAAATTTTCATCCTGATAAGCTCAAACCCAAATCGGAAAAGTGCGTCTTCATAGGATACCCAAAAGTTACTGTTGGGTGCACCTTCTATCACAGATCCAAAGGCAAGATATTCGTTGCTAAGAATGGATCCTTTCTAGAGAAGTAGTTTCTCTCAAAAGAAGTAAGTGGGATGAAAGTAGAACTTGATGAGGGAACTATACCTGCTCCCTTATTGGAAATTGGTTCATCACAGAAATCTGTTCCTGTGACTCCTACACCAATTAGCGAGGAAGCTAATGATGATGATCATGTAACTTCAGATCAAGTTACTACCGAACCTCGTAGGTAAACCATAGTGAGATCCGCACCAGAGTGGTACGGTAATCCTGTTCTGGAGGTCATGTTACTTGACCATGACGAACCTACAAACTATGAGGAAGCGATGATGAGCCCAGATTCCGCGAAATGGCTAGAGGCCATGAAATCTGAGATGAGATCCATGTATGAGAACAAAGTATGAACTTTGATTGACTTGCCCAATGATCGGCGAGCCATTGGGATTAAATGGATCTTCAAGAGGAAGACGGACGCTGATAGTAGTGTTACTATCTACAAAGCTAGGATTGTCACAAAAGGTTTTCGACAAGTTCAAGGTGTTGACTACGATGAGAGTTTCTCACTCGTATCTATACTTAAGTCTGTCCGAATCATGTTAGCAATTGCCGCATTTTATGAAATCTGGCAAATGAATAAACAAAACTGCATTCCTTAATGGATTTATTAAAGAAGAGTTGTATATCATGCAACTAGAAGGTTTTGTCAATCCTAAAGGTGCTAACAAAATATGCAAGCTCCAGCGATCCATTTATGGACTGGTGCAAGCATCTTAGAGTTGGAATATACGCTTTGATAAGTTGATCAAAGCATATAGTTTTATGCAGACTTGCGGTGAAGCCTGTATTTACAAGAAAGTGAGTGGGAGCACTACAACATTTGTGATAAGTATATGTGAATGACATATTGTTGATCGGAGATAATGTAGAATTATTCTGCAAAGCATAAAGGAGTGTTTGAAAGGAGTTTTTTAAAGAAAGACCTCGGTGAAGCTGCTTACATATTGAGCATCAAGATCTATAGAGATAGATCAAGACGCTTGATAAGTTTTTCAATGAGTACATACCTTGACAAGATTTTGAAGTAGTCCAAAATGAAACAGTCAAAGAAAGAGTTCTTGCTTGTGTTACAAGGTGTGAAATTGAGTAAGACTCAAAGCCCGACCACGGCAGAAGATAGAAAGAGAATGAAAGTCATTCCCTATGCCTTGGCCATAGGTTCTATAAAGTATGCCATGCTGTGTACCAGATCTATTATATACCCTACACTGATTTTGGCAAGGGAGTACAATAGTGATCTAGGAGTAGATCACTGGACAACGGTCAAAATTATCCTTAGCGGAATAAGGATATGTTTCTCGATTATGGAGGTGACAAAAGGGTTCGTCGTAAAGGGTTACGTCGATGCAAATTTTGACACTGATCCAAATGACTCTAAGTCTCAATCTGGATGCATATTGAAAGTGGGAGCAATTAGCTAGAGTAGCTCCATGCAGAGCATTGTTGACATAGAAATTTGCAAAAACATACATATCTGAATGTGGCAGACCCGTTGACTAAACTTCTCTCACAAGCAAAACATGATCACACCTTAGTACTCTTTGGGTGTTAATCACATAGCGATGTGAACTAGATTATTGACTCTAGTAAATCCTTTGGGTGTTGGTCACATGACGATGTGAACTATGGGTGTTAATCACATGGTGATGTGAACCATTGATGTTAAATCACATGGCAATGTGATCTAGATTATTGACTCTAGTGCAAGTGGGAGACTGAAGGAAATATGCCATAGAGGCAATAATAAAGTTATTATTTATTTACTTATTTCATGATAAATGTTTATTATTCATGCTATAATTGTATTAACCGGAAACATAATACTTGTGTGAATACATAGACAAACCGAGTGTCACTAGTATGCCTCTACTTGACTAGCTCATTGATTAAAGATGGTTATGTTTCCTAACCATAGACAAAGAGTTGTCATTTGATTAACGGGATCACATTGTTAGAGAATGATGTGATTGACTTGACCCATCCGTTAGCTTAGCACGATGATCGTTTAGTTTGTTGCTATTGCTTTCTTCATTACTTATACATGTTCCTATGACTATGAGATTATGCAACTCTCGTTTACCGGAGGAACACTTTGTGTGCTACCAAACGTCACAACGTAACTGGGTGATTATAAAGGTGCTCTACAGGTGTCTCTCAAGGTACTTGTTGGGTTAGCGTATTTCGAGATTAGGATTTGTCACTCCGATTGTCGGAGAGGTATCTCTGGGCCCACTCGGTAATGCACATCACTATAAGCCTTGCATGCATTGCAACTAATGAGTTAGTTGCGGGATGATGTATTACGAAACGAGTAAAGAGACTTGCCGGTAACGAGATTGAACTAGGTATTGAGATACCGACGGTCGAACCTTGGACAAGTAACATACCGATGACAAAGGGAACAACGTATGTTGTTATGCGGTTTGACCGATAAAGATCTTCGTAGAATATGTGGGAGCCAATATGAGCATCCAGGTTCCGCTATTGGTTATTGACCGAAGACGTGTCTCGGTCATGTCTACATTGTTTTCGAACCCGTAGGGTCCGCACGCTTAAACTTCGATGACGGTTATATTATGAGTTTATGTGATTTGATGTACCGAAGGTAGTTCGAAGTCCCGGATGAGATCGGGGACATGACGAGGAGTCTCGAAATGGTCGAGACATAAAGATCGATATATTGGACGACTATATTCGGACATCGGAGTTACGGGAATACGAGGAAGAAGCAATGGGCCTCATAGGCCAAGTGGTGGAAGAGAGGAGGCAGGGTGCGCGCCCCCCCTATGCCCAAACCGAATTGGACTAGGGGGCGGCCCCCCTTTCCTCCTTTTCCTCCCTCTCCTTCCTTCCCCTTCTCCTTCCCTTCCTTCCCCTCTCCTACTTGGACTAGGAAAGAGGGCGGAATCCTACTTGGAGTAGGATTGCCTCCCTTGGGCGTGCCTCCTCCCCTTGGCCGGCCCTCTCCTCCTCCCCCCTTTATATACGGAGGAGGGGGGCACCCCATAGACACAACAATTGATCGTTTGATCTTTTAGCCGGGTGCGGTGCCCCCTTCCACCATAGTCCACCTCGATAATACTGTAGCGGTGCTTAGGCGAAGCCCTGTGTCCGTAGAACATCATCATCATCACCACGCCTGCGTCAGGTCGACGAAACTCTCCCTCAACACTCGGCTGGATTGGAGTTCGAGGGACGTCATCGGGCTGAACGTGTGCTGAACTCAGAGGTGCCGTGCGTTCGGTACTTGATCGGTCGGATCGTGAAGACGTATGACTACATCAACCGCGTTGTGCTAACGCTTCCGCTTTCGGTCTACGAGGGTACGTGGACAACGCTCTCCCCTCTCGTTGCTATGCATCACCATGATCTTGCGTTTGCGTAGGGAAATTTTGAAATTACTACGTTCCCCAACACTAAGAATATCTCTCCATCATTGGGGGAGCAAATTCCACTCTCGAGCTATCGTGTCCCTTATCAAACTTTCCAATGAACCTGTAAGTTATCGTTATGATCACCGTGTTACAGGTGACGTTTGAGAAACCCCAAAGCTCATCATATGGTAATAAGTGACTACGGTAATCTCATGGTGTAAGGAACTAAAACACACGTTAACACTCCGTGTTATAACAATTGACTTAAGACGATATTATCTCAAGTATAACAAACAAGTTTGGGTCGATTCAATATGATCGTTCTTCTAACATCATACTCTCAATGTTGTTTTGAGACTATCGTTACTTTTAACGATATCTCAAGATCCAGAAAACATGATCACGAATAACACTTGAGCTAGTCTTAGAGGCGAGACCAGGGATCTTATTTTACCGTTTATCGTTCGACACGTGCATATGCGTTTTCCACTGAATCGCATTTCGAGGATCATAGCCGACATAGCATAGAATATAAACTCTTAATCATGAACACAAAAATATAATAATACAATATTACTGACTCTTGGGCATACCTCAAAGAGATTCCCACTTGCACTAGAGTAAGTAATCTAGTTGCATATTATCTTTGACACCCATGGCTATCTGGTGTTGTCTCATGCTTTGCTTGTGGTGTAGTCTTCGTCAACGGGTCAGTCACACTCAGATCCTTTGTGAAACTTGCTCTTGTTATGTCTGTTTTATGTGGGTTTTAAACTCCCTTTTGATTTGAACAATGACCCTATTATTCATAATATAGTTTCATTAGTTTCATTGACAATCTCTTCATCTCCTTCATAGAAAAAATCATTGAAGGAAATATGCCCTAGAGGCAATAATAAAGTTATTATTTATTTCCTTATTTCATGATAAATGTTTATTATTCATGCTAGAATTGTATTAACCATAAACTTAGTACATGCGTGAATACATAGACAAAACAAAGTGTCCCTAGTATACCTCTACTTGACTAGCTCATTTATCAAAGATGGTTATGTTTCCTAACCATAGACATGCGTTGTCATTTGATGAACGAGATCACATCATTAGGAGAATGATGTGATGGACAAGACCCATTCGTTATCTTAGCATTATGATCGTTACAGTTTTGTTGCTACTGCTTTCTTCATGACTTATACATGTTCCTCAGACTATGAGATTATGCAACTCCCGAATACCGGAGGAACACCTTGTGTGCTATCAAACGTCACAATGTAACTGGGTGATTATAAATATGCTCTACTGTGTGTCTCGATGGTGTTTGTTGAGTTGGCATAGATCGAGATTAGGATTTGTCACTCCATGTATCGGAGAGGTATCTCCGGGCCCTCTCGGTAATGCACATCACTATAAGCCTTGCAAGCAATGTGACTAATGAGTTAGTTATGGATGATGCATTAAGGAACGAGTAAAGAGACTTGACGGTAACGAGATTGAACTAGGTATTGAGACACCGACGATCGAATCTCGGGCAACTAACATACCGATGACAAAGGGAACAACGTATGTTGTTATGCGGTTTGACCAATAAAGATCTTCGTAGAATATGTAGGAACCAATATGAGCATCCAGGTTCCGCTATTGGTTATTGACCGGAGATGAGTCTCGGTCATGTCTACATAGTTCTCGAACCCGTAGGGTCCGCATGCTTAATGTTCGGTGACGATTGGTATTATTAGTTTATGTGTTTTGATGTATCGAAGATAGTTCAGAGTCCCGGATATGATCGCGGACATGACGAGGAGTCTCGAAATGGTTGAGACATAAAGATCAATATATTGGATGACTATGTTTGGACATCGGAAAGGTTTTCGAGAGAGTTCGGGCATATACTGGAGTACCGGGGGTTACCGGAAACCCCCGGGGGGTATATGGGCCCTAATGGGATTTAGTGGAGAGAGAGAGGGGCAGCCAGGGCAGGCCGCGCGCCCCCTCCCCCTCTGGTCCGAATTGGACTAGGAAGGGGGGGCGGCGCCCCCCTTTCCTTCCTCCCTCTCCCCCTTCCTTCTCTCCTAGTCCAACTAGGGAAGGGGGGATCCTACTCCCGGTGGGAGTAGGACTCCTCCAGGGTGCGCCATAGAGGGCCAACCCTCCCCCTCCTCCACTCCTTTATATACGGGAGGGGGGCACCCCATAGACACACAAGTTGATCATTGATCTCTTAGCCGTGTGCGGTGCCCCCCTCCACCATAATCCACCTCAGTCATATCGTTGCAGTGCTTAGGCAAAGCCCTGTGCCGGTAGCTTCATCATCACCGTCATCACACCATCATGCTGACGAAGCTCTCCCTAGACACTCAGCAGGATCGAGAGTTCGTGGGACGTCACCGAGCTGAACGTGTGCAAATCGCGAAGGTGCCGTATTTTCGATACTAGGATCGGTCGGATCGTGAAGACGTACGACTACATCAACCGCGTTGTCATAACGCTTCCCCTTTCGGTCTACGAAGGTACGTAGACAACACTCTCCCCTCTCGTTGCTATGCATCACCTAGATAGATCTCGCGTGTGCGTAGGATTTTTTTTGAAATTACTGTGTTCCCCAACAAACATATCCTTTTATCATTCTGAGGTACTTGATAATTTTATTAGCTACCCGGTGAGCCATTCTAGGATTACCGCTACTACTACTCAGTACATAAGAAACATTCATGTTTGTACATATCATGGTTCTCATGACGGGTTCAACTGTTAAGGTATTTTGAACTCCAATCATCTACACATGCTCCTCAACTGTCCTAGGACATTGATTTTGCTAAGTGTTACATCATGTGATGATCGGGAGAAAACCTTTCATCATTCTCCATTTCAAACCTCTTTGAAACCTTGTCAATGTACATACTTTAGTTTAAGCACAATTGGATATCTTGATCTGTCTCCGTAAAACTTGATGTCCAACAAGCTATTTTACACGAGTCTTTCACCAAAATACTCTTTTTGATGAACCGTTTTATTGTGCTAAGAAACTTTATGTTATTTCCAGCAATATGTCATCCAAATATTAGATCTTAGAAATGTCATATATCTTGCACTAACCTTCTTGAATACACAAGTCTCATCATTCTAATGAAGTTAAATTATTTAACTATTTAGTCAAAATATTGATTCCAGCTCCTTTGATGCTTGCTTCAAACCACATATTTGTTTCTTTGAAGCCTGCAATATTTTACCGATATTTTGCCATCATAATCCATTCAGACATTATTATTGCTTCTGGTGGGGAAGATTCATAATCGATTCTCACAACCCGCAAAATTTTCTTGTAACTATCCTTGTTTTATAGATATAGAATGACCATCGGACTATTTTCTGGAGGATCAACCAAGTTCTCAACTTGATGGAATTGCTTTCGAATATATAGCTTTAAGTCATCCTTTATGAGTTGGGCGCCACCATTGCTTCCCTATAGTGCACATATTTATCTTCCTCTAATATGAACTCTTTCTGACCTACACCGTTTTAGCTATAGTCTCAACTTAGTGTTTCTACTGCCGGTGTAGTAACTTTTCTAGGTCAGTTGCACAGAAGATTTTTGGAACTAATTCTATTTAATTAATTATGTTTACATCTACCGGAGATACTGTAATATCGTCAAGCTGTACTATCCTCTCACTTAATTCTTTAGCGAGAAACTCCTTATCTAGTAAGTGTCCATACTTTGTGACAAACACTTTGTCTCCGAACCTTTTGTAGGAGAGATAATCTACAAGATAGTATTTGTCTAGATTGTTTACTCCATTACTCATATGGTGTAGTTTTGTCAGACATTTAGACGGTGCTCCGTTTTAGTGTATATATTGCTATTTAAATGCATAACTGCAGAACAATTTCAAGCGGATCGGTAAATTATGAAACAATTCATAATCATTTGTTTGCTAAACTCATGACTTTGATAACCTTTTATCTTTTGTCGTGATGATTCTTAACTTCATTCTGCATTCCTTTGAACCCTTCAACGGTTTCAAACTTTATGTTTCGTCAAGTTAATCTCATCTACTCAAAACACCAGAGAATTTTATGAAGTATAAGCTTTCATCACACCCTGGTATGATCATTGGATCGTATACATCACTATGTATTATTGTAATGATTTACCCGTTCGATAACAACAATATTGATTGATGTATTAGTCATCATACCCATCGAACTATTGGAAATATGCCCTAGAGGCAATAATAAAATGGTTATTATTATATTTCCTTGTTCATGATAATTGTCTATTGTTCATGCTATAATTGTATTGACCAGAAACCATAATACATGTGTGAATACATAGACCACACCATGTCCCTAGTAAGCCTCTAGTTGACTAGCTCGTTGATCAATAGATGGTCATGGTTTCCTGGCCATGGACATTAGATGTCGTTGGTAACGGGATCACATCATTGGGAGAATGATGTGATGGACAAGACCCAATCCTAAGCATAGCACAAGATCGTGTAGTTGTTTGCTAGAGTTTTTCTATTGTCAAGTATCATTTCCTTAGATCATGAGATTGTGCAACTCCCGGATACTGTAGGAGTGCTTTGGGTGTATCAAACGTCACAACATAACTGGGTGGCTATAAAGGTGCACTACAGGTATCTCTGAAAGTGTCTGTTGGGTTGCACGAATCGAGACTGGGATTTGTCACTCCGTATGACGGAGAGGTATCTCTGGGCCCACTCGGTAATGCATCATCATAATGAGCTCAATGTGACTAAGGAGTTAGCACGGGATCATGCGTTATGGAATGAGTAAAGAGACTTGCCGTTAACGAGATTGAACGAGGTATGGGGATACCGACGATCGAATCTCGGGCAAGTAACATACCGATAGACAAAGGGAATTGAATACGGGATTGATTGAATCCCCGACATCGTGGTTCATCCGATGAGATCATCATGGAACATGTGGGAGCCAACATGGGTATCCAGATCCCGCTGTTGGTTATTGGCCGGAGAACGTCTCGGCCATGTCTGCATGGTTCCCGAACCCTTAGGGTCTACACACTTAAGGTTCGGTGACGCTAGAGTTGTTATGGGAAATAGTATGTGGTTACTGAAGGTTGTTCGGAGTCCCGGATGAGATCCGGACATGACGAGGAACTCCGGAATGGTCCGGAGGTGAGGATCGATATATTGGACGAAGGGTATTGGAGTCCGGAATTGTTCCGGGGGTACCGGGTGACGACCAGCGTGTCCGAAAGGGGTTTTGAGGCCTGCACAAGCGTTGCCGGCCTTATGGACGGGGCACATCAGCCCACTAAGGGGCTGTGCGCCCCTCCCACCCCATCTCACGTAACGTGGAGAGGTGGGGGCGCCTCCCCTAGGGCAGCCACCCCTCCCGGCTTGGGGGGCAAGTTTCCTAGGGGTGGGGGCGCCCAAACCCATCTAGGGTTTCCCTAGGGCGCCTCCTCCTCCCCCTTCCCCCTATATATAGTGAGGGAGAGAGAGGGAAGCCGCACCCCCTTCCCCTGGCGCAACCCTCTCCTCCTCCAACACCTCCTCCTCCTCCATAGTGCTTGGCGAAGCCCTGCCGGAGAACCACGACCTCCACCACCACCACGCCGTCATGCTGCCGGAGCTGTCCCTCAACTTCTCCTCTCCCCTTGCTGGATCAAGAAGGAGGAGACGTCCCCGGGCTGTACGTGTGTTGAACGCGGAGGCGCCGTCCGTTCGGCACTAGATCGAATCTTCCGTGATTTGAATCACCGCGAGTACGACTCCATCAACCGCGTTCTTGTAATGCTTCCGCTTAGAGATCTTCAACAGTATGAAGATGCACTCCCTCTCTCTCGTTGCTAGCATCTCCTAGATTGATCTTGGTGACACGTAGGAAAATTTTGAATTATTACTACGTTCCCAACAGTGGCATCATGAGCTAGGTCTATGCGTAGATTCTATGCACGAGTAGAACACAAAGTAGTTGTGGGCGATGATTTGTTCAATTTGCTTACCATTACTAGTCTTATCTTGATTCAGCGGCATTGTAGGATGAAGCGGCCCGGGCCGACCTTACACGTACTCTTACGTGAGACAGGTTCCACCGACTGACATGCACTTGATGCATAAGGTGGCTAGCGGGTGTCTGTCTCTCCCACTTTAGTCGGATCGGATTCGATGAAGAGGGTCCTTATGAAGGGTAAATAGCAATTGGCATATCACCGTTGTGGCTTTTGCGTAGGTAAGAAACGTTCTTGCGAGAAACCCATAGCAGCCACGTAAAACATGCAACAACAATTAGAGGACGTCTAACTTGTTTTTGCAGGGTATGCTATGTGATGTGATATGGCCAAAAGGATGTGATGAATGATATATGTGATGTATGAGATTGATCATGTTCTTGTAATAGGAATCATGACTTGCATGTCGATGAGGATGACAACCGGCAGGAGCCATAGGAGTTGTCTTAATTTATTGTATGACTTGCGTGTCACTGAAAACGCCATGTAATTACTTTACTTTATTGCTAACCATTAGCCATAGTAGTAGAAGTAATAGTTGGCGAGACAACTTCATGAAGACACGATGATGGAGATCATGGTGTCATGCCAGTGACAATGATGATCATGGTGCCCCGAAGATGGAGATCAAAGGAGCAAAATGATAAGATGGAGACCATGGTGTCATGCCGGTGAAGATGACGATCATTTAAAATTCTCGTATGTGTCAAATGATTCAATAATCAGAAGACTCTAATACTCCATCTAAATGAAGTTTAAATGAAGTCTTAAGTAGTATTATCAGTCTTCTCAAGATGTTTTAGCTCTTAATGTTATACATATTCTTCAAGATAATGAATAAACCATAAATAATAGAGGTAAATCCAAAAAACATACTCTTATGATAACTTGAACAACCATTGATTAAAAACTTATAATAATATCCATCGCATAACCCAAAATATAATGTCTTACATAACTTTTGATCAAAATAACTATTATTTGGTTCTAGAAATATATCTTGAAGATAAACTAAAGACATGACTTGATGGCTTGATCAGCGACCCCATCACTATTCCTGACTTGTATCACGACTTCATTCCTTCTCAACTTGTGAGCTTTCTGTAGTCCCTGTGTCAGTTTGCAAATGAGAGCAACTGATTAGTATCAAATACTCATGACTTCACAGAATTTAACAAGGATAATAATATTAACTTTGTATAACTTTTATACCTTTACCAGAAGAACCATTCTTCTTCCTATCCGCCAAGGACTTCTTGCAATTGTGCTTCCAGTGTCCCTTCTGCTTGCAATAGGAACATTCATCCTTTGTAGCTCCGCCCTTGTTCCTCTTTTGTGACACGATCTTACAGGCTCTGAAGATTTCTCCTTGGATTTGCCCTTCTTGAAACTGGCAGTCTTATTGACCATCAACACTTGTTTGTTCTTCTGCATTCCAGCCTCCGCAGTCTTGAGCTTAGCAAGCAACTCATTTGCACTTTTCACCATCCCATTCATGTTGTAATTCATGATGAAACCATCGTAAGATGGGGAGGGGGTGAAGCAAGCACAATATCTGTACTGAGTGTTGGAGGAATTCCAAATTCCGGAGCAGCTAGTCTATCAACATAGCCAGCCAGCTTCACCATGTGCTCACTCATTAAGGAACCTTCTACCATCTTGCACTTAATCAATGCCTTGGTTATTTCAAAACGTCCGACCCTTGTCTGCTTCTTGCACAGAGAATCCAGTGATCCAATTATATTTTTTGACTATGATCCAATTATAAATTGAGTACTTGATCGTTCAAACCTGTAGTTCAGGATCCATGCAAGTCAACATGAGGCACTGGACTAACTCATAATCATCATTACGAGCAGTGAAAGCATCTACAACTTCTCGTGGTGCATCCTTTGCAGGCGGATCACCTATGGGCTGATCCAGCACATACTCCTTGGCACTTGTGAGAACAAATATCAGGTTTTGGATCCAATCCGCATAGTTTCCACCATTTAAAGACAACTTTTCTTTCTCTAACATAGGGGCTAAGTTGAACATATTCCGAGCCCTTGATCTACAACGATAAACACAAGATTCACTTTAGACATTGTTCATAATTATTTTGCACTAGTATTTAAACAAATTTTAATATAAAGTGCACTCCCACTAAATCAATATCTCTCATAACTGAAAGTGAGCATTCAAGACCCTAGTCTGGTTCACAGCCGTTGATGTGGGCATCTGTAGGAACGAAGTATGTCTACCAGAGGGGTGGGGGGGTTGAATAGAGTTTTAAAATTTCTTGGGAAACTTCAAAACTCTCGGAACCCAACGACAGAGTGAGTGAAAATAAACTACAATGAGAGAGTGTAAACTACTGAACATGAATTAAACACAAGCAACGAAGGCAATCGCATGATCGAAACTTATCATACATAGCAGTACAAAAGTAAACAGAGGGGAGTAGAGGTAACCAGTGATGCTCGATGATGACATGATATTTAGTAGACCAGTTTGCACTTCTGCAAAAGGACTACGTCTGGTTGGAGGGGTTGTGATTTAACATAGAAATAAACTCTCTTCGCCCTATTCTCCTCGGCAGTTGGTTCATCAACCAATGCTGATCACTCATGGTAGATACTTGAGGTGATCTCCGAACCTTTACAGACTTCTTCTTCGAGAACCCAATCACTCTTGGTCTCTGAAGAACTGGACACCTAGCCGTCTAGAGAGTTCACAACTCTCAAGAGTAATAGGTGGAGCGTACTGAACATAGATTCGAGTGATGCTAAACCACTATCTAAACTTTCGGCTTTGGGGTTTTTCTCTCGTTAGATTTTAAACTCAGATCACTCAGGAGAGAGGGTTGCTCAACTAACTTAGTAAAATCAAACGGAGCAGCCACCGGACAAAGCCAGTGTGGGGTGGCTATTTATAGCCGCAACCTTCCCTGGTGGGGAATGACCATTTGGGACACGCGGTCCAGCCAATGGCCAACTGACCAATTCTCAACAGTCGGATTTTGGGAGCAACGGTAACATTACTTGAGGAATAGGCAATGCTAACTCTTCGGTTAGAGATAAAGCTCTCGCAGCAGAGAAGATCATATTATCTTGTTGAGAAGTATTTGCTCAGAACACAAAGAGATCTCCCTCTCTCTCAACTTACATAGGATTGGGTTTAGCATCAGAGAATCAAAGCTTCGAACACCATACCCCTCTTGATAGTACGATGGTCCTATGACTCAACAAAGAGAAAGAAGAACAAAGAAATAAATGCTATGTCTTCAACTTCTCGGTTGCAGTCAATTTCTTCGGACGGCACCGAACCAATTGCTTTGCGTCAACAATTTTTGGGGTCACTCTCAATAGCACAATCTTCAGCGATAATCCTCGCTGCCACGCAGGAGATTATCTTTGGAGTTCGTACAAACTCCACCTGACTTCAGGGACCTGTTACTCTGTGTGCATTAGCAAACACATTAGTCCCTCAATGTTTATGTCAACAATCTCCAAAACATAAGGAGGAAATTTTTTTCACCAACAATCTCCCCCTTTCTGGACGATTGTTGAAAAAACAAATAATCATCGAAGAAGGATGCGAAAAATAAATCAACCGAGAGTGAGGAAGTGTTACTATTCTCGAAGAAGAAATGGGCTCCCCCTGAATGTATGCAGGGACAAAGATTTAAGATATAATCTCCTGCAATATATCATGTGTATGGAGGGAATTTCAACCATTCGAGATAATGATTTGCACTAATGAGGTAAAATCCATTGAGAGCATAGTGCAATCATTCATAACTTCTTATAACAATGCCACCTACAAAAATAGATACTTCGAGAGAAATGATGCAACAATAGGGTTTATTAACATTATGACACAAAAGTTACCGAGAGTTTTACAAATTAGTACATAAAAGGTCATAGAGCAAGTTGCAAACTCAAGAGAAAACAAATTCAACGAAATACCAGAAAGCAAATCTATTGAAAACTCGATGTAATTCTCCCCCTTTTGTCAACAAGTGGCAAAAAGGTGAAGAATAACACGAGGCTTGAAGAGCAGGACTTGGTTCACTCTAAGGTATCTCTAGATGAGATGCCAGAATAGTCTTCTTCTTCCTCGGAGGTGATTGATGGCTTGAGAATCTCTTCATCCTTTGCAGCAGCAGATTTCCCTTCAGGGATCTTGGCTTGAGGCTGAGCAGACGAACTTGGCACATTTGGATCAGCCAAAGGAGGAACACGAGTTAGAACATGTTGTAGCGACCCGACCTCAGATGGTCAAGTCTCTGTGTTTCTGTGTCATCCCTGGATCGGTAATGCTGACACACACAGTACTCAAAGGATTTATAACAGAGTAGCAATCACACACTTATTACATCGAATGTCTCAAAAGAGAACTTATTACAATAATTTGGCTGAAGGCCATCTAATGCGATAACAACGGAAGGCTTGGAAGATAAAGTGAGTCCATCAACTCCAACGGCATAACTGAGCTGCACGGCAACGACCTACAATCCTTACTCCTCGTCTGAAAAGTCTGCAACATAATACGTTGCAGCCCGAGAACGGGTCAAGACATGGAATATGCTTTGGCAATGTAACACATAGAGTAATGAAAGAATAAGCTATACTACATGCATATATGGCTGGTGGAAAGCTCTATGGTTACAGTTTTGCGAAAAGCCAATTTTGCCCTACATCAAAGGAATAAATTTAATTTAACTATCATGGTGGTTGAAACATCATTGAGAAGGTACCCCCAACTCAGATGATCCCAATTAAGGTAATTAACAACCCAGCAAATTTAGTTAAGAGTGTTGAGATACATGTGAATACTCAGGTACTAGATACTCATAATCGTCCATAACCGGGGACACGGCTAACCATGATTAGTTTGTACACTCTGCAGAGGTTTGCGCACTTTTCCCCACAAGGCTCGATCGCCTCCGTTGGTTTCTCGCACTGCATGGTGTTTGAGAGACGGATGACCGAGACACGCCTTTCGTAAACATTAACTCTCTACTCCGGATAGATCATACCAAACCTATAAAACCCACTACCTGCTGATCTACCTCTTCGAGAGCTTCACGTAACTTACTCAACTATGCTAGAGCCCATAATAGCTTGTGGCTGCACACGGAAGTTTCTAGCATGAATAATCTCAGTTCCCTTTGAGCACAGGTGGCGGTCCATAGGAAGATCACACGGATACCCCGGGATTTCCAAGAAAATGCATAACACCTTTGGGTTCCCCAGTGCCTCAATCCACCCAGATGTGTATTTAAGTTGCCACCTTAAAGTAAACCATTAATTAATAATCTCACATCTGTCGTGAATATCTCTCAAACCCAAACCACGTCACTGAGCATAGCATGGCGGTATAAGCATAACGTAGAAGTAACTCCCAAGGGTTTGAAAGTAACAGGCAATAGGTTCCTACCTCATCATCTACTTCCCAACCCACAAATTAATGACATCCTAATCATGCAATGTTTGAGGGTTGAAACTAATGCATAAAAACTGGGTAGGAAAAGATATGATCAAGTGTTACTTGCCTTGCTGACGATCCGTGAATCCTAGAGACTCGTAGTAACACGCTTCACACTCCGGGAATTCTATCGCAAGCAAACAACGCATACATAAGTAAACAAGCAAAGATGCACAAATGAAACTTCAACTGAAGAGATTGACCGGAGAGTTCAACTTAAGAACTCCGGTTTGCAAAAAGAATCAAACCAAATGGAACAACGAAACTCAAACGGCGAGAAAAACAAGGTCCGTTTACTAATCTGAACTAGGGTCAAATTTTACAGTGATAAAAACTGGTTTAAGTTGATTATTCGGAAAGAGGGTTTCAATACGAAACTCCAGGCGCTTGAATCGCCTGATTCCGATAAACGAGCGAAAAGATAAACAGGTTTGAAAATTGGATCAGAAATCGCGATCAGAATAACCGCGGAATAATTCCAATAAAAGAAAACGACGAATCGTTAAACGAACGAACGTTCGTTAACAGAACTTAAATAGTGAACGCGTTCGTTAAAACGAACGGATGAACGGATGTTCGTTAAATAAATAAACTGACGAAAATAAACCGATCTATATAAAAAACGATCTAGGGTTTTATAAAAAAACCCGAAGGGTTTTCAAAAAAAACATAATAAACCGGCGGCGGGGTCGGGTACCTCCGGCGAGGCGCGTCTGGGCGAAGCGGGCGTTCAAGGGTCCGGCCGAGGGGCGGGTCGGCGAGGGGCGGCGGCGACGGCGAAGGCGGCGGCGACGGCGCTGGAAGGGGCGACGACGACGCTGGGCCTCGGGCGGCCTGGGCGGCCTGGCTCCGGCGGGTGGTGGTGGCGGTGGTGGTGGCGGGTGGTGGCGGCGGTATTTAAAGGGGCGGGACGACGGTGGCTTGGGGAAGGGGCGGCGGCGACTTGGGGAAGGGTCGCCCGTGGAGTCCGGCTCGGACTCCTCGGCGTCCGTGCCTCACGGCGGCGCTGTGAGGAGGCGGCGGCGGCGCTCGTGGGGGTTGGCTCGGCTGGGCCCTTGGCCGGCGTGGGTCCGTTCGTTTTCTTTTTTTTAAAACATTCCACCGAAAGAAAAATTCCTAGAAAAATAAATAAAAATCAAAAAATTCCAAAATAAGTTTTCTCCGTCTAAATAGAATATTTAGAACTAGATGAACTTTTCTTGGCCCTTAAAATGCAAATTTTTAAAGCGTGCAATTTTTTTTCTAGGGCGAGTAAAATTCCAAATAAAATCAAATAAAACCCAAAAATGATTTTAACATTTTTCCTCCGTTATTTCAATTATTTTGGAGAAGTCATATTATCTCCCCTCATTTATTTATTTAAATTGAAATAATTTTCCTGAGAGAAAATAATTAAAATCCAATATCCTCGTCTTTCATTATTTGACAAAATTCAAATATGAAAATTGAAAAATCCCCAACTTCTCTCCGAGGGTCCTTGAGTTGCTTAGGATTTTCGAGGATGGTAAACGAGAATGCAAATAAAATATGATATGCAAGAATGACCTACGTATAACATGCCAAATTGAAATTTTGGGATGTTACAAACCTACCCCCCTTAAGATGAGTCTCTCCCTCGAGATTCGGGTTGGCTAGAAAATAGGTGCGGATGGTCCTTGCGAATATCCTCTTCTCGCTCCCAGGTGGCTTCTTCCTCGGTGTGGTGGCTCCACTGAACTTTGCAAAACTTGATCACCTTGTTGCGAGTGACTCTACTATCAAACTCGAGAATCTTCTTGGCTTCTCCTCATAAGTCGGTTGTTATCCAATTGTATCGCCTCCGAGGCCTTTGTATCCTTTAGTGGTATGTCGGCCATCTCAGCGTGGCACTTCTTCGGTTGTGACACGTGAAACACGTCATGCACTCTCGACAATCCTTCGTGTAACTCCAGCTTGTAGGCAACTTCTCCCGTCCGTTCCAAAATACGGCACGGTCCTACAAATCTTGGGGCTAACTTTCCCTTTACTCCAAAACGTTTCACTCCCCTCGGGGGTGATACTCATGAATATACTCTGTCTCCAATTTCATAGGTTACTTCCTTGCGTTTAGAATCTGCGTAACTCTTCTGTCTAGACTGAGCAATCTTTAGTCTGTCTCCGATTAGTTTAACCTTCTCGTCAGAGTCTTTGATCAAATCTGGTCCAAACAATTGACGGTCTCCAACCTCATCCCACATCAATGGTGTTCTACATCTGCGTCCATACAGAGCTTCGAACGGTGCCATCTTCAAACTGGCCTGGTAGCTGTTGTTGTATGTGAATTCTGCACGGCAAATTGTCATCCCAACTAGATCCATAATCTAGCGCACATGCTCTCAACATGTCCTCCAAAATCTGATTGACTCTCTCTGTCTGTCCGTCCGTCTGCGGGTGGAACGCGGTACTGAACTCCAATATGGTACCCAAAGTCTAGTGTAGCTGATGCCAAAACTTTGAAGTAAATCGTGTTCCTCTATCGTCGATACTCCTCGGAACTCCGTGCAAACATACTATCCTGGTCATATATATCTTGGCCAACTTTGCACTTGTATAAGTTGTTTTCACCGGGATGAAATGAGCTACTTTGGTCAAACGATCCACTACTACCCATATTGAATCATATCCTGCTTTGGTTCCGGGTAATCCTGTGATAAAATCCATGCCAAGCTTGTCCCACTTCCATTCGGGTATTGGCATAGGCTGCAACAAATCATGCTGGCTTTTGATGCTCTGCCTTCACTCTCGACATACATCGCAAACGGCTACATACCCGCAATATCCTTCTTCATACCAGCCCACCGTAAACGTTCCTTCAAGTCCAAGTACATCTTGGTGTTTCCGGGGTGAATCGAGTATGGTGAGTCATGGGCCTCTTGAAGTATTAACTTCCTGATCTCCGAATTGTTGGGCACATAAATCCGATCCTCAAACCACAAGGTATCATGCTCATCCTCGCGAAAACCTTTGGCTTGTCCTTTGCCCATCTTTTCTTTTATCTCAGCAATCTCTTTATCCTCCTTCTGAGCGTCTCTAATCTTTTCTAACAAGGTCGACTGAACCTCCATTGTTGCAAGAAAACCTCTTGGAACAATCTCCAACTGAAGTTCCATAACATCTTCTGCTAACTCCTTTGGCAGTCCTCTACCTTCAAGGATATTGGCATAACTCTTCCGACTCAAAGCGTCTGCTACGACGTTGGCTTTTCCTGGATGATAGTGTAGCTTCATGTCATAATCTTTTATAAGTTCCAGCCATCTCCTCTGTCTGAGGTTTAACTCCTTCTGTGTGAAAATGTACTTTAAACTCTTATGATCCGTGTACACATCACAACGGTTTCCCATGAGATAATGTCTCCGGGTCTTTAACGCATGTACTACGGCTGCTAACTCCAAATCATGCGTGGCATAGTTCAACTCATGAGGCTTCAATTGTCGTGGAGGCATACGAGACAACTATTCCCACCACCATAACAACACATCCAATTCCCCAGCGAGAGGCCTCACAATACACTTGACACTCATTATGTATATCTGGCAATGTCAAGATCGGGCTGTAGTCAACCGCTTTCTTCAACTCTTGGAAACTTGTCTCACAATCCTCTGTCCATCTGAACTTAGTATCCTTCTTTAGCAATTACATCATTGGTTTAGCAATCTTGGAAAAATTCTCAATGAATCTTCGATAATATCCTCGCCACCAAGGAAACTGCGAATCTCACGATCAAGTGGGTGCCAACCATTCAAAGGATCGACTGAATTTTACCGATCTCTTGCTATACCTTCTCCCGATATAACATGCCCAAGAAATCCAACTTCCTTAAGCCAAAATTCACACTTGCTGAATTTGGCATATAACCTGGTGTTCCCGAAGTTTCTCAAGAACCAAACGTAGGTGTTCTGCGTGCTCCTCTTCGTTCTTCGAGTAAACCATAATAACATCGATAAACACCACAACAAACTTGTCCAGATATTCCATGAACACTTTGTTCAACATACTCATGAAATAGGCAGGGGCGTTAGTCAGTCCAAACGACATGACCGTGATACTCGTATAATCCATATCGTGTGGTGAATGCTGTCTTGGGTATATCCTTCTCGGATCTTCAATCGATGGTATCCTCGATCAGAGATCAATCTTAGAAAACACCTTAGCTCCTTGCAACTGATCAAATAGATCATTAATCATCGGTAAGGGATACTTGTTTTTTATCGTTACTTCATTCAGAGCTCGGTATTCAACAACCATCCTTAGGGATTTATCCTTCTTCTCCACCAAAAGTACTGGAGCTCCCCAAGGTGATGAACTTCTACGAATGTAACCTTTCTCCAACAGCTCCTTGATCTGCTTCTTAATTTCCTCCAGATCATTTGTGGGCATCCGATAGGGTCTCTTTGCTATTGGCCCTGTACCTGGTATTAGTTCTATCAAAAACTCGATGTCTCGATCCGGTGGCATGCCTGGTAACTCTTCCGAAAAACATCCGGATAATCCTTCACTACTGTGTACTTCTTCTTGTACAACTCCGTGAGGGTATTCACTTGGCTCCTCCTAGGCACATGCCTAGATACATACTTAATCCTTTTTTCCCTGGGGTGGTGAGATAGATTGACTTGCTAGCACAATGATACTTCCTCCAAACTTCGACATCCAATCCATACCTAATATCACATCCAATCCTTGCGACTCCAAGATAATTAGGTCGACGGAAAAACATGTGTTCCAATGATTAGGGGTAATCGGGCGCACCATCCGCTAGCCATATACTCGCCTCCAAAGTAGCTCACTAAAAGAGGGGTCCTAAGGGTCCGTTGGTAACTTAAACTTATCCACAAATCCCTTGATATGTATGAATGCGATGCACCAAGATCGAAAAGAACATTAGCGGTAAATGACTGAAGCAAAATGTTACCTATTACCGCGTCCGGCTTCTCTTCAACTTCCTCCACGTTAACGTGGTTCACTTGTCCTTTGTTGAATGGATTGGGATTCTTCCTAGCGCTCCCATTTCCGTTTCCATTCTTTCCTTCAGGGCAGTCATTGGCATAGTGCCCTGTCTTCCCGCACTTAAAGAAAATAACTTGGCTCAGGTCTCTCTTAGCGGGTGTAGCTGGGTTAGAGCGATTCTGATTATTGTTGGCTGCATTTCCATTCCCATTCTTCACACCATTATGCGTTCCTCCTCCAAAGATGGTTATGTCCTCCATGGTTATGAACTAGTCCTCCCGAGTTCGGGGTTAGGCGAGGTTTCCGTGAGCTCCTGAGTTATACTTCCCTTGTCCATACTTCCTCTTACGACTCTCAATTTGTCGCTGCTTTCCTTCAATCATTAGGGCCTTATCTACCAACTCCTGGTAGTTGTTGAAAGTTGCCACCATCAGCTGCATACTCATCTCACCATTCAGTCCTTCCATAAACTTCTCTTGCTCGCGACATCCGTGGCCACATCATCGAGGGCATAGCGTGATAACTTGCTAAACTCATCCACGCTTCGGGCCACAAGACGGTTCCCCTGGCGTAAGTTGCGGAACTCACGCTTCTTTATCTGCATGGCTCCAGCTTGAAACATGGGCCGTCTGAAAAGCTTGTTGGAACTGGTCCCAAGTGACATTGGCTATAGGAAAAGTAGCCGTAATTCTCCCACCATGCGGCTGCTGGTCCATCCAATTGATGTGCGGCAAAGCGCACTCTCTCAAAGATCCGTGCATCCCGCGGTGGTTAACTCCTTCCAATACGGCGTAACCAGTCATCTCAGCAACTATTGGCTCGGTGCTCTGAAAAACACCGCGGTTGTAACCTCGTAAAACGGGCTAAATTGTCCACCGGGTGGTGGGTTGTTGTTGTTGTTGTTGTTGGCATTGCCTCGGTTACGAACTAGCAATTGCATCAAGGCATTCTATTGTTGGATCAATTGAGTGAGCTCCGTGGAAAGCAAACCGGGGTCACGCCTCGGAGGCATCCGAGGGTTTAGAGGGGAGAGATTAGAAATAGAAAGAGGTCTAGTGAGAAAACACTACCCATATGCACATGAGGCAAAACACACATTCATTCAATCAAGCAAGCAAGGGCATACAAAGCGATCTATGACTATCGTGACACGTGCTCAACTACTACTAGTTACATGGGGAAAATACTACTAATATTTGGTGGTCATCTAGAAATTTTGATCGGTGGAAGACTCCATGATGTCTGCTCCAGCTTCGTCTTCATAGTCATCATCACTTGGATCTGAGTCGGTGTCGTCGATGATGATGTAGTTGTCTGGACAAGCGGGATCTTCTTCCTCTTCTTGCTCTTCTTCCTTGGGTGCTGGTCCTCCCATGAAAACTCCAATCTTCTTGACTAGGTCGTCGTTCTTCTCCAAAGAGTATCTTGATTTCTTCCTCATATCCATCGCATGTAGACTTGAGTTCTTCCTCCAATTCGATGATCTTAGTTTTCGCCTTCTTCAAATCCAGCATGTCTCTGCACATCCGGTTCTCATGACGTCGAATGTGCTTGGTTGAGCTCCCGGATGTAAGCTGCAATGGATCTATCCTTCTTGGTGCTAATTACTTCCCATTGCTCGTCTCGGCGCCCACATATTTGGTATATGGTGTCTTTAAGTTCCTTGTTGTAGACTTCTCCGATGCGTCCCATGGTAATGTGAGCTGCCATACTCTTTCCCAAACTCCATGTTGGTGCATTGAAAACACATACTATGGGCTCCGTGCTTGGTGCAAACGTCCTTCCGGGAACTAGGGCTTGAATCTTCCAGCATTCTTCTTCTGGTAAGGTGGCGTTGTACGTCCCGGTGAAGCTTGGTATTCCAATATTCAGGTACCTAGTGACTTCCTTCAAGTGACGTCCGAAAGGTGTGTCTTCATCCGGTTGGGCAAACTTGTACTTCATCTCCGTCATCCTAAAGAGTGGAAAAATGGAGAGAGGTCAGAAATGAGTAGAGAGGAGTGACCTATGGTTTATCTTAGTGGTCATGTCCTACACTCAGCATGTGCTCTGATACCATCTTGTAGCGACCCGACCTCAGATGGTCAAGTCTCCGTGTTTCTGTGTCATCCCTGGATCGGTAATGCTGACACACACATTACTCGAAGGATTTATAACAGAGTAGCAATCACACACTTATTACATCGAATGTCTCAAAAGAGAACTTATTACAATAATATGGTCAAGGCCATCTAATGCGATAACAACGGAAGGCTTGGAAGATAAAGTGAGTCCATCAACTCCAACGGCATAATCGAGCTGCACGGCAACGACCTACAATCCTTACTCCTCGTTCGAAAAGTCTGCAACATAATACGTTGCAGCCCGAGAACGGGTCAAGACATGGAATATGCTGGCAATGTAACACATAGAGTAATGAAAGAATAGGCTATACTACATGCATATATGGCTGGTGGAAAGCTCTATGGTTACAGCTTTTGCGAAAAGCCAATTTTTCCCTACATCAAAGGAATAAATTTAATTTAACTATCATGGTGGTTGAAACATCATTGAGAAGGTACCCCCAACTCAGATGATCCCAATTAAGGTAATTAACAACCCAACAAATTTAGTTAAGAGTGTTGAGATACATGTGAATACTCAAGTACTAGATACTCAGAATCATCCATAACCGGGGACACGACTAACCATGATTAGTTTGTACACTCTGCAGAGGTTTGCGCACTTTTCCCCACAAGACTCGATCACCTCCGTTGGTTTCTCGCACTGCATGGTGTTTGAGAGACGGATGACCGAGACACGCCTTTCGTAAACATTAACTCTCTACTCCTGATAGATCATACCAAACCTATAAAACCCACTACCTGCTGATCTACCTCTTGAGAGCTTCACGTAACTTACTCAACTATGCTAGAGCCCATAATAGCTTGTGGCTGCACACGGAAGTTTCTAGCATGAATAATCTCGATTCCCTTTGAGCACTGGGTGGCGGTCCATAGGAAGATCACACGGATACCCCGGGATTTCCAAGAAAATGCAGACAACACCTGGGTTCCCCAGGTGCCTCAATCCACCCAGATGTGTATTTAAGTTGCCACCTTAAAGTAAACCATTAATTAATAATCTCACATCTGTCGTGAATATCTCTCAAACCCAAACCACGTCTACGAGCATAGCATGGCGGTATAAGCATAACGTAGAAGTAACTCCCAAGGGTTTGAAAGTAACAGGGCAATAGGTTCCTACCTCATCATCTACTTCCCAACCCACAAATTAATGACATCCTAATCATGCAATGTTTGAGGGTTGAAACTAATGCATAAAAACTGGGTAGGAAAAGATATGATCAAGTGTTACTTGCCTTACTGACGATCCGTGAATCCTAGAGACTCGTAGTAACACGCTTCGCACTCCGGGAATTCTATCGCAAGCAAACAATGCATACATAAGTAAACAAGCAAAGATGCATAAACGAAACTTCAACTGAAGAGGTTGACCGAAGAGTTCAACTTAAGAACTCCGGTTTGCAAAAAGAATCAAACCAAATGGAACAACGAAACTCAAACGGCGAGAAAAACAAGGTCCGTTTACTAATCTGAACTAGGGTCAAATTTTACAAGGATAAAAACTGGTTTAAGTTGATTATTCAGAAGGAGGGTTTCGATACGAAACTCCAGGCGCTTGAATCGCCTGATTCCGATAAACGAGCGGAAAGATAAACAGGTTTGAAAATTGGATCGTAAATCGCGATCGTAATAACCGCGGAATAATTCCAATAAAGAAAAAGCGATGAACTGTTAAACGAGCGAACGTTCGTTAACAGAACAAACGATGAACGCGTTCGTTAAAAGCGAACGGATGAACGGATGTTCGTTAAATAAATAAACCGGCGAAAATAAACCGATCTATATAAAAAAAGCGATCTAGGGTTTTATATAAAAACCGAAGGGTTTTCAAAAAAAAAACCGGCGGCGGGTCGGGTACCTCCGTGAGGCGCTGGCGCGAGCGGGCGGCTCCGTGGTCCGGCCGAGGGGCGGGTCGGCGAGGGGCGGCGGCGACGGCGAAGGCGGCGACGGCGGGAGGCGGCGGCGACGCTGGGCTCGGGCGGCTCGGGTGGCTCTGCCCATGGGCGGTGGTGGTGGCGGTGGTGGCGGCGGTATTTAAAGGGGCGGGCGGTGGCTTGGGAAGGGCGGGCGGCGGCGACTTGGGAAGGGGTCGGCCGGGGTGGAGTCCGGCTCGGACTCCTCGGCGTCCGTGCCTGTTCAGCAGCTGGAGGGAGGCGGAGGCGGGCGCTCGTGGGCCGGACTCGGTGGGCCCTTGGCCCGATCGGGTCAATCCGTTTTTCTTTTTTTTAAAACATTCCACCGACAGAAAAATTCCTAGATAAATAAATAAATATCTAAAAATTCCAAAATAAGTTTTCTCCGTCTAAATAGAATATTTAGAACTAGATGAACTTTTCTTGGCCCCTAAAATGTAAATCTTTAAAGCGTGCAATTTTTTTTCTAGGGCGAATAAAATTCCAAATAAAATCGAATAAAATCCCAAAAATGATTTTAACATTTTTCCTCCGTTATTTCAATTATTTTGGAGAAGTCATATTATCTCCCCTCATTTATTTATTTAAATTGAAATAATTTTCCGGAGAGAAAAAAATTAAAATCCAATATAATCATCTTTCATTATTTGACAAAATTCAAATATGAAAATTGAAAAATCCCCAACTCTCTCCGAGGGTCCTTGAGTTGCTTAGGATTTTCGAGGATGGTAAACGAGAATGCAAATAAAATATGATATGCAAGAATGACCTATGTATAACATGCCAAATTGAAAATTTGGGATGTTACACATGTACTTATGAGGGTTTCATAATTGGTGAGGTGGCTTTAGACTTTTCTAGAAGTTTGCGAAGCTTCAGGTGAAGAAGATCTGTAGTAGGCTCACGATCAGGTAAAGGAGGAGTGAGACGCTCTTGGAAATCTTTGACTGTGAAGCCTTTGTCAATGTAATCATAGAGCTCTTGGAGGTTCATATTCAGAAGTTGCTTTTTGGTGAAGAACTTGCGAAGTAATTTCCAAAGCCATTTCTTGTTCTCATCTGCGATCAAATGCATCAGCCTGGTGCGATTGTTAATGGAATTAAGCTCGTTGGCAAGATGTTCTTTCTCTTGACTATCATCAGCGATATGTTTCAGAGGCAATTGTTGCGTGCGCAAACTGACTTGAAGCTGTGATGGAGGCTGAGGGGAAAACATCTATCACGTTGAGAAATTTGAGGACCATCAAAATTCTTGTGATAATATTGAGGTGAGACTGGAGACTTTCCCGAGGTGAAATCTTCCATAGCTTGCAACGTATCGCGAACGGGAGGAATAAAGATTTTGTTGCTTCCCTTTGCCAGATACACCGTGCCCATTGCATGATCAATGAACTTTTGGATCCATGGTGCAAACTCCTTCATGGTGAATGGATACTGAGCAGAATCCTTCAGAATACGCAGAAACTTATCTTCAATATCAATTTTTTTTGGAGATTGCATAGATGGCATTCCGAAGAACATCAGATATGGTCTTGTCAGCATTCATGCCAGCCAATGGGCAGATGGTGTAGGAGAGCAGATGATACAACGTCTGGTTATAGAAGGTTAAATGTTTGGGACTAGGAGGACCAGAGTAGTCGCGAATCTTTTCTTTGTCCACCGTGCAATGAAAATCTTGATCAGAGATCACATCAATGTTGTGCACCCGGATTTCATTATCTCTATGCTCAAAACAAGGAAAATGAAAGTGCAAGATGAAATTCGTTGAAGTGCATTTGATCCTTTTGCCTTCGGTCATCCACTCAAAAATACACTTATAGGTATAAGATGCATCACCAGTGATGTATATTGTAGCATAAAATTGAAGTATAGTTTCTTGGTTCCACGGATGCTCGAATTCAAACACCCTTGTTAGATAAAAATCATCCAAGTCTTGAAGTAGCTAATTGAAACATCCCATGTTTTGCATGACAGGAATATTGGATATTCATGAGGGAATATCTTCCTGCTTTCGTATAGCACACGAGAATAATATATCACTTGTTCCTTAATCCAGAACCGAGGGGATTCGGAAGTGCGAGGTCCACCATATTGGTTGTCCTGAAAAAACTGTGGATACACATTTCTTTTGAATAGAGGACCTTTCGCGCCAGCACCAGCAGAGAATATACTTAATTCCTCCCGAGGATTGGGGTACTTGAGTTCTTCCTCTAGCGAAAGAAATTCATCGCCATACAAGATGGAGTCGAGATGGCGAGCAGAAACTGACTTCCATTCTGAGGGAGCCGCTTCATTTGTTCTCATAGATGTATCAACAGTCAACTTGAGCAGCGATGGAGTTGGTGCCATAGACGGTGGGGCTTCAGCAACAGTCGGTTGTTGGGCAGGATTTGTTTCATGTTGCACTGGGGTTGAATCTTGAGCAGGAGGTGGTACTATGTTAGCCACGGGATCCAGTTGGTGCTCGATCACAAGGATTCGAGAATCTTGGAGCATCTTGAGGAGGAGCATGGGTCTCAGGCGAGGAATTTCACCCTCTTCAAGAAAACTTGAGGGTATATCAACTTGAGCAATTGATGCCACATGCACTAATTCAGTTGGCCATGGCGAGGGAGGTGCTTCTGAGTCCCTTCTAATTTGTTCAGGGGGAATGACTGGCTTAGGAATGAAATTCTTTGGCGATTGTGCAGCTGATTGTTCAGGTGAGTTTTCCTTCGAGGCAGGAACCACATTTGTCTTCGCAATTTACTTGCATTGTTTCTTGTTCTTTGCAGTATGATCAATGTGGCCCTTCACCAGATCGTTATAGCCAGTGACCTTGGCTTGGTGTTCATCACAAATTGTTCGAACCATTTCATCCAAATTCGAGTGAAAACGCAACCGCCTATTGTGAAGCAGAGAAATGGCACGGTTTACATCCTTACAGGAGTCTTCAAGTTCGTTGCTGACAAACTTCGAAGAAGTTGCCTTCATGTGACCATCTAAGTCAAGCGGCTTGGTAGAAAGAGTGTTGATCTCAATGTCATTGTCTCACATGTCGTGCATAAGGGAGCTGGCTTTCTCTACAACCTCTGAGGGTATTGGCAAAGATGCCACTTCACCATCGAAGGGGTTTTCAACAAAACGATCGAGCCGTTCCATGATGAAAATGTATTGTAGCTGTGAGGTGCATCAGATGCTGCAACAAGAGCAGTATGAACAGGAACTTGCTCAGACAGAGGCACAGATGCCAAAGGCTGGGTCCAAGAGGGAGCAAACTTCCCAATCTTTTCCTTTGCTGCATCGGCCTAAGGAGCAGATTGCTCAGGAATGGGAGCAGTGATCTTCTTCAAAACATGTTTGGGAATGTGTTCGCCTGGCTTGGTAGCTTGCGTAGGGGCATCCACTACCAAATCTTTCATGTCAATTGCATCAGGATGAGGAATGATATTTACATGTTTCTTCATCGTGACAGTAGTGGCAGGTGTCTTTTGGACTTTTGAGTTTCTTCGGAGGTGCCTGAGGAATGACCTGAGTCAGAAGATCAGGCAACACGGTGGAGGTGGTGACAGTCACATGCTCGATGAGATTGGCTTCAATTTCTTCCTTGGTGAGAGGAGGATCATCAACATCAGAAGGTTCACCCATCTCATATTCATCAGCAGGCTGGACCTCCTTCTTTATCGGTGCACTCTTTCTCTTTGAAGAGCATGCATTACTGGGGGGTCATGCTTTCATTTTGCGCGGCCTTCAGATTTTCCTTCGGCCTTTTTCTTGTCAAGACCATCCTTTAGAAGGCACATGTTTTATTCTTCATGATCCTTTTTCTTTGCTTCCTTCTTAGCCTTCTTGATCACATTGCGCCATCGCTTTGCTAGCTCATCAAGATATGATTAGGGAGTGCGAATTGATGACTCGTGAGGATTTGGAGGAGGAGGAGGACTTACATCGGGACCCTTTGGCTTGATGGGAGAAATTGCACGTTAGTCACCGAGGATGGAACGCGAAGTTCTGAGTGAACTGAGGGTGAACAAACTCATAGTTGAACCATTTTCACACCCACTAGCGCCGAATCCATTTATGGCGCCTATCCTTGGACTATTGGCTTTCTCCTTCAACTATTTTATATCTATCATGAGAGATATATTGAGCAGTATTTGTATAAGGCTGTGTGCCACCCTTCTTCTTTTTCTTCGAAACATTTTCTTTCTCATTATTGTTCGGATCAAATGCTCTTTTGTTCTTGCTAGTTGATGGGACAGCCGTTGGGCCCTTAACATTCGGAGCTTTTGACTCATCTGCTGTACCCAGAATCAAATATTCATCTTTATCATTTTGGCCCATTGATAGGGGGAATCCTTAACATACTGCATTTTCCTGTGAATAAGAATAAATGCAAGGAAAAATGGGGACAGGGTTACAAATGCACACAGCGAAGGTTTTGAAGAAAAACATTTTGTTGAAGAAATACACTACAAAAAAATACACTTCCGTGATGATACGTGTTTGTCACAGTAGGTCACATTTTCTGTCATGCATGTACATCCGTGACAAATTTATGACAGAATCAAGATAGTCATACCTGTTGAGGGAGTCCTGGATTAGGGGGTATCCGGACAGCCGGACTATATCCTTTGGCCGGACTGTTGGACTATGAAGATACAAGATTGAAGACTTCGTCTCGTGTCCGGATGGGACTCTCCTTGGCGTGGAAGGCAAGCTTGGTGATACAGATATGTAGATCTCCTCCCATTGTAACCGACTCTATGTAACCCTAGCCCCCTCCGGTGTCTATATAAACCGGAGGGTTTAGTCCGTAGGACAACAACAATCATACCATAGGCTAGCTTCTAGGGTTTAGCCTCTACGATCTCGTGGTAGATCAACTCTTGTAATACTCATATCATCAAGATCAATCAAGCAGAAGTAGGGTATTACCTCCATAGAGAGGGCCCAACACAGGTAAACATCGTGTCCCCTGCCTCCTGTTACCATCCGCCTTAGACGCACAGTTCGGGACCCCCTCCCCGAGATCCGCCGGTTTTGACACCGACATTGGTGCTTTCATTGAGAGTTCCACTGTGTCGTCACTGTAAGGTTTGATGGCCCCTTCGATCATCGACAACGATGCGGTCCAGGGTGAGGTCTTCCTCCCCGGACAGATCTTCGTATTCGGCGGCTTCGCACTACGGGCCAACTCGTTTGGCCATCTGGAGCAGATTGTGAGCTACGCCCCTGGCCATCAGGTCAGGTTTGGAAACTTGAATTACACTTCCGATATCCGCGGAGACTTGATCTTCGACGGATTCAGGCCCATGCCAGGTGTGCCGCACGATCGCGACGAGCACGATATAGCTCTGCCGTCGGGCAGTGTGCGGGAGATCACGCCAGCAACCACTCCGACCTTCAGTCCGGAGTAGATTGCGCCATCCGAGGACGGGCGAATAGACCCTACCTCGGAGGCCGCACCCTCAGCGGCGATAGAGCCGGATACTGACCTTACCCCTCACGAGAGCCGTGATGCCGGACCTACAGACTCGTCTCCGGCCACAGACTCTGAACCGCCTGCGCCCGTGCCTGTCGAACCCGACTGGGCACCGGTCATGGAGTTTACCTCCGCGGATATCTTTCAGCACTCGCCCTTGGGCGATGTACTAAACTCGTTAAGGTCTCTCTCTTTGTCAGGAGAACCTTGGCCGAACTATGTCCGGCTAGAATGGGATGCGAACGATGAAGAAATTCAAGCCCCACCCACCACCCACTTAGTAGCCACTGTCGATGATCTAACTGACATGCTCGACTTCGACTCTGAAGACATCGATGGCATGGACAATGATGGAGGGGACGAACAGGAACCACTGCCCACGGGGCACTGGACCGCCACCTCGTCATATGATATATATATATATATATATATATATATATATATATATATATATATATATATATGTATATATATGGTGGACACCCCCAAAGAAAGCAATGGCGACCAGACAGCGGAGGATGACCCCTCCAAGAAGCAACCTAAGCGCCCGACGTCAGGCCGCGCCCGCTCTAAGTCTCGCCACAGCAAAAGCGGTGATACCTGCACAGGAGATAACAGTACTCCGGATAGTGCCGAAGACGATGACAATCCCCTCCAGCAGGACCCAGAGCCGGAGGATGAACAAGGCAGCCCCCCGGAGCGAGCGGCAGAGGGAGAGGAGGACAATTACATGCCTCCCTCTGAAGACGAAGTAAGCCTCGACGACGAAGAATTTGTCATACCTGAGGATCCCATCAAACAGGAGAGCTTTAAGCGCCGGCTTATAGACACAAGAAATAGCTTGAAGAAAAAACAGCAACAGCTTCGAGCTGATCAGGACTTGCTGGCAGATAGATGGACTGAAGTCCTTGCGGCCGAGGAATACAAACTCGAACGCCCCTCCAAGAGTCACTCAAAGTGCATGTTGCTACCTCGACTTGAGGAGGAAGCATGGAAACCTACATCACCAGCGTACGATGCGGCTGATCGGCCACCCCGTGGCCGAGATAGAGAGGCAGTCTGGCCCGAAAATCAGCCTGCACCCCGCCGCTAGTCAAACAAACATACCAAGGCACCGGGAAACACGCGAGACCTGCGAGACGTATTGGAAGACAGGGCAAAACACGCAAGATCGATTTATGGATCACGAGGGCGCGCCCCTACGCGGGACTGTGATCGTCACGCCGGATACAACAAAAGTAAATCCGGCCGGGCCGAATACAGCAGGCAAGACTCATACGAGCTGCGCTGATATAGCCCAAAGACAGCAGGCGCCAAGCACACCCCTATGCTTCACTGACGAAGTAATGGATCATGAATTCCCAGAGGGTTTTAAACCCGTAAATATCGAATCATACGATGGTACAACAGATCCTGCGGTATGGATCGAGGACTTCCTCCTCCACATCCACTGGCTCGCGGCGACAATCTACATGCCATCAAGTTCCTCCCGTTAAAACTTAAAGGACCAGCTCGGCTTTGGCTGAATAGCTTGCTAGCAGACTCCATCGGTTGTTGGGAGGATCTAGAAGACGCATGCCTCGACAACTTCCAGGGCACTTATGTGAGACCACCAGATGCCGATGACCTGAGCCACATAATCCAGCAACCAGGGGAATCAGCCAGGCAATTCTGGACTCGGTTCTTAACCAAGAAGAATCAAATTGTTGACTGTCCGGATGCAGAGGCCTTAGCGGCATTTAAGCACAACATCCGTGACGAGTGGCTTGCCCGGCACCTCGGCCAGGAAAAGCCGAAATCAATGGCAGCCCTCACGACACTCATGACCCGCTTTTGCGCGGGAGAGGATAGCTGGCTGGCTCGCGACAACAATATATCAAGGAACCTTGGCACTTCGGATACCAAGGATAGCAACGGCAGGCCACGTCGCAGCAAACATAAGCGCCACAATAACGGCGATAACGCCGAGGATACGGCAGTCAATGCTGGATTAAGAGGCTCTAAGCCCAGTCAGCAGAAGAAGCCATTCAAAAGAAGCACTCCGGGCCCGTCCAGTTTGGACCGCATACTCGATCGCTCGTGCCAAATACACGGCACCCCGACAAACCAGCCAATCACACAAATAGAGAATGCTGGGTGTTCAAGCAGGCCGGCAAGTTAAACGCCGAAAACAAGGACAAGGGGCTGCACAACGATGACGATGAGGAGCCCCGACCGCCGAACATGGGAGGACAAAAGAGGTTCCCCCCACAAGTAAAGATGGTGAACATGATAAACGCAACCCACATCCCCAAGAGGGAATGGAAGCGTGCACTAAGGGACGTATATGCAATGGAGCCCGTCGCCCCAAAGTTCAACCCATGGTCCTCTTGTCCGATCACCTTTGATCGCAGGGACCACCCCACTAGTATCCTTCATGGCGGATCTGCCGCATTGGTCTTAGACCCAATCATTGACAGAATTTCACCTCACTCGAGTCCTTATGGACGGCGGTAGCAGCCTGAACCTGCTTTATCAGGATACAGTGTGCAAAATGGGTATAGACCCCTCGAGGATCAAACCCACCAAAACGACCTTTAAAGGCGTCATCCCAGGTGTAGAGGCCCATTGTACGGGCTCAATCACACTGGAAGTGGTCTTCGGATCTCCGGACAACTTCCGAAGCGAGGAGTTAATCTTCGATATCGTCCCGTTCCGCAGCGGCTATCATGCACTGCTCGGGCGCACCGCATTTGCAAGATTCAATGCGGTACCGCATTACGCATACCTCAAGCTCAAGATGCCAGGACCTAGGGGGGTCATCACAGTCAATGGAAACACAGAACACTCACTCCATACGGAGGAGCACACTGCGGCCCTCGCAGCAGAAGCACAAAGCAGCCTTTTGAGGCAATCCACCAGTTCGCCGATCAAGCCCGTCAAGCGCGTCCGGAGTAACCTGCAACAGAATCGCCTGGCACGCTCAGAGCTCGCCTAGCAATTCGGCCCCCGCCCTAGTCTCAGCACAACGGCAAAATCTGTCCCACGCGTACATAACTACGCATTGAAAATACCTTGGGTGTCGGCGGGGGCACGATTACAGCACGTCCCACAATGCGGTTCAACCGCACTAGGGGCTTACTACCCTTATCATCCTCTCTCTTTCAGGAATTTACTCTCTGGAAGCTCTATCCGGCAGTACGATAGCCGGACACATGATACAGCACCCAAGGAGGCAGGAAGTTACGTCGTGCAATGGAATCCCCAGGTGGTCTCTGACAACGAGCAAACTACCTGTTTTAAATACCAGTCCGCAGCTTGCCCTTGGATGGGACATGTCAAATAGTCCTACTTTTTGCTTATTGCACTACTTGTATCAGTATGCTTTGACGCACTTTTTAAATAAACAATGCATAGCACTAGTCTATTATTGCCTTCTATATTGTTATATATATATATATGTTCATTTCTGATAATCAGCACCCGTACACTCTGGTACGACCAATACGCCAGGGGCTTCCGTATACCCCATAATTCGGCGTGAGAAGTCCGAACTTTCGACAGTGCGGCACCCCGAACTTATAGCATTATATGCATCAGCTCCGAATCATGTTCTTGGGTCAATAGTTGGGTTTGCCCAGCTCCCATGTTTTGGTACCTTACGTTCCGCTATATCGGCTAAGGTAGCACTGGGAGAACTATCTGCGATTGTGCCCCGGTTCTTCCGCCGAGCACCTCAAGAGAGAAAGCTAAAATCGACTGTCATGATGAGGCGAGAGCTGGTCAAGCTCATGAGGTCTCAAGTCCCTAAAGACTTTTTCCGCTTCGGGCGAGGAGTCGGCCTTGTCCGGCTTAGGCGTGTATAGCGCCCCAAATTCGGCCTTCCGAAGACTAGGGGCTTCGCCAAAATTTAAAATTGTAGACTTCTATGGCTAAGTGAGAGCGATAAAGCATTATAGTCCGATTGCCTGGTTCGTTGCGCTGAACACCTCCCTTGGAGGACCCAAAAATGGGAAAAAGAGTGCTCAGATTTATCCTGAACACCCTAACACTAGTTGCATGGGGGCTGAAGCCGACGACTAGCAACTCTCAGATTTTATAAACGGACGCACAAAAGGTAATATTTTAAATTCGAAAGCGTTGCATAGCGTAAACGAACTAGTTTTCATAACACAGGATCACACGAGCAAGTTTCATTCAAAGATTACATCTTTGGTACACTCGTCCGCCACGAGATGGGCACCCTTCAGGACACCTTCATAATACATTTCGGGGTGGCGATGCTCCTTGCCCTGTGGCGGCCCCTCCTTCACCAGCTTCTCGGCGTCTATCTTCGCCCAGTGCATCTTCGCACGGGCAAAAGCCCTGCGTGCACCTTCGATGCAGACGGACCGCTTGATGACTTCCAGCCGTGGGCAGGCATCCACAAGCCGCCTCACCAGGCAGAAGTAGCTGTTGGGAAGGGAATCGCTAGGCCACATCCGGACTACAAGGCCCCTCATGGCCTGTTCGGCCGCCCTGTGGAGCTCGACCAGTTGCTTCAGCTGGTCACTCACGGGCATCGGGTGTTTGGTCCCAGTATACTGAGACCAGAACAACTTCTCCGTCGAGCTTCCCTCCTCGGCCCGGTAGAACTCTGCGGCATCAGACACACTGCGGGGTAGATCTGCGAACGCTCCTGGAGAGCTCCGTACTCGGGTAAGTAAAAGGAAATTTTCTTTCACATGCCTACTTTGCATAATGAATGCCTTACCCGCCGCTATCTTCTTCACCACCTCAATTTCCTGGAGGGCCTTTTGGGCCTCGGCCTTGGCATTTTTTTGCGCTTTCGAGGGCCCTGGTAAGCTCGGACTCTCGCGTCTTCGAGTCAAGCTCCAAGGACTCATGCTTCTTCACGAGTGCCTGGAGCTCTTGCTGCACCTCGCCTACCCGGGCTTCGTGTCTTTCTCGCTCGGTGCGCTCCTTGGCCGCTTTGTTTTTGGCCTCGGCGAGCAACTGCTTCAGGGTCGCCACTTCGGTCGTGGACCCTGGTATATCCATAATGATCCTACTATCTTGCAACCAAAACCTTTTTTTTATATATAGACAAGGTATTGCTTACCTTTGGTCTCTTCGAGCTGCCTCTTGGCAAGGCCGAGCTCTTCCTCGGACCGCTCGAGGTCCTGCTTCAGCGCGGCGACCTCCGCAATATGTGCAGCAGCGGCCAGCAGTGAAGCCTGCATGTGCATATTGACATATTTGGATTAGACTCCTATAGTTGTTATTTGATCCTCTATCCGGCTTTTCTTCGTGAATGCCGAACAGAGCATCAGGGGCTACTGTCTATGCGGTAATATTTTTATCATCTGATTACTTACCTCAAAGCCTGTTAGGAGGCTGGCACAAGCTTTGGTTAGTCCGCTTTTGGCAGACCGAACCTTCTCGATCACCGCACTCATAATAGTGTGGTGCTCTTCGTCGATGGAAGCGCCTTGAAGCGCTTCCCACAAATTGTCTGGTGCCTCTGGATGGACAGAGGCCACCGGCGCGGGCGGCTTGTCTCCCTTAATAGGGAGTTGCCTGCCGGAATCCGGAACCACTGAAGGCTCCGGCGCGGTGTCCAGCCGACGGCCGGACTTGGAGCCTGTGGGAATCTTGCTCCCTTTGTGCCCAGGGCCCGGAAGGTCGCCTCTAGGCGCCTCTAGGACCACCTCCCCTCGGCTTGGTGTCCTCGCAGACAACACTTCGGTGTTGTCCGTAGGGCGGGGGGTAGAAGCGGTCGGAAGTGAATCGCTCTTCATATCCGACGAGCCCAAAGAATCACCCGACGAAGATACGTCGATACGGGCTCTGGGTAGGCTGCATAATCGTGTTCGGCATGAGAAGCAGATCGATAAAGCAGACTAATAATCGCTATGATATCTGGATACTCACGACTTCGCCAGGGGCTTGTCCCTGAGCAGCCACTCGTCGCCGCTGTCGGCGGCCGTCGTCGAGCAGTCCGGAAGGAGCGTTCTTCCCTTCTTGGACTCTTCGGCCTCCCCGGTTGGGGCGGCCTTCCTTTTCTTGTCTCCCCCGGAGGGGGAGAACCTTCATCTTCCTCCTCCTCGCTTTCATGAGAGGAGTGCGTCTCGGAGTCATCGGGCAACGAGTCCGATACCACCTGACACCGGGAACTCTTTCGGGTCCCCTTGGCCTTCTTCTTGGCCTTCTTCTCCGGCACCTCATAAGGTGCTGGAGTCAACAACTCCGTCAGGAGAGCGTCCTCTGGATCCTCAGGCAAAGGGGCTGGGCCGTCGATCTGCACTGCCGTCTCCACCCAGTCCTGTTAAAGGTAGGGGAAGCTGAGATCCCTCACATGATTAAACTGGGGAGAATAGAAACCTTATAAGGGATAAAGAACTTACCGGTTTCGCGAGGCGCTTCGTGCTAAGTCCACGATCCTCGGTTAGGGAAGGGGGGACCTCGATGCCCTTGAATAGCACCTTCCAGACATCCTTGTGCATCGTGCCGAAGAGCTCGCGCAGAGTCTGGTGCTGGGCCGGGTCGAACTCCCATAGATTGAACGCCCGTTGTTGACACGGGAGGATCCGGTGGAAGAGCATGACCTGGACCACGTTGACGAGCTTGATTTTCCTGTTCGTCATGTTCTTGATGCAGGTCTGGAGTCCGGTCAGCTCTACCAGGTTACCCTAGGGCAGGCCCTTCTCTTTCCAGGAGGTGAGCCGCATAGGGATCCCGGATCGGAACTCAGGGGCCGCCGCCCATTTGGGATCGCATGGCTCGGTGATGTAGAACCACCCCGATTGCCACCCCTTTATGGTCTCCACATAGGAGCCCTCGAGCCATGTGACATTGGGCATTTTGCCCACCATGGCGCCTCCGCATTCCGCTTGCTGGCCGCTTACAACCTTCGAATTGACATTAAAGGTCTTCAGCCACAGGCCGAAGTGGGGCCGGATGCAGAGGAAGGCCTCTCACACGACGATAAACGCCGAGATTTTGAGGATGAAGTTGGGGGCCAGATCATGAAAGTCCAGCCTGTAAAACATGAGGCCGCGGACGAATGGGTGAAGAGGAAATCCCAATCCACGGACAAAGTGGGTGAGGAAAACTACCCTCTCATGGGGCTCTGGAGTAGGGATGATCTGCCCCGCATTGGGCAGCCGGTGTGCGATATCCGCGTTCAAATATCCGCCCCCCCCGCAGCTTTTTTACGTCCCTCTCCGTGATGGAGGACTTCATCCACTTTCCTCCCGCTCCGGACATGGTTAGGGCGGTCGGAGGAGAAAGGTGCGAACTTGGGTGTTAGAGCTCGAGTGCGCGAGAATGGACGAGCGAGGAAGAAGAAGGCGTGGGTGAGAAATGGTGAACCCTTATCCCTTTATAAGGACAGATGAAACTATACGCCCCCACTGTTGGTGTCAAAACCGGCGGATCTCGGGTAGGGGGTTCCAATCTGTGCGTCAAGGCTGATGGTAACAGGAAACAAGGGACACAAATGTTTACCCAAGTTCGGGCCCTCTCGATGGAGGTAAAACCCTACTTCCTGCTCGATTAATATTGATGATATGGGTAGTACAAGAGTAGATCTACCATGAGATCGTAGAGGCTAAACCCTAAGAGCTAGCCTATGATGGTATGATTGTAATTGTCATCGGCCTTCTAAGGACTAACCTCCCCGGTTTATATAGACATCGGAGAGGGCTAGGGTTTACATGGAGTCGGTTACAAGAAAGGAAACATAATATCCGGATCGCCAAGCTTGCCCTCCATGCAAAGGAGAGTCCCATCCGGACACGGGCCGAAGTCTTGAGTCTTGTATCTTCACGCTTCAATAGTCCGGACGTTGTACACAGTCCGGCTGTCCGGATACCCCCTAATCCAGGACTCCCTCAGTAGCCCCCGAACCAGGCTTCAATGACGATGAGTCCGGCACGAAGTATTGTCTTCGGCATTGCAAGGCGGGTTCCTTCTCCGAATACTTCCAAAGTAATTATCGAACACTTGAACCGTGTCCGGATCCACAAGATGGTCTTCACATGGCATAAATCTGATCTGCTGGCAATCTTCGTGCATCGTGCCCGTGCATCGGGGCCTGGTCCAACGCGAACCGGCGTTTCTTACCCCATGACGAATCGCGTTACGAGGCGCTTTTATTGGCACGTCCCGTCGGGGCAGAGATCGTGTTCCACTTATTACGGGATTTTCCATCAATACGGGCGCGCGCAACCCCACAACGGCCGTTGGTATAACTCCGTGTGTTTTTAGATAAGCCTCAATCAGCCACACCAGGGACTCTTGATATTCATCCCCTTTATAAAAAGGGGTCGAGGCCTATGCCTCTTTTCCACCTTCCCCCCGCCTTCTTGCACCTCGAGTTCTAACACCCGAAACCCAAGCTTCAACACCCCGGATCCGCCGATATGTCCGGATCTGCCCATCAAGGCCAGTGGGTGGCCTCCTTGATTCAAGAGGACGACATTGCAAATCTCAGGGAGGTCGGATACCTGACCGCCGACATCCAACACAGGCTTCCTGCACCAGGGAAGATTATCCCCACACCGGAGCCTAATGAGTGCGTCGTTTTTATCCCGCACTTACTCCGCGGCCTGGGCTTCACCCTCGATCCCTTTGTGAGGGGGCTCATGTTCTATTATGGGTTGGATTTTCATGATCTGGCTCCAGACGCTATCCTCCATATCTCGTCGTTCATTATCGTGTGCGAGGCTTCTCTCCACGTCACCCCACACTTCGGCTTATGGCTCAAGACCTTTAATGTGACGCTGAAGATGATTGAGGGACGACATGTGGAGTGTGGAGGTGCCGTAATAAGCAGAAACACCGATGCCTCATGTCCAGAGGGTTCTTTCCCAGAAGTATCCGATGTATGGCAACGGAGGTGGTTTTACATCACGGCTCCCAGAGGCACAAAGTGGGTGGCTGCCCCCGAGTTACGCTCGGGCCCTCCGTCAAAGTTGGCGTCTTGGACGGACGTAGGATGGAATTGGGGGCCCGCTGGTGACATACCAGTACTGCAGAACCGCATCCGGGAGCTTCTTGAGAGGGACATTAACCTTGTTAGCATAATGCAAGTGATGTTAATCCGACGGATGTTGTTGCGGTTAACGCCGCCTCTCCGGATGTGGGAGTTCAATCCGGAGGGTCCGCGGATCTGTCAAGCACTTCTTCGGCTTGAAGCTCAAGAGATGTGCAAATTATTCTTCTGGACGGAAAGTAGTGTGTCCGGATACCACCGAGGATGCGGGCCTAAGCTGCAATCGCCTAGATACTCAAGTAAGTAGCCTTGATACCGGACACCCTGTTTTGTATTTGTCATGATTGTTTATTCTGAAAATCATCCGCGTCCAGGAATGGCTCAGCAAGGCGGAGAGAATCAGGTGTCAGGCGCCACTTCCCGAAGGCTCGCCCGCCCCACCATGGCCAAGATGCTCGACCGGGTACTCAGCAGCCCTCGGGGAAAGACAACGGGAGGAACAAGGAAACCGAACCCCCCATGCTACGCATCCGAACCGGGGGAATTGTTACCTCCCCCAAGGAGGATAGTCGGGGAGGGGAGGCTAAAGCCTCCTCCCCGCGCGGGAAGAAGAGGGCTGCCTCCGAAGATTTGGAGGCGGAGATGCCCAAATTAGGGAAAAAGACATCCCCAGGGGGCTTTGCCCTGACGGGCGCCCTCACTGCACCATGCCCTCCAACGGGCCATCCCTCCACCGAGCTGTAAGTCAATCTACAATCCGAAGGTACTGTGTTTCTCCTAGATCAATAACCAGGATTCAACTTTTTGCAGTCCGGCCAGCAGCTCCTCTCAACAGGGTTCGTCTTCGGGGGACCTTCCTCCGGAGATGATGGAGAGCGAGACCCCACCCCCTTCTCCGACTCATGAAGCGGGCGACACCGAGGTGTCGTCACGGAGGAGTCCGGATCTGACGAAGCCGAAAGTCAATCCGTCAGCCGCCCTATGCCCGGAGCATTTGGCTACAACGGGGGGCGATGGGAAGAATCCGGCGCAGTTCGATGTCCGGCCGGACGTACTGACGGGCTTGCTGGAGCGAGCTGCGCTCTCGGAGGAGCACCGCTCATTAATGAGCGCGGTTCTCAAGAAGATTTCATACGCTACAAGCGGTTTGAGTGAAGCATTCACCAGCCTGCTCAAAGGCTTTGAGGTATGTAATGGAGAACTCACTATTTCTTTAGTTGTAAGGCACGCGGTAGGTGTGCTCCATATAGATAGTAGCCCCTGAGACTCTGGTTGCCCGCCTTAGGCGGCAAACGGGGGATCATAAACCAATGATAGTGCTGTAAATGTGTGCAGGTACATGCGGGTCCGGACGCCGGCGATCCAATCGAATTTGCCGAACTAACGAGGCAAATTGAATCGATTGATGCCGATATCACGCTGGTGAATGAGCGGCTGGACGAATCACAAGGTATGTGTCATGCCTTCCCTTGTATAGGGAAAATATGAAGATGGCATGATATTGATGTAGTATGTTTGGGCTGCAGATGGTGCTGCGGCCGTAGAGGCCCTGAGGGCGGAGCTTGCTCAAGCCAAGGAACAAGCTCGGGTGAGCAATGCGGTTGCCCTAAAGGCGGCCGAGGAACTGAGGGCCGAACAGGCTGCTCATCGCCGAAGCGAGGAAAAGATGGCCGAAATGGCTATTGAGTTAAAAGATGCGGCTGACCGGTACGAGCTCCTTAAAAAGGAGTGTGAGGGTAAGTCGGCCGAACTGAACAAGGCGCTGAATGCCACCAAGGAAATCCGGACCGAGCTCAGGGGTGCGCGGGAGGATCTTGACAGGTCGGAGAAATCGCGGCTGGGGGCTCCTATTTACTGCGGACAATTTTTTTCGATCCGAAGTACGCTCCCCTGGATGGACGCTGGAGTCCGGCAGATGCATATACGGATTTAGCGAAGAGTACAGCTGATGCTGCCGACTTCTTCAAAGGTCAAGGTGACAAGGAAGTGGAGAAGCTTTTCTGGTCGCAATTCCATGCTCCCACTCGCCCGCTGCCGTTAAGTGACAAGATGGCTGCTGTAGCGGAGCTTCACAGGCTGTCCGGGCTTGCAATGCGGTCTGTAATAGACCATCTTTGGCCGAAGGAGCCTAAGCCGGACAGTTACTTTGGTTTAGTGCAACAGTTCCTTGGGGCCGTGCCTCGGATCGATGCCATGAGGAGATCGGCGTGTGTGGAGTGTGCACGGATGGCTCTCGCCCGCGTTAAAGCCTATTGGACGGATATGGATGCCACCATGATAGCGGCCCAGGATCCGGTGGGGGGCCAATTTCCGGCCGAGCACTACCTGGCGCAGGTCACAGAAGGTGCCCGTTTAGTAGAGGCGCAGTGCTCGAAAAATGTCTTGTTCGAATGAACGGAATTATTGTAAAAACAATGTTTATTTTGATTGTGAGGCTAGATTTATACTATTTGCACGAGAATATGATTATATCCTCGTGCGGCCGCTTATATATATGTATATATAAATATGTAGTCCGAAAGTTAGCGATCGTTATTACAGCCCCCACGCATACAATACGGGGGTGTTCGCGAAAAAGTATGCTTAATCACACTTGATCCAACGTCTTGGTCTATTAAGGAGGTGATCGCACGACGAACTAGGCAACCAGACTATATAGCTGTAACACTTCCGCTTAGCCACGGGATTCTAAAGTGGAGCTACTATGTAGCCCCTGGTACCTTCGCATGCATCCGAATACGGGCGCGTATGTACCTGACCGGGAAATGGCCCTTCGTTAATGCGGAGGAATCCTAAAGATTCCGGTGAGTCCTCGAGTGGTTGACCAGTCTCTCGCTATATCATGACAGTCTGTTTTCGGCTTTCTCTACCGAGGTGCTCATCCGGAATAACCAGGGCACAATCATAGTAGTTCTCCTTTGGCCACCTTAGCCGATAATAACGGAACGTAAGGAGGCAAACCCAGGAGCCGGGCAAACCCAACATTTGACCAAAGACATGATTCGGAGCTGATGCATATAAGGCCTAACTCGTGACGACGAACACTCCTGAAGGTATTCGGACTTTATAATAGATGATAGGCTCAAGAATGCCTATTCATTATGAACCCTGTGTTTCCAGGTACGCGCATTAATCTGTCGTGGCGAAATGCCAAAAACGGCAGTATCCTCTGTGGGTATGGAACCCATGGGATGGTTAAACAACAAGAGGCAATAGAAAAGGTTTACACAGGGGCTTAATCTAAAAAGAAACCTGTTGAGCGGGGCCCTGCTGCACGTCTGCGCCTTTGTCTCCGTTGTGCCGTATCCTGGAAGGGTATCGGGTGAAAGTTGTATGCGGAAAAAGAAAACTCATAGGAGGTTACAACGTTAGTACGCAATGGATAAAAGTGTAAGTCGTTGGCCTGCCAATAAGGTTGAGCCAAGTGTGGGGCTTTGTTAGGTAGTTATAGCCCCTGGTATCCGCTATAGGATTACATATACGATGCCCTGGTTCGATCTGCGCTACCGGACTCGTCTAACCGTGTCCATGGTCTTAGCGACCGGTCATATTTTTTGTTTTGATGTTGGAGGTCACTTATAGCCTGGCCGCGAGGGCCTCGCGTGTTCCTCTGCGCGTGACGAGTGCTCTGTTATTCCGTTAACGGTGATGACGCCACGTGGACCGCGCATCTTAAGTGTAAGGTAGCCATAGTGCGGCAATGCGTTGAAGCGGGCGAAGGCCGTTCTTCCGAGCACTGCATGATAGTCGCTTTGGAAGGGTGCGATGATGAAGAGTAGTTCTTCGCTTCTAGAGTTGCCTGGAGAGCCGAATGTTATCTCCAATATGACGGAGCCCTTGCTGTAGGCTTCAACGCCTGGTATCACCCCTTCAAAGGTGGTGTTGCTTTGGCTGATTCTGGATGGGTTTATCCCCATCCTGCGGACAGTGTCCTCATATATTAAATTGAGACTACTGCCGCCGTCCATGAGGACCCGGGTGAGACGGTATCCGCCGATCATTGGGTCAAGCACCAAGGCCTCTGATCCGCTGCGCCGAATACTAGTCCGGCCATCCAAGTGATCGAAAGTGATCGGATAGGACATCCATCAGTTAGATGTGGGAATAATGGACTCTATATCGCGCGCGTCTTTGTGCGCGCGTTCGTGCCTTCTCATGGGTGTACGAGTCGCGTGGATCATGTTCACTGTTTTAATGGCGTGAAGGTCATCCCCACAAGCCATATGTATGTGCAGGATAAAGTCCTCGATCCAGACCCCTGGGTCTTTCATTCCGTCGTATGCCTCTATGTTCACAGGTTTAAAGCCCTGTGGGAATTCATGGTCCAGTACTTCATCAGTAAAGCACAGGGAGGTGAGCAGCCCCTTTGTATTTGGACGTACTGTGGCATGCCATCGGTTGTCGTTGTGTTCGGTGTTTATTCTGAACTGGTATTTGGTTGTCATAACTGTTTAGACGGCCACAGTCCCCCGCCGGGGTGTGTCCTTTAGATCCGTAGATGGACCTAGCTGCGCCAGCTTTCTTATCCAGGTGCTTACGTCGATCGTCCGCGTATTCGGCAGTTGCTTTATTGCGGGTATGAAGTGGTATGTCTGGTCTCCTGGTCGTGTTATTCTTTGGTGGAACGGCCTCGTCATCGAATTCTGGCAGTAGCTTTCATTTTGGGTAGCTCTTTGTGTGGCGATCGTCGCCATATCTTTCTTCCGTGTCTAGCACTTTGTTCCATCTGCGATTGAGCGTTTCCTATGCGGCTTTAAGCCGTTGCTTCTGCCTCTTCAGACTTATTGCTGTGGCCATAAGCTTTCTGTGGAGGTTCTCTCGTTCCACGCGTTCTTCCGGAATGATGAATGCGTCATCGTCCGGATTGTCTTCTTGTCCTGGGCCGGTTTGATGAACTCGTCCCTTTGGATGCTTTTCTTCGGGCGTCTGCTCTGAGCTATGTTCGGCGTGACCTGGTTCGTCCTGCTCCATCGCTGGTTCCATTTGGTCGTTGTTGCCTTCGGGGTTGACCGGAGTATCCATCCTTCTGGCGCTCTTGCTGATATTTTTGCTGTTGCTGGATTTAGAACGGCATTTGCACCGTCGCTTTGGTTTTTGCCCAGGGTTTTATCTTCCGGGTTGTCACCGTCGTCTTTTTTGGGCGTATCCACCATGTATATGTCATGTGACGAGGCGGGAATCCGGTACCCCGTAGATTCTGAGTCTTCTCCTGCATCGTTGTCCATACCGTCGATGCCTTCGGAGTCGAAGTCAAGCACGCCGGTTAAATCATCAACCGTGGCTATGAAGTGGGTGGTGGGTGGGCAATGAATTTCTTCGTCGCCTGCTTCCCACTTGGGCTGGACACAGTTCGACCTGGGCTTCTCTGTTAGGGAGAGATTTTTTAATGAGTTTAGTATGTCGCCAAAGGGAGAGTGTTGGAAGATGTCCGCAGCGGTGAACTCCCTTACCGGGGCCCGACTAGGCTTGGTGGGCTCGGGAGTGCGCGGACTGGGACCTACAACCGGATACGAATCCGGGGGCCCAGAGTCACAGGCTTTCCCCGAGGTGGGGCCTGTATTCGGCTCCATCGCCGATGAGGGTACGACCTGCGGGGCGAGGTCCAGCCCTCCGTCCTTAGGCAACGCGTCCTGCCCCGGATTTGGATCCGAGGCTTCTGCCGGGGTTATATCCTGAGCATCTTCTAACGGCAGGTCTAAGCTATGCTCATCATGACTATTCGGTGCTTCTGACGCGATCTGCTCCAGATGACCAAGCGAATCGGTCCGCAGTGTGAAGCCGTCGAACACAAAGATCTGTCCGGGGAGGGAAATCTCGCCCTGGATAGCGTTGTTGATGATGATTGAAGGGGCCATCAAGCCTTGTGGCGACGTCACAGAGGAACTCTCAATGAAAGCACCAATGTCGGTGTCAAAACCGGCGGATCTCGGGTAGGGGGTCCCGATCTGTGCGTCAAGGCTGATGGTAACAGGAAACAAGGGACACAGATGTTTACCCAGGTTCGGGCCCTCTCGATGGAGGTAAAACCCTACTTCCTGCTTGATTAATATTTATGATATGGGTAGTACAAGAGTAGATCTACCACGAGATCGTAGAGGCTAAACCCTAAGAGCTAGCCTATGATGGTATGATTGTAATTGTCATAGGCCTTCTAAGGACTAACCTCTCCGGTTTATATAGACACCGGAGAGGGCTAGGGTTTACATGGAGTCGGTTACATGAAAGGAAACATGATATTCGGATCGCCAAGCTTGCCCTCCATGCAAAGGAGAGTCCCATCCGGACACGGGCCGAAGTCTTGAGTCTTGTATCTTCACGCTTCAATAGTCCGGACGTTGTACACAGTCCGGCTGTCTGGATACCCCCCTAATCCAGGACTCCCTCACCCACTAGCCTGGTTAACTCGCTTATTCCCCAAGCGCCGTGATTGATGGCGCGGTTGGGTTACCCACGCCCGTATTGATGAGAATCCCGTGATAAGGGGACACGATCTCTGCTTCGACAAGATGTCCCAAAGAAACCACCTCGCGATATGCGCCAAGGCTGGTTGAGGAAAACAGTTCGATAATAACCGGGCCATGGCATGGTGTCATGGTATCAAATACGTCAGCAGATCGGAAATATTATTCTCTCTACGGTGGTATGTGGAACTTGTTTTGCAGAGCTGGACACTATCCTTGTGTTCAAAATCTTCTATGGAGTATTCAGAGGAGGAACCCGCCTTGCAATGCCGAAGACAAACTATGCGCTGGACTCATCGTTATTGAAGCCTGGTTCAGGGGCTACTGAGGGAGTCCTGGATTAGGGGGTATCCGGACAGCCGGACTATATCCTTTGGCCGGACTGTTAGACTATGAAGATACAAGATTGAAGACTTCGTCTCGTGTCCGGATGGGACTCTCCTTGGCGTGGAAGGCAAGCTTGGTGATACGGATATGTAGATCTCCTCCCATTGTAACCGACTCTGTGTAACCCTAGCCCCCTTCGGTGTCTATAAACCGGAGGGTTTAGTCCGTAGGACAACAACAATCATACCATATGCTAGCTTCTAGGGTTTAGCCTCTACGATCTCGTGGTAGATCAACTCTTGTAATACTCATATCATCAAGATCAATCAAGCAAGAAGTAGGGTATTACCTCCATAGAGAGGGCCCGAACCTGGGTAAACATCATGTCCCCTGCCTCCTGTTACCATCCGCCTTGGGCGCACAGTTCGGGACCCCCTACCCGAGATTCACCGGTTTTGACACCGACACCTGTGCTGTCGTAGAAGTGTTTCATGACATTACAAAAATTATCATCACAGAAGTTTGCACTTCCATGACGATAAATCGCACGTCACAGAAGTGCTTTCGTCAAGGGTGACCGACACGTGGCATCCACCGTAACGGAAAGCCGTTAAGCTATCGGGTCGGGTTTTGGATCCGATAACCCGTTAACAGCCCCGACCAATGGGGATTTTCCACGTGTAAAATCATCATTGGCTGGAGGAAACACGTGTCATCCACTCATTGGATAGAAGGCACCTATGATACGTCGACACATGGCACGGCCCAATAGAGGCCCATTCCTGTGAAAAGGCCGGCCCGTTTGACTTGGTCAAAAGGTGGCGGGCCGGCCCATGGAAAGCCTGTTAACGGCCTGTTCGCACATAGCCCATTTATGAGCCGCTAACCCAAGGCCCGTTCGCCCTATCTGAATTAGGCCCGATGGCGTCATCTGGGCCATCCAATATGATTCCAGCCCGTTTTCACTTCTGGCCCATGTATGGCCCATGACGTCTTTCGGCCCATATGAGGCCCTATGTAACTTTTGGCCTATTAACGGCCCATGGTGAAACTGGCCCGTAATGAACAATGTATCACTTTACACCCATTAACGGCCCGTGGTGAAACTGTCCCGTAATGAACAGTGTATCACTTCATACCCATTAACGGCCCGTTATTTCGTTGGGCCGTTTCCAGCCCATGTTATCTTTCGGCCTTCTCAGAGCCCATTTATTCTTGGGCTCATTTCCAGCATTCGTTTACTTATGGCCTATTATCGCTATTTTCTGCTTGTGGGCCAAATTCAGCCCGTGGTTACTGTCGGCCCGTTTGTGGTCCATTAATACATTGGGCCGTTTTCTTAGCGTCATCAAATACGCCCTATTAAAGATGGCCCGTTATGGTCGGCCCATGAACATACGATTCAACTCGAGCCCGTTCTGGCCATAATGCAACTGTTATTGGCCCATGTTTGTGTCGATCATACAGCCTGTATAAGGCCCATTGATGATACGGCCCGTAGAAGGCCCATTGTTTCTACGGCCCGTAGAAGGCCCATTATTTCTACGGCCCGTAGAAGGCCTACTGTTTCTACGGCCCGTAGAAGGCCCACTGTTTATACGGTCCGTAGGAGGCCCAGTGTCACTACATTAAATATTAGCCCATGGTTATTGTGGCCTAGTTTTAAGAAATAGGTTACTGCAGCCACTAGCAAACCGCGGAAAAAGAACTGCACTGACTACAAGCAAACAAATAAACAAGACAACAAGGAAATAAATAAGCAAGCAACTTACACTAGGCTATCACGGCTATTACACATATTACATCCACTGGGCATCAAAGTTCGCCACCAGTGCAAATATAGGGAACACAACAGCATATAAACGCCGCATGAAAACAAGTCCAGAACTGAAACCACTTGAGAAGAGCTCAAGAAACAATATCTTGGGTACCCATAATGCTGGCAAGATGCTTAGCAAGCTTATTAACTTTCTCTTGTTTGGCGCTTAAGTCCTCCAGCGCTTGATGTTGCACCAGAAAGTATGCATCTGAATTCTGCAGGGACTTCCTTAGTCCTTTGGTTTCCTGTCGCATAACATCTGATCGATATCTTTCAACTTGAAGTTGAGACTCAAGAAGCCGAACTTATTCAGGTAACGAGTTCTAAGAGCTCGTGCCAGCAGTGGTAGCCAGTAACTCAAACACTACATCAAGACAGGACTTTGGGGTTGTCTCAGTGTCTTCAATATAGATTTTATCAGCTTTCTTGGAGACCAACAGTGATGTCTCACTATCTTGAACCTTATCTGCATTACTTCCTTTACCATTGCATAACAGGGTACTCTTCTCCAATATTTTATCCTCGTTCTAAAAGAGAAACAAACAAACACATCTCAGGTTTACAATGTAGTATATGAAACTCATTTTGGTAAACCAGTTCAGTAGTAAGGTGGACAAGATAACAGCATGAAACAAACATATATCTATGTAGTATGGTCACTGTATGGTCTATATCATTCTAGTTTATGTTGCCAAATCAAGATAGATACAGTTAGAATCATACCTATTTAAGACAAAGCAGCATAGACAAAATATAAGTGTGGGAAACTACACAGCAATAACAACACTTGTAATGTGCATGGCATGAGAACATAACTGTTTATTCAATTGAAACTGAAATCAACATAGAGCAAGTTACAATAGCAAACAACCAAACACGTTGAAGAAACAGGTTTAAAACATACCTGTTGCGCCATTGGAGTTTCAATTGCATCCTTCAAATTTGAAATTAGTTGGTATCAGTAAATACAGTGATGCAAGAGCAAAGTAGTATGAACCATAGCTACGGAACCTGACCTGAGAACAATTCTTCTTCTACTTTAAGCGCTGCCTTTGGGTTCGGACTGGAGGTCCTCGTGATTTGGGCACTGCAGTTGCCTTACTAACTGCTCGTGTTTGGGTGCTCTGTGGTGGAGACAGTGCCGTGTCAACGGGAACTGGGTGTCTATCTGCTGGGGTTGGGGTTAGAAGGGGTGTAGCTGGTTCTCTGTCCAACTGGTAGGGGTACAATCTGCATGAGTGTGGGTTATGTGTGGTGGGGCTGATTCTTGGGCAAGTACAACCGTGGTTCTATCAGCATCGACGGGTAGCACGATCTTTTCTCAAGACCGTGTTTTACTCCCACAGAATCGCCATCACCCCCTCCAATTGAAATGGCTGATAAACAAGAAAAGTAATTGAATGTACAGACATTGTAAGATAGACAGGTGCAATGGATAGTAGGGAAGAAAACAGGGCATGAAATAATTCACATTTATGTTGTCTAACCAAATAGAATAGCAGGACATAATTTCACATATATGATGGCTAATTAAACAGGATAGCATGACACAATTTCACATGTATGATGGCTAACTAAACAGGATAGAATGACATACTTCAAAATATGATGACTATGTAGACAGGATGACATGATATAACTATACGATGTGTCTATTAAAGTGGTTGGCATGCCATAAATCACAAACATGCCATCGATGGAAACATGATGGCATGATATAATTCATGGATAGAATGACATAATTTAAAATATGATGACTATGTAAACATGATGAGATGATATAACTATATTATGTCTTTAGAAAATGGGTTGGCATGCCATAATTCAGATACATGCTGTCTATGTAAAAATCATGGCATGACATAATTCAAATATATGATTTATATACTAAGGAAGTGAGCAGAGGGTAATCACATATATGATGTGTCAACTAAGGAGATGGCATTCAATATTGTGTATATGATGTAAAAACTAAGCATTGCAATACAACATATGCATTATATGATTAATATAACCCTGCCAAGTTTGAGCATACACCTCAGGGGGATAATAGGACTGGTCATCTGCCTCTGAATCCTCCTCTGAAGAGCTATCTGTAACCAACAAGATATCTGCTTCAACAGGTAGCATTGTCTGCTCTGAAGACCTTGTTTTCACTCCAGATTTCTCCATCACCAATTCAAATGGCTGATGCACAGGAAGAGCAGTTGAATATACAAACATTGTCGACAAAAGCAATGATAAATACAAAAAAAGGACGGCATGCTATAATTCACATATATGACGCTTGCCTAAACAGCATGGCATTGCATAATTCACATACAATAATGCCTTGCAACAAGATAACATTGCATAATTCACATATATAATGTCTTGCAACAAGATGGCATTGCATAATTCACATATATGGTAATTAGACACTAAACAGGTGGCATTCACACAAAGCATGTCTAAACTAAGCAAATGACATAGCAATGCAAGATACCATACGCACGATATGAGCAACATAACCCTGCCAAGTTAGGGCATGCACCTCGGGGGGGGGGGATATGACTGGTCATTTGTCTCTGAATCCTCCTATGAGGAGCTATCGGTAACCAGCAAGACATGCGCTTCGTCAGATAGCATTGTCTGCTCTGAAGACCTTGTTTCCACTCCAAATTTTTCCATGACCGCGCCGAATGGCTGATGCACAGGAAGAGTAATTGAATGTACTAAAATTGTTGACAAATTTAACACGTAATAAAAAAAATGATGGCATGATATAATTCACATATAAGATGATCAAGCTAACCAGGGTGGCATTGCAAAATTCACATATATGATGCCTGGCTAGACAAGATGGCATGATTCACATATACGATAAAGAAACTAAACATATGGCATTGACACAAAGCATGTCTAAACTAAGCAGATGACATCTTTAATGTATAAAGTAAGCAATGCAAGGCACCATATGCATGATATTACCAACATCAACATGCCAAGTTAGAACGAAGACCTCATGGGGTAAATAGGAGTGGTCTTTTCCTTCTGAATCCCCCTCAGTACAGTTATCTTCCTCTTGATTACGATCTGAAATGGGTGGAGGGGGGCTGCCTTTGCGCCCACCATGGAACGGCGTCTGCATGAAATTTTATTGCCACGCAAGGCTCGTCTCTTTTGCTCTACATGATCAGTTCCATTGTGTACAATAACTGGCATGCATAGGAATAAAACATAGTGAGATCGTGTAAGGAGTGCATGCACAAATCCAAAGTGATGGTAGCAAACTGTGGATAGACCCAAAACCAATGATAGCAGTGATAATAGCTTTAGTTAAAAAATACAGATAATGGCTCCTTTAATGTTTGTTTGCACCCAACATGAAACTCATAGTAGACACCGGAGATTAACCGGATAGTAGATGATAGTACCGATTGCTTCCCCAATATGTACCCCACAACCATTTAAAAACTCAAGTTTCAAAGATTAGTTTGGACCTGACTGAGTCTAATAGGTGAACACGACGGTAATGTAGCATGTCATCATATTAAGCGACGCATAACGTAGTTTATTACCTGGAAGAGTGCGACCTCTCGTGCGGACCCGTGTAGTCCTCAAGGTCATATGCTCAGTTGATGATGTTAATGCAGTTGCCGTGGCTACCGGCGGTGAGGAAGTAGATCTGGCGGCGAAGAGCAGTCTGAGAGCGGATCCTGCTGTGGTGAACCCTTAAAATCGTTGGAGCAGGTGAGCTGGGTGGAACACAAAGTGGCATAGAGCAGGGAAAAACAACACAAGGTTTTCTTTGACACATATCACATGTGAAGTAATTTAGTAAGGGCTTGTTTGAATTTGAGGATTCTAACAATGCAGGATAGGAAATAGACAGGAATATGATAGGAATGCATGTGCAAAAAGCAGAGAATTTAAAAACGCAGGTTTTCTGCAAATCTGGGTGTTTGATTCACAACAATTGGAAGATCACAGGATGCAAAAAAGCATGGTGAGATTAAGTTAAACCACAAGAAAATGTACGGTTATAATGCTATTATGCTACTATCTCTTAGTCTTGTGCTTGATGAATAGGAATATGAAAAGGAGGAGAAGTGGAAATTAGAATTCCTACGGTTTTTCTTTCAAGGAGACACTAAAGGAACAAATCCTCTTTTTCCTTTGCTCCATTCCTTTGCACCAAATTCATGAAAAGTAGTACCATAGGAAACTTTCCAATTCCAATGCTTTTCATTCACTTTTCCTTTCAAGCACTGGCGATTCTAGTAGGCAGGCTTGTGACGCCCAGGTAATCAAGCTACAGTAAACCTGCGCTAATGATGCCACATCACCTAGGTTACTATTGGTAAACTCGTGTTAGTTCAAAACGATTCAAATTCAAATGCAAAAGAATTAGGCAAACAACAAAAGTTTTCAAATAATAAAACTAAAATGTTTGGGTTGTGCCAAATATTGCATAGGTAATTATGGCGAAGGAACCACACTATTATAAAATGCTTAAAAACTATGAGATGGATAAAACAGTAGCAAAAACTATTATTTAAATACTTTAAATATTAAATAATTACAAAACTATTTTATTTTGGGTTAGGAATTTTATGAGGCAGTGGCATAAATAGTAAACATCAATTTAGGTGCCACTTTGGTATTTTGTTATCACTAGAAAAAATAGCAACTAAAAGTAATAGAATAAATAAAGGGTAAAAATAAAATAAAAAGAAAAAGGAAGAAAACCCCAGTTAATCGGCTCGGCTCACCGACCTGGCCTGCCAGGCCTAAGCGGCCCCGGCCACACCTTATCCCCACACCCCTGCAAACCCTAATCCCCACTCTCCCCACTCCACCCACTTCGATTGGATCGGGGCTCGAATCAACCGCCCGACCCCGTCGCCTCGATGCCGCGCTGGCGCTCGCCCAAAGCCGCCCGTCGCCGCCTCATCGTCCTCCTCCTTGCCTCCTCGTCCCCCTCCTCGCCGGAACGTCGTCCCCGTCACCCCCCTCGACCACCATGCCGCCTCGGCGACGTTCACCACCATCCCGACAGCTGCCTTGAAGCCACTGCGCCACCCACGGACGCCGTCCCCCATCGCCGGTCTTCCTCCCATCTACGTCGACGCCGACGTCCCCGTCCACCTCCTCGAGCTCGAGCACGCTGCCACGATCCCCACGAACGTCGGTGAGGCTCCGGCCTTCCTCCCTCTCTCCCCTTATTCTTTGTCGCCGGCGCTGTCCACCATGCGCCGACAACGCTCGCCTCAAGGCCTCGCCGTGGTCCCCTCAAGCACTCGTGCCACTACCCCGTCCCACGGCCTCCTCTTCCCTCGCTGCACCCCCCGCCACGGAGTTGCCCTCCGTCTGCGCCCTCCTCCCAATGACAGTCACAAGGCCATCGTCTCCCGTCTCCCTTTCCTTCGACCGCACCACACCGGCGCCCCTCCACTGGCCCGGTTGCCTCGCTCACGCCTCTGCTTGCCTCGCCCACTTTTGGGCGCCAGTGAACTCCGCCTGTTGACCACAGGTCACAGACAGCCGGGGCCCACGTCCCTAAAACTGTGAAAAACAAAAATGTAATAAAAAGAGTTAACGATATATTAATTAATTAATTAATTAATTAACTTAATCAACATGTTTAATTAAACTAATTAATTAAGTAATTAGTTAATCAGTGTATGACATGTGGGACCCAGTGGTCTGTTGACTAGTCAAAGTCCACAATTGGATCGATGACGCCATACCGACATCGGTCGACGCCATAAAACGATTTTTGAATTAAATTAATTCTGTTAATCCTAAAAATGATTTAAATCTTTTAAAATTAATATAAAATAAACCGTAGCTCGGATGGAAAAACTTTGTACATGAAAGTTACTCAGAACGACGAGACGAATCTGGATACAGAGCCCGTTCGTCCGCCACGCATCCCTAACCTATCGAACCTGCAACTTTTCACCTCCGGTTCATCTGTCCGAAAACACGAAACACCGGGAATACTTTCCCGGTTGTTTCCCCCTTTTGCCGGTATCACCTATCCCTGCGTTAGGTCACCCCTAGCACAACGTATTGCCGCGTCTTGCTTTGTGTTACATTTGATTGCTCTGTTATTTATTGTGTTCCCCCTCCGTTACTTCTTTCCGGTAGACTCCGAGACCGCTGCCGATGTTCGTGTGTTCGACTACATCGAAGACGACCCCTCCTACTTGCTGTAACAACCAGTAAGCCCCCTTTGATCACGGATATCGCCTACTCTTCTCTATACTGCTTGCATTAGAGTAGTGTAGCATGTTATCGCTTTCGCTTAATCCTATACTCTTTGCATAGCCTGTCCTTGCTACTCATTGTTGTTACCTTTATCTCGCTATCCCTATCGCTTAGTATAGGATGCTAGTGTTCCATTAGTGGCCCTACATTCTTGTCCGTCTGCCATGCTATACTCTTTGGCTGTGATCACTTCGGGAGGTGATCACGGGCATATACTATATACTTTACACTATTACATTACCGTGATAATCGTTAGGAGATGGGGGCTGAAAGGACAGGTGGCTCCATCCCGGTAGAGGTGGGCCCTGGGTTCCCGACGGCCCCGATTGTTACTTGTGGCGGTTTATTGCAGGTTGAGACCACCGGGAGAGAGGTGGGCCTGCCCTGGTCGACGTTCATGGATACTTAACACGTTTAACGAGATCTTGGTATTTGATCTGAGTCGTGCCATTTGGTCTATACGCACTAACCATCTACGTGGGAGTAGTTATGGGTATCCGGCGTCGTGGTATCACCAAGCCTTTGTGATGCCAATGGCCCGAGTGGCGCTACCGGATTGGAACATAAGCTGCTCTTGTATTAAGGGGCTAGTTACGCTTTCGGCCAGCGTCGCATAGCGTGCGAGGTGTGCTATGGGCGATGGGCCCGGACCCTGTCGCTTAGGTTTAGACCGGCGTCTGGCCTCTCTGTTATTGCCTAGGTGGGGCTGCGACGTGTTGATCTTCCGGCGGGCATGACCCGTAAAAGTGTGTCCGCCAAATGGGATCAAGCGTGTTGGGTTATGTGGTGCACCTGCAGGAAGTTTAATCTATTGAATAGCCGTGATCTTCGGTAATGTGACGACTTGGAGTTGTACCTTGACCTTATGACAACTAGAACCGGATACTTAATAAAACACACCCTTTCAAGTGCCGAGATACAACCCGGTGGTCGCTCTCTCGTGGTTACGAGGAGGATCGTCGGGTAGGATTATGCTATGCGATGCTACTTGGAGATGCTACTTGGGGACTTGATCTGCTCTCTTCTACATGTTGCAAGCGGAGGCTGCTGAGCGTAGTCTTGACGAGATTAGATATCCCCTCTTATTACGGCTTTCTGCAGTTCAAATTCCGATATGGCCCTTTACACATATATCCATGCATATGTAGTGTAGCTCCTTGCTTGCAGTACTTTGGATGAGTACTCACGGTTGCCTTGTTCCCCTTTTCCCCTTTCTTTACCCGGTTCTTTGTCGCGACGAACGATAGAGACAGCCAGACGCCACCGCCGTCGATGACGACTACTACCCCGGAGGTGCCTACTACTACGTCTTTGCTGGTCACCGACGACCACAGTGAGTAGTTTAGCAGGATCCCAGGCAGGAGGCCTGCGCCTCTTTCGATTTGTATCCCAGTTTCTGCTAGCCTTCTTAAGGCAAACTTGTTTAACTTATGTCCGTACTCGAGATATTGTTGCTTCCACGACTCGCCTATGATCGAGCACTTGTATTCGAGCCCTCGAGGCCCCGGCTTGTATTTTGATGCTTGTATGACTTATTTTACTTTTAGGGTTGTGTTGTGATATCTTCCGTGAGCCCTCGATCTTGATCGTATACACGCTTATGCGTGTATGATTAGTGTCTGATTGAATCGGGCGTCACAAGTTGGTATCAGAGCCGACTGCCTGTAGGAGTCCCCCTTCCACACTCCTTGGCCGAAGTCGAGTCTAGACAATGCAAAAACTTTTACTAACTTGGCTGTGTGCCTTACGGGCCCACGTCGCCATCGGGTGGTACTAGGATCTTTTACTCCTCGACCTTTACTCTGGGACTCTGAGCTCTCTTCTATTCGGGTTAAATGATTTTGCTAAAAACAAAACTAAATTTAGGTTCTCGATAATACTTTCTCCCGGAGAGCCCCTCTCTTCAGATGATCGCCTGCTGCACTAGAAGATTCCGAAGTTACTCTGCGATGTTCTCTCGAGTCTTTGTGCCATCGCATTTGCGATTTCCTTCCACCGTCAACCCCTATGAAAAACTGCTTACACTTGCCATTCATACAATCATTCCCCGTTGATCTTGTTATCACAAGATGTCCCGAAATACTCTTTGATGTTCCGAAAATCCTTTAAGCTTACTGCCTTGCAGTTCCTTACCACATGAATATCCCTATTGAAAATTCCTCGCACTTTGAGTATCTGTTCATCTCCAGTTGTTCACATGCTTCATAAGATACTCTGAAATACTATCCGACCTTTTGAGCATCCTCTTCAAACTATTGCTCGGCAAATACTTGTATGCTTACATTATGGATGCTCCCATATCACTAGCAATATTCACTAGTATTTTTTTTACACCGTCATTTTGATCCTTTGATTCAGCATGTGTGCGAATGCACACAATCACCTATCAACCCTTCTAAATTATCTTTCTGGCTCAGACGTCATTTTGAACATGAGCTGGTTCTCGACCAAACTATTTGTCGTCAATTTTGCCTCTGGTCTATCCAACTTATCCATCCTTGATCAGAGCGTCTGCTTCTGATCCTTTGTTTTGGAAATCATAATTCCTTTGTTAGCTAAGCATCGAATTATTCCAATGTTCTATAATATGATGCTCGTGCATTCTTTCTGGACTACCGATACTCACATCAGCTCCGTTGCGGATCGCCCGATCCATTATTGGATTTCATCCGACATCGTCCTTCATATTCAATCACTTTGGAAGTTCTTTCTCCATTGGTAAATCCTACCCTCTGATTGACCAACCATGCTCTGCTTTCGAGCTGGTGGTATTTACTATTGAAGCTTGTGGTATATGTTTCCATGATACCCTGACGGGTTGAACCTATGCCTTCCTTTATATGTGTGAACTCGGAAGTTTTCACAGGGTCATACTTATCTGGTATTGCACCAGGTAAAACTTTCAAACAACTAATGTCATTTTCGAAAAGCGAGAGGTGAATGGAAGGTTTTACATTGGAGAAGTGGGAGTCGACCTTGAACTTTGTGTTCATGCCCATGGACACGATGTACATCTTCTCATCGAAGCTTCTTTTAAAATTAATTATTCCCTTGGTATAAGTTCATCTTATATCTGAGATCTGGCCTATTTGCAATCGTGGTTCCGACCATGTTCTCCTTTAAATACCATTTCTCGTGCAAGTTTAAGCACTTGTCTTCTGCAGAGCAATGCCCCAATCCAACCTCTACTTTGATTTGTCGTCGAGTATTACCCCCTGGTATCTCAAGATTATCACGGAACTGCATAACTTCTTATGAGTTCTTCATCAAGTGCTACATTCTCATTGATTCCAAATTTTTCACGGGCTCTGAGTTATTTAACACTCAAAGACACCGATAAGCGGACTCGAGTCCGCATCGCGATTAAGCAACTCTGGTAACCTTCATTACTTACGAGTTTGAACTCAATCACGCCATTCCTAGCCTGTTTGGCTATATCCTTGTCGTGCCGATTTTAACTGTGCTACCTGGTCCTCTTCCCAGAGCATAATTTTTGACGATAAGCTAAGCTTACGTCGATCTTCCTCGTCATATCATTTCGCCTTGAACAACAAGCTAAATTTCGAGTTTGTGTTGTACCCATGGGTCCAATAACCTTACGTTTCATCATTCCTATTGACTTGATGTCATCGCCGACCGATTACATCTTCATGAAATCTCTCGACAACTGTGTCGTGATCATCATCAACATCCTCTACCAAGATATATATCGAATTCTTGATGAGTAATACCATCCTTGCCCCTTGATGTTTCGTGTTATCATCGACCACTTTATTGCCCTCCGTTCAACACAAACTTGTTCGTGTTTTGTGTTATACCTTGAGTTCCTTGCTAACCAGCATTGTTCTTCTTTACCTTGTAATATTACCACCTTTTATGTCAAGAATGTCGTGGGAATTTCACCACCTCTTAAGAATTCTTGGTATGGTGATACTTCTCACCATCGCCATTCTTCTTGGGTCCTCATATTGATTCCAACCTGGGTACCAACAAGTGAGCGGTGCTGTTTGGATTCCGCCCTTCTAGCAACCATATTGCTTTGAAGTTAATGGTCGACCGTTCATTCTTAGACTATTGATTATTGAATCACCATTCCAATGTTGGCCGTGCAACCCAGCCCATATTTCGGGTGCACCTTTCAACCAATGTTTAATTGTGTATGTTTTCCTCAAGCATACATCATTATACCATTGGATTTGACAAAAGTTATCTCCTTGTTCACATAATTGTGGAAATCCACCTTTTTTTGGAAATCTCAAGGATTGTTACTGACTCCATCAGCTACCCCGTCATCCTCTCTTTGGTTTAAATGATGAACTCTTGAGTTGAAACTTGCTTCCATAGTACATTCCCCAATAATCTTACAATGTAGTCTCGTCAATTTGTCTTGCACCTTTTCTTCTCGGGCATCCTGAGTCTGAGGTATCCTGACACCAATCGGATCTGAATCTCGGTACGATATGGTGGCCGGGACATATTTCGAAGAGTTATAACATTAGCATTTGACCCGATAAGGTGATGTCATGCCTAGCACACCTGACCGGAGGACCTATTGTTATAATTTTCCTTTTAGCAATGCTATCTATTCTTCCATGGGAAATGGTAAGACTTATTCTATAAGTTGTTCCTGATGAATCCTTCGTGTATCCATAGTCTGACCTTTTGCTTGAAGACCATGTCAATGCTATCCTAAAGCATGTCTGTGGAACTCCAATTTTCAACAAGAACATTTTAAGCCCAATGCTAAATGTTTCTTGCTCAATTATCCAAACACCGTAGTATGGGTAATGTCATGAAAATTCTCTCCCGTACCTACAGAGTTTTCTACAGTATATCCTGTCATGGACATCATGCTCTGCTTGTCCTTGGGAAGGATATACCCTTGAAATATGTGTTTAAACACATTTTCCTTTCTGTTGTCTTGTTCAAACTTTCTTATAATCTACTTAATCGAGCGGTGGTAATTCCCTTCTTAGGTAAGCACCTTGTGGTACAACTCTGCCAGTAAGACCCTGTTACTATTGTTGGTGACATTTCGGTAACCACCGATGGACGAGAACTTTGCCAATTGTTTTGACTCATTCAACAAGTAGGAAAGTTGCTCTCTTCGTTCCCTGTCCTTGGTACCGACATTGTTGCCGGCATAGCTGACAAGCTATTCACTGACATGCCTCCCTGTCGCGGCTGTGTAAGATGTCACCACCCTTCCTACTTTCAACCCATATGGTGGGCCCATAAACCACAGGTCCACTGGATCAAAACCCGACTCTTCTTTACAACCCGGATTTGAATGTATCCTTTGCACCTGGCTTCGTATGTGATTGACGAGCTAAATTCTATACCATTATTCATCCTGGAATCAAACACCATGTTATTCTCGTTGTTCAAGCCCCCATTCCAGCTTACATCTAGGCATCGAATGATTGCCTACCCATTTGAAACTTTGGTACCATCATATATTGCACTCAACGAATTCAATCGAAATACAACTCGTGGGGTACCTCGTGTATTTCCCATTGAGTTCACCGTCGATACCCAGCTTTGTGGAGATGCGTTCTTCCGAGTATTTCCCCACGGCGCGTTAAATGGGGCGATGGAGATCCCAAGAAAGGATGATGAGTTGATCATGGTGACTTTAAGCGAGAGAATTGAAGACATCAACGAAAGGGATCAACCTCTTCGAAAGGGCAGCCAAGACCGAGAAGACTCATAGGTTTTTCGCTACCAAAGCACCTCCCCTCATTACTCCACCGCTTAAATCTCGTGACGAGATTTCTTGTAGTGGAGGAGAATTGTGACGCCTGTGTAATCAAGCTACAGTAACTCAAGCGCTAATGATGCCACATCACCTAGGTTATCGTTGGTAAACTCGTGTTAGTTCAAAAGCGATTCAAATTCAAATGCAAAAAGAATTAGGCAAACAACAAAAGTTTTCAAATAATAAAACTAAAATGTTTGGGTTGTGCCAAATATTGCATAGGTAATTATGGCTAAGGAACCACACTATTATAAAATGCTTAAAAACTATGAGATGAATAAAACAGTAGCAAAACTATTATTTAAATACTTTAAATATTAAATAATTACAAAACTATTTTTATTTTGGGTTAGCAAATTTATGACGCATGGCATAAATAGTAAACATCAATTTAGGTGCCACTTTGGTATTTTGTTATCACTAGAAAAAATAGCAACTAAAAGTAATAGAATAAATAAAGGGTAAAAATAAAATAAAAAGAAAAGGAAGAAACCCCCCCAGGCCAACTGGGCCTCGGCCCAGCCAGTGGCCTGCCAGGCCGGCCCAACTGGCCCAGTCGGCCACACCTTATCCCCACACCCCCCGCAAACCCTAATCCCCACTCTCCCCCACTCCACCCACTCCCCCCCGATTGGATCGGGGGCTCAAACGCCTCCCACCCGTCGCCTCGATGCCAGCAGCGCCGCCAAGCCGCCCGTCGCCGCCTCATCGTCCTCCTCCTTGCCTCCTCGTCCCCCTCCTTGCCGGAACGTCGTCCCTGTCACCCCCCTCGACCTTGTCACCCTCGACGACGATCACCACCATCCCGACGCCGTCGCCGAAGCCACCGCGCCGCCACCCCGCCGGACTCCGTCCCCATTGCCGGTCTTCCTCCCATCTACGTCGACGCCGACATCCCCGTCCACCTCCTCGAGCTCGAGCACGCTGCCACGATCCCCACGAACATCGGTGAGGCTCCGGCCTTCCTCCCTCTCTTCCCTTATTCTTTGTCGCCGGCGCTGTCCACCATGCGCCGACCACGCTCGGCCCTGCGCCTCGCCGTGGTCCCCCGCGCACCTCGTGCCGCTACCCCGTCCGCCGGCCTCCTCTTCCCCTGCTCGCCGCACCCCCGCCCGCCGGAGTTGCCCTCCCGCGTGCGCGCCCTCCTCCCCAGCGGCCGCGCGCCATCGTCTCCCGTCTCCCTTTCCTTCGACCGCACCACACCGGCGCCCCTCCACTGGCCCGGTTGCCTCGCCTCACGCCCCGCTTTGCCTCGCCTCACTGGGCGCCTGTGAACCCGCCCCGGTTGACCCTGGGTCACAGACAGCCGGGGCCCACGTCCCTAAAACTGTGAAAAACAAAAATGTAATAAAAAGAGTTAACGATATATTAATTAATTAATTAATTAATTAATTAACTCAATCAACATGTTTAATTAAACTAATTAATTAAGTAATTAGTTAATCAGTGTATGACATGTGGGACCCAGTGGTCTGTTGACTAGTCAAAGTCCACAGTTGACTGATGACGTCATACTGACATCAGGCTAACGTCATAAAATGATTTTTGAATTAAATTAATTCTGTTAATCCTAAAAATGATTTAAATCTTTTAAAATTAATATAAAATAAACCGTAGCTCGGATGGAAAAACTTTATCATGAAAGTTACTCAGAACGACGAGACGAATCCGGATACGGAGCCCGTTCGTCCGCCACGCATCCCTAACCTATCGAACCTGCAACTTTTCACGTCCGGTTCATCTGTCCGAAAACACGAAACACCGGGAATACTTTCCCGGTTGTTTCCCCCTTTCGCCGGTATCACCTATCCCTGCGTTAGGTCACCCCTAGCACAACGTATTGCCGCGTCTTGCTTTGTGTTACATTTGATTGCTCTGTTATTTATTGTGTTCCCCCTCCGTTACTTCTTTCCGGTAGACTCCGAGACCGCTGCCGATGTTCGTGTGTTCGACTACATCGAAGACGACCCCTCCTACTTGCCAGAACAACCAGGCAAGCCCCCCCTTTGATCACCAGATATCGCCTACTCTTCTCTATACTGCTTGCATTAGAGTAGTGTAGCATGTTACTGCTTTCAGTTAATCCTATACTGCTGCATAGCCTGTCCTTGCTACTCATTGTTACCTTTATCTGCTATCCTCATCGCTTAGTATAGGATGCTAGTGTTCCATTAGTGGCCCTACATTCTTGTCCGTCTGCCATGCTATACTCTTTGGGCTGTGATCACTTCGGAGGTGATCACGGGCATATACTATATACTTTACACTATTACATTACCTGTGATATCGTTTGGAGATGGGGGCTGAAAGGACAGTGGCTCCATCCCAGTAGAGGTGGGCCCGGGTTCCCGACGGCCCCGATTGTTACTTGTGGCGGTTTATTGCAGGGCAGGTTGAGACCACCTGGGAGAGAGGTGGGCCTGGCCCTGGTCGACGTTCGCGGATACTTAACACGTTTAACGAGATCTTGGTATTTGATCTGAGTCAGGCCATTTGGTCTATACGCACTAACCATCTACGTGGGAGTAGTTATGGGTATCCCGGCGTCGTGGTATCAGCCGAAGCCTTCGTGACGCCAATGGCCGAGTGGCGCTACCGGATTGGAACATAAGCCTGCTCTTGTATTAAGGGGCTAGTTACGCTTTCGGCGTCACATAGCGTGCTTGGTGTGCTATGGGCGATGGGCCCGCCCTGTGCGCTTAGGTTTAGACCGGCGTGATGACCTCTCTGTTGTGCCTAGGTGGGGCTGCGACGTGTTGATCTTCCGCGGCCGGGCATGACCCAGAAAAGTGTGTCCGGCCAAATGGGATCAAGCGTGTTGGGTTATGTGGTGCACCCCTACAGGGAAGTTTAATCTATTTGAATAGCCGTGATCTTCGGTAACAGGACGACTTGGAGTTGTACCTTGACCTTATGACAACTAGAACCGGATACTTAATAAAACACACCCTTTCAAGTGCCAGATACAACCCGGTGGTCGCTCTCTCTCAGGGTTACGAGGAGGGGATCGTCGGGTAGGATTACGCTATGCGATGCTACTTGGAGATGCTACTTGGGGGACTTCAGTCTGCTCTCTTCTACATGTTGCAAGCGGAGGCTGCCAGAAGCGTAGTCTTCGACAGGATTAGATATCCCCCTCTTATTCTGGCTTTCTGCAGTTCAGTCCTTGATATGGCCCTTTACACATATATCCATGCATATGTAGTGTAGCTCCTTGCTTGCGAGTACTTTGGATGAGTACTCACGGTTGCCTTGTTCCCCTTTTTCCCCTTTCTTTACCCGGTTGCTGCGACCAGCCGATGGAGTCCAGGAGCCAGACGCCACCGTCGATGACGACTACTACCCCGGAGGTGCCTACTACTACGTGCTGCCTGCTGACGACGACCAGGAGTAGCTTTCGATCTGTATCCCAGTTTGTGCTAGCCTTCTTAAGGCAAACTTGTTTAACTTATGTCTGTACTCAGATATTGTTGCTTCCGCTGACTCGTCTATGATCGAACACTTGTATTCGAGCCCTCGAGGCCCCTGGCTTGTATTATGATGCTTGTATGACTTATTTTATTTTTAGAGTTGTGTTGTGATATCTTCCCGTGAGCCCCTGATCTTGATCGTACACGTTTGCGTGTATGATTAGTGTATGATTGAATCGGGGGCGTCACAAGGCTTGAGCAAGGAAAATCCTACACTGAAAAAATGTTTTGTGCTACTTCTATTACTTTGGACCCAGGCCACTGCCATACTAGCTCAACTCCCAGGCCCATCGACAAATGCACAACTCAAACGCGTAGAGATAAATAATGATGGCATTCAAGAGAGTCCATCACGGATAGCTAAGTTGCCTGGTACCTCACTGCTTGTCATATAGTAGGATAAAATAATCGTATTTCCCGTTACTACGAGTGCTCGATGGACAATATATATAACATGTAGAGTAAAAAGAGATGCAACAAGTGTACAACCTCTTTGGCGAAGCCATGTCGATCTCAAGTGTGATTGGGTTGGCGGTGAGGATGCTCCGCTGACTTGGCTGTCGGAGGAGGGAAGAAGATCTTAGGCGTCTGGAGATGGAGCTCGAGGTACTGCTCCGCTGTGATGGAGGGTTTAAATCGTTGGAGCAGCTCCGGTGAGTTGTACGACGCCGAGGTTGAAGCAGGACAAGAGAGATAACGAACAACGTTAACCTGAGTGGAATTCTAATATCATCTCCAATACATGACGTAAAATACATAACCACAAAGTGCTAGATGTAAAATACATCAGCCGTTCATCTCTGAACTTAACTGTCGAAACTGAATTCAATTGTCGAAACTGAACTTAACTGTCGAAACTGAACTTAACTGTTGAAACTGAATTTTGCTGTCGAAACTGAATTTTCTTTGTCGGCCCGAACGCACTAGCAAGGTGAGGCTACACGTCGGTCGACTGACTTTTTCATCTCTGTCAGTCGATTTTGCAGCCGTTGGATACGAAATCAATGGCCTGCGGTTCATCTTCAACCTCCACCCCCCTGAGCCGCCAGCCACCACCGGCCAAACAGCAGCCCCCGCCGCCTGCGGCCAGCGGTGCCGCCCCGCCCGCCCCGAAAACACTCCCCACCTCCGGTCCGCCGCCGCCCCGGCCATCCCTCTAGGCCCCCACGTGCCGAGCTTTTTCTTCGGCGATCCCCACGCCACCGCTCTGCCAATGCCCCGCCACCGCCGGTGACCACCGCCCCCATCCTGAACCCTAAGATAGATAGTGGGGTACCTCTCCAGCGAGCCCCCTCTCCGCTGCAGCTGGGTCGTCCGTCACCCAGTGAGCCCCCCCCCCTGAAAATCGATCGACCCAAAAGTCGATTCACGATCAAGTGTAGCTAAATCAGAGCAGCATCGCAAGCAAGAGCAAGAGCGAGAGCAGCAGCACGAGCAAGAGCAATAGCAAGAGCAGACCAGGCAGGAGACCAAGAGCAAGAGCAGAGCAGCAGCGTGAGCGAGAGCTAAAACAGCAGCAGCTCCTACTGATGTGGACGTCGCCGCCAAGGGAGAAACGCCGTGGAGGAAGTGGCCGGCGACGCCGCCGTGGATGGAACCGCGCCGTGTCGGCTCGGGACCGAGCGCCGGCAGCATCGTGAGATCGAATCAAGAAGAAAATGCGGAGATTAGTGTACAACCTCTTTGGTGGCGCCGATTAGGCCGCAGCTTCATCCGAGGAAATGGTGATGATGATGCTCTTCCGGTGGTGCATGTGAAGACGATGGTGTGGGAATGTAGGTGGCACGAAAGACGAGGGGAACATCGGGGCAGCTCCTTGGAGGTGGAGGACGGGGTGGCTGAGATCGACGACGGATCCTCATCCGGTACGGTGGATGAGGGACGTCGAGGTGTTGCTGTGGACGACATCGTCGGGGAAGAGGCTCCGGCTGGGTGGCGGACGGAGCAGGGTGTGGGGTTTCGTCGCGGGTTTTCGCGGCCTCGGCGTACGAATGGGTGGGCGGATGGGATGGCAGTGGGGAACCATGGCTTAGAGACGCGCTTGTCCGAAATGTGGGGTAAGTTACAAAAGTACCCCCACCGATTTGAGGCAGTTCTTTCGGTTTAGGGGTACCACGGGCATTTCACGTGTCGGGATTTCACAGGAGCTGGGAGTTTTCGCGCGATGTAATTTCGGAGTAGCAAGGCGCGGGTTGAGATGGAGGGAGTTGTCGGAGCACAACGAGACAAAGATATATCTTAAATATTTCGGGCTAACAAGGCGAGGCGGGAGTTTCGCAGCACGATAGACAGATACGCTAGCTTGAATTTTCGGCATAACAAGGCGCGGCTTGAAATTTCGAAAGGACAAGCTTAACGTGTACCCAAAAAAATGACAATTTGCACCTCAACAGGCACAACACACACACAAACACCATTTAGACTAGAGTAAGGTACACGTGCATTGCACGCATGAGATTTGGCAACCAAATTATGAATAAATACCACATTATAGCATGCAAGCTTTGAGTCATATATGCATGATGTAAATGTTCGTTTAATTCTTATAGTTCATTTCATTCAAAATCACTAGTTTTTATAAGAAAGCTAATCTATTTTAAAGATTCATGGAATTGTGCGTCGTAAGACATAAAGTAAAAAACAAATAATGGCAAATCATGTAGAAAAACATTTGGGCAATTCTGATACGGAAGATTGTAGAACAAATAAGAAGTGCTTGTGTTTTGATGTTTGTGCATTATGCTTAAGTTCAACCATGGAGTCTTCTAGATTATACATGTGGCGAAATCTGGTGGAATCTAGATGATATCCAATGGCCAGTAGTGCTCAAATTTGCCATCTTTGGACCATTGGATTCGCCTCATCCAACGGCCATCTTTCAAAGTTAAAGTTACCCGCACACAGTATAAAAAAATATAAAATATAATATATATATATATATATATAGGGGTATAGATATAGATATGTGATGCGAAAGCCGCTCATCATCTCCAATTAGAATAGTGTGTCCATGCACGGATTCGACGTGGCCAAATGATGTCTGCCATCGGTATCTCAAATTCAAATCAGTCTGACCTTGATCAGTGTGTATACATTACAACATGTTCGTTTCCAAACCACACCGCCCAGATCTCCGTTATATTCATGCATGCATGGGTTTCAAACATCAGGATCTCTTATTCAAATATTTGAATTCAACTTTACATTGATTATGACCTCACCTATTCTTTTACACCCACACAGTAGTCTTCTCTTTATAATTGTACCACTAACTTTCTCTCGTGCATGCATGCACACACACTACCGATCGGCATTATCCATCGTGACGCATGCAATCTTTTTCTTCAGGTCGGTCTCCCATGAAGGCACACACCCACACATCCCCCTCTCCATCATATCGGGCATTCTTTATCTCTCATGCGTGCATGCATAGCGATCGATGTTCCTCTATATATGTGTGTATATAGCTAGGTCTTTCATAGTTTTCCACACAAACCGATCAATCGATATATCCAAGTGAGGTCTCACCCTCTTTCCCACGTCCACATCGATCAATCTATACCTCTCTATATAGGATTAACATATATAGCTAATACACCCACATTAATTATATATCCAACGTCCCCTCTCATCATCCATGCCTTCCGCTTCATCTCTCGGAACACGTGCACAATGGCGAAGGCAGGCGATGAGCCCTGCCCCTCCCCTAACATCACTATATATCGAGGATAATATGAATGTGATTATTAGACAATTGCTGCTAAAAATGGATTAAGTTCATGAATTGACCCTCCTCGTAAAGGATTAGCAATGCTTGGCCCCCTAGCTCTTTTATTTTTCATGGCTCCGCCCTTTGCGGCATAACTTGGCAGCGTGTTCGCCTCTCTCTAAATATCGATCTCGCACTTGTGCATACCTTCATAGTCTCCCTCCACTCGGCCCCTCGCACCATCTTCTAGCCCCCCACCGGATTGTGCCACATGTACAATCTACCAGACTCCATGGTTGAACGTAAGCATAATGCACAAACCTCAAAACAACAGTGGTTCTCTTTTATTCTAGAATCTTCCGTATCATAACTGCCCAAACTTTTTTTCTAGTTGAATTGCCATTATTTGTTTTTACTTTATGCTTTACAACGCACAATTCCATGAATCATAAAATAGATTAAGGGCTTCTTTGATTCAAAGGATTCTCAAAGGAATTTTGGAGGATTCTAATCATTAGGAATTTTTCCTATCTTGGTTGTTTGATTAAGAGGATTGTAAACCATAGGAATTTTTCCATATGATTCATTTGCACTAGATTTCATAGGAAACATCCCATCCACTCAAACCTCTTTGAAAGAAGTCTGCGTTTTTCTATGCACAATCAAACACTTGTACAATCCTCAGAGGATTCAAGGCGACATTCCACTATAATCCCATGTTTTTCCTATTCCCGTGTTCTTAGCTTTTTAATAAAACTAATTGATTTTGAATGAGATGAACTATAAGAATTAAACGAAGGGCTACATCGTGCATATATGAGTCGGAGCTTACATGCTATAGTGTGGTATTTATTCATAATTTGGTTGCAAAATCTGATGCGTGCAATGCACATGTACCTTACTAGTAGTACTTGATGCGTGCAAAACACGTAAATTAGAATACCAATGGCACGCTACACAGTGTCTCTCTTACAGTTCATGAAGCCACGTGGCACATGTGGAGGCGTTGTCGCGACCTCCTTGCGTGGATTGATCACAGTGACGTGCTGCTAGTTCCAGAAGAATGTACTCGTCCTCCCTGAGCCATACTGGCGGTACATGCACGAAGCGAAGATGTGCACGCACTCATTCCCTCGCACGCACACACGGGTACACGGGTGGGCGCAATTTTATACCAAGATCCACCCCATGTGATAATTTGACGCGTGTAAAGTCGTTCACTTCATTGATGGTCAATTAATACAACGCATGCAAATTGAGTGGACGTGAGGGCGGAAGAAAGACATTATTACTCCACTGCGCGCATGCGAGTAGTTAAATCGTGGGTTGCTAGTAGTACTTCCATTGGTCTCCTTCGTATTTTGTGCCAAATTTTGACAAGAACATAATATTTACGCATTTGAGCAGTGTAGTACTTGAAATTTATGTTCCGCTAAACTCATCGGGAGCCGTTTGCCCTCGAAACCAAAACCATCAATTAATCTTTACCTTGTTCCCATCACATTCGAAAGCCTGCTCACACCTACTAGTATGTACCAAACCTGAACGTGTTCCCACTATGCAGGTATTGGTACTAGTGCTAGTACTTAGGTTATAAAAAGGGGAACTACCTAACCGAAAATTACTCTACCTTTCCTCCTCATAAGTGCTTCTTCTTCGTCCATCGTTGCCATGGCCGGTGAGCAAAGCTCTAGGTCGAGAACTACTCGTAACAAGGGAGTGGCAACCAAGGCTGCGGAAAAAAAGAGGGCTCGCCGCCACGTAGAGACCTCGAAAGATCTCTCAAGGCGGCGATGGCTCCCGGGAGGCGCCCTAGCATGGAGGCGAACATGGCGAGCCGGTGGAGCTGGAGTCGTTATCCCTCAACGGCATGCCCGATCAGCTCAATAAGCAGAAGGAGTTCATCCAAGGCTTGATGGAGTTGCTGAAGGAGAGCCTCGACGACATGCACGCTGAGCTCAATCAGCAGGGGGAGTTGACCGCCGGCTTGGTGATGCTGCTGAAGAAGAGCATCGCCTCGGAGAAGAAGGCGACCGGCGAAATCCTGCGACTTCAGGAGGACAAGGTGAAGCTCTGCCAAGAGATCGACCTGTTGAAGGAGAAGAACGCCGGCTGGAAGAAGCTGCATGAGAATAGTAGTTCCTCGATGAAGATGCTGTAGGCCCTCGCCATGGAACAAAAAGAGGAGTTGGCGAAGCTCCGCATCGAGCACCCGGCTGCTGTCAAGGTATGTAATGCGGCCATGGAACAGATGATGAAGGCTCGCGTCGAGAAATCCCGCGCCATGGACAGAATGAAGAAGATGGCGGAGGAGACGCAAGGAGATGGAGGTCGTGGAGGCGATGAAGAAGCAGTTATGACTCCACGGCGAACTAGATCATTTGGGGTGATAATCTTCCTTCTTCTCTTGCTCTTGTGTTTCATCTTTTGCTTCGGGTGTTTCGCCACATGTGTCACATTCTCTGCGAGGCATGAATAGAACAATGGTTTCTTTTGAGGGAATGAATACAACAATGCTAACAATGAGATGACTATCAAATTAGATCATTTTTATCGCCATATCGCACTGGGCTGCCGTGTTTCGTGCTCCTCCGTCGCAGTACTACTCCAGTGGAAAACTTGAGTATACCGCACGGTTCTTTGCTCCTCCTCGATCAGGTCGTCGGCACATTTATACGAGCAGTCAAATCACAAGGCCCCACCTTCCAAAGCAGTAATGAGTCATTAAATCACAAAGGCCCCTGCCTCTCGTGAAACCGACCAAGCTAGACTGCCCGCCCTCTAGCCTTTTAAAAAATGTATACTTTTGTACAATGATAGTATCGATGGATTGCGCCATGGAGCAAAACTTGAAATTAAAAAAGGTGGTACATATAGAGGCGCTAAATCAGCCAAATTATGCATATAGTACTATTAAAAAGGCTAGTCACAATAATGGTGTCCAGACAACCCACCCCTCAAATAAAACTAAGAGGGTGCTTGGATACGTTTAGTCCCATGACTAAAAGTAGTGGGACTAAAACATGCTAGCCTCACCCATGCTTGGATCCAAATACTAAAAGTCTAAAATCAAGTTAATGAGCATTTATTATCCTCCAAACCCTCCAATCCAGAACTCGCTTGTGTTAAAGGAGAGGAGTTAAATGAGTAGAGAGAGGACTAATCCACATTTTAGTAGGGGTAACTATGACTAAATTTTTTTAGTCTCAAGACTAGTTTTAGCCCCTCTTTAGTCAGGGGTGCTTGGAACTTTAGCCTCTTAAAGAGACTATTTTTAGTCAGACTAAAATAAGACCCTTGGATCCAAGCACCCTCTAAGCATCCTGGAATTCTTTGACAAAACTAAGCACCCTGAAATTCTTTGACAACTAAACAGCTGGCTATATGATGTTGGCCATATATATTGTAATGTATATAATGTGAAGAAAGCGAGTTGTAGTACTATACCAACTAAAAGATGAAATGTAAGAAATACTAGTATGTACGTCTTTGAAGAGTTAAAAGTAACGAGAAGAAACATAACATAGTTACTGGCATTGGGGCTCAAAGACAACACACCCCTCAAATTAAATTAAGCACACCTGAAATTAAACTTTACAACTATTCCGGTAGACACTGCATTAGAACCACCATGAGCAACGACACTTCCACCTTACTCGAGTCCTCGTCCATGTCCTCGACTTCGTCCTTGTCCCTCTTCCTCTTGGCCGATACTTCTTTGCTTGAACCGCACACTTGGCTGTTGCTCTTCATCCAGCCCTTGTAGATATTGAAGCAAAGGTAGCCATCCATTGCAGCGTAGTGGATGTGGTCTATATCTAGTACATTCCGCTGCCATGCATGACGATGAAACGTGTATGGAGGTTTCTCCAGTTTACCGTACGAAGGATGAACCATGGCTCCTGCCAGGTCGGCGTGAAGCTAGGTGACGAGAGGACACCAAATTCTTCTTCCGAGGTCGAAGGTGTTGCCTACAACGAGGCCTATCCGAGGCAGGACTTCTTTGTCATTACCAAAGTCTACAGTAACGAATTTGACTAGGTTGCTCTCGAGGAAGTCCTTAAAATCCTGGCACTCAACGTCGGCATGGCATATGTGGTAGACCAAGCATAAGTCATGCGCAAACCTGGATCACGGCGGGCTTCTTCTTCTCTTCGTCCTTTAGATCCTTCTCTCGTCCCAGGACTGTGGTGTACTCAACATCTAGCCCAACGACCCACTCATCATCTGAGTCTTCGAACATGCGTCTAAAGCAAGAAAGGCATCCTTTCACCGTCGCGGTAGAACGGGTGTAGATGACGTCGAACTCATCGCCGGTGATGGTTCTAACCTTGTACTCACTGCCGATCGGGGAGATTTGGGACGCCATGGATTTGGGAGGAGGGTTAGGATTAGTGGAACTGCCGTAATGTGAATGGATGGGACGACTAGGAGCGAACCGCCGTAGTATTGAAGGACATGCGGGGACGAGTAGGAGCGAACTGCCAGCGTGCGAACGGCAGGGTAGTGGCTTTCCATTCTCCCATGATACGGGCTTCCGAGAGCCCTTGGATCTGAGATCGAACGGTTGCATGGCGTGATTCTAGACCTATGGGTGAATATCCTATCCTGGAGGGTTATTCTGCAAATTTTCAGCAACTTAGCATGCGACCGTTTGATCTCAGATCCAAGGGCTGCTAGCAGCCCGTATCATGGTCACGCCTACCACGACCGCCGCGTCGCTCGTGCGGTCGCGCCCTTGGAGATTTAACACGGTGAGTTAGGCTATCTGATGTTGGCATGTCATACATAGTCATCACTTAGTCACTCATACTACAACAAGGTTTTGGCTATAAGGTTGGCTATAAGTGTATTTTTTTACTTCTCTCTATCTCTTTCTTCGTATTCCCTCCGTCCCATAATATAAGAAGGGAGTACTAGTATTTATTGCATTTGCGAAGGAGTGACCTCTTCCAATGAAATGGTGTTGCTAAGTTTGCTTCATTTAATTAGCTATAGACTCAAAATTGTCTTTTCACCTAGGTACACGCGCTTAGCACCGTTTCTTCCTTGGGTCACCAAACTAGTCTCTCTCTTCTTGATTAACTTGCCACATCAGACTTTATGCCTATGTGGCAAGCTTAAGCACCTATAGGAGCAAGTAAAAGTAAGTACAATAGTGCGCTTTACATGGCATTTTGCATATGTGGAGGAAAGAGAGGCAAGGAAAAAGTGGAGAAGTGGGCTCTCATGCAAGAGCCAGCCTCTACTACATGGTGGAGCATTGGGAGTGGCACCTGTATGGAGGTGGTCAGAATCGGAGACTCACGCCGGTCGTAGCGCCGCAGCTAAAATGATAATGGCAAGTCAAATCACTGGCCCCACCTATCCAGCGAAGAACTCCTTTGTCAAATCACACAGCCCTACGCTTGCAAAGCAGCCTACTCCCTTGTCTTCTCGCGTCTCTGTCGAACCGACTAGGCGGAACTGCCCGCCGCCTACCGGGCAGGAAAAGCCCCGCCCTCGACTTTTAAATAGTATACAGTATACTAATTTTGTATCCATGGATTGCGCCGGCGCCATGGAGCAAAGCGTCTAGAAAATGGCGGTACACATGTACGGAGTATACATCACGCCCGTCGCGTTCGTGTCGCACCCCAGACGGTCGGTCGGTCTGGCACGCTGCTCTACGAATGGAACGCGCGTCATATTGCGTTTGCACACACATGTTGGACGGCAATTGAGAACCGACCATAAGCACACTCCCCGTCCCCGCAAGTCGGGTGACTTAATAGAAGAGGGAGATGAGCGATAGTACTAGAGAAGTGTTGTACTACGTTGGTGCCTGGACGATCCCTGCAAGACACGGAAGATCAGTTCGTCCATGCATGTGACCAGACTCCAGCAGATATGCCTGGATTGGCTATCGTCTACATATCGTGCATGCTGTGTTGTACATGGCTGTAGTTGTGGTGAGAAATCTAATAAAAGGTTTCTTGTCATCTCGCAAAATTAGGTGTCATGTGCTTCGGATCACTGCGAGGGTTAAACAACGACAACTGAGTTGGGCTAGTCATTGGGGGCACATGCACGAGTGACTACTCGGCTGCCATCTAGGTCAAGCCGGCTATGTTAATTAGGACATCTATCGACGGACCCCTTTTCTACGAGTTTATCTTTAATTTGAGCTTTGTTCCTCGTCTAGTTTGTCCGTCAGGATTCATGTTGTCTCCTTTGGGCAGTGAGGTTATGATTTCTTGTCATGTGGCATTTTTCGTGTTATATGTTATAATCCGGCGCTTCAGATCAAAATGACGACAACTGCGCCTCCGGGCCACGTGCATGAAGACTTCTCGACAGTCATTGATGAGGTCAAGCCGGCTCCGGTAGACAAAAGAAAACTAGTACTACTCCACTATATAGGCAGGAGCCTCCGCACTTGCTTGCTAGTGTTGCTCTCTTCACACTGTCTCAGCCTCTCCAGATCTAAACACGGCAGTGGCCACACTCTCTCTCTCTCGCTCACCGCTGTTCACCATCGGATCCAGATCCTCTCCGCCAGGGAAGGTGAGAAGGTGCAACGTTCACGCGGTCGTCCTCGGCGACGGCTCTTACCCACTGCTGGGCGTGTCTCGATCAGCCTGCCTTGCCGTTCTCTCCCAAGCACCACTGGCGAGGGAGGGCCTCCGACCCCTTCTTCCTTGCTGCCGTAGTGTGGGCAGATCTGGCATCCCGCCGCCCACCTAGCGACATCCCGGCAACCATCAGGTATAACTTCCTTCGAAACCGGCCTTGCTCTACTTCCCGAGCTCCTGACGTTGCTGCATTTGTATCTTTTACTATTTCTCGTGCCCCTCGTAGATAGGATCGATCATTTGTTCAAAAACCACCTAATGTTTTTATGTTTAAGAGGTAAAACTAGTTCATGCACTCGAATCTAGTACTACTTGGTTCAAACAAGGAAGAAAGGGGGTGGGGGTGGGTGAGGATTTGTTACCTGAATCTAGGACTTGGTCGAAAAGAGGAAATAATGGGGCGTAAAAGTAGCGTAGATTGGCTATCCAACTGGTCTCTAGGTCTAATAGGAAATAAAGGGAAACACAGTACAAACTCAATATAAACCCAATCTATTGGTTGAAAAAGGAAAGAAAGTGGGGATCACGACAAGTCAATGTGAGTAAGTCCAAAGACTAGATTTGCTAGCCTCACACGATTATAAGGTGGCTATCTTGAACAAAAATGGGACCAACCTGGATATCCTGCTCGATGTTTGTTGCCCCGAGCCACTCTTATGTAATGCCACTTTGGTAAAATGTAGCAATCGCCTTTGTTAAAAAGTAAGGACACATTAAACCAATGTTGTTTTCAATGTAATGCCTCGATAATATGAATCAATGGCACTTCTTTACATGTCCCGCTAAAATTTCCCATTAAGATAAGTTGGTTCTTTTCGTTAGAAATGCAATCGTCCGACACGCCTACTCTCCGATTGCACAAAGTAATGTCGTATTTAATGGTTGTCATAGTTAATCCTAATGCCCACACTAATATCTAGCAATGCCGATTAGCTTTAGAAATTGCTACTGTCCTTGTAGGATTGCCATTCGGATAAGGAACATGCTTCTTTTCATTTGATGCATGTTTCATCACTTGTTAGTCACCCTCCTTTCCACCTTTTTTGTGCAAACAGAGATATACATTTCACGCTCGATCTTAGTTGAACTGCACAAATGATATCCAAATTATAGTTGAGCATTCCAGGAGCTTCACAACCAACCTTGATGTTGCTCAATTTTATTGCAACTAATGAAGAAGAAACTCTGTGAGTTTCATTTTCTGTTGGAAATGGAACCGGGGCTGGAGCCCTTTTCTTAATTTTTTTTTGAAGAAGAAGCTGCTAGCTCACGGGACATTGCTTCATTTTAGGTGAACTGCACCAAAAGGTCCCATGAATTGAATCATCCATGTTGGTGACTGAAAGAGCCAACTTCAGCATCACAATCTAAGGACCCCCGGCCTCCATCCTTGCGATGCACGGTACACCTCGTTTGCCACCGTCAACCCTAGTGTCACCGATAAAATGAAGTAATAATACAGTTAAAATAGAGCGAAGTTTCATCTCTATCATTTCATTTCCAATGTAGATAAAGAAAGTGCTTCTCTTTGTTGATGTATGTTTCATCAACTAGTCCCATTGTTAATGTTTAGCGTTTACAAACCGGGTGCTTAATTTTAGTTGATATGTACAAAATAGAGATTTGAATGTCTCAAGGCGCCTCCTTGTACTACCGCTGTACACCGATGTTCATCATGGCGTAAGGTGTATCTGGGAGACTTGGGACGATGTCCAAGATGAGGCGCATCAGTATGTGGCGTCGTGGGGCCCATCTCGCCCTCGCAGCGTGGCATACTATGATACTATCGCAATATTTTCTTCTATTTATTTTGTGTGTTTCATCAACTAGTGCCACTATAATGTAGTCACGCTTTTTCATTATCTGTGCAAACAGGGTTATTCAGCTACATTTTGGTGGAACTGCACAAATGTACGTATGGAACCGGCATATATGCAGAAAGTGCGAGGTGTGCCAAGTAAAAATTACCGACACCAACCATGCTGCATGCACGCGCATTGGCATCCACCACCACCAGTGGGATGTGTGGCGCTCTCTGTGGACGGATCTTTCTCGGCAGCAAATCATCTAACCAAATACTAGTAGCTTATATTGGCAGTTTTCTAGGGAGTACTCTTCTCTGAAAGAAGCACCAATCTATTTTTCTTTATTTGTACACTGTGTCACAACTTTGACCCAAAGGTCCAGAGCTATTTTAGGTTGATTGGCGTAGTACTGGAGACCGATTGTAAGCATGATTTTCATTAGCTGTCACACTGATTGTAAGCATGAGCAGGTGGAAGATTAGGTTAGTGCGAAGCTTATCTTAAACCCTACCACCGCCGTTGAAACGAGGCGAGCGTCGAGGAAACCATGGAGAAAGGCGGGGAAGCGACATCGCGCCATCCGGCCTCATCTTGTGGTGGGAGAACAGATACTCATGTGGCTCCGGCTGGCTCTGCACCCTCACGAACGACACACCATACTCGATCGATTCGTTATCCTCTGGGTGCTCGACCTTTGACATGTACGCCCACCACCTCCGCTTTGGCCATGCCGCCTCGGGCGAATCTGCACTCCATCGCCCAGAGGAGATACTCGATGAACTCGGAGGACTGCGGCGTGACTGCCGCCGAGGAGTACATGTACATCGCCGCCCTCATCTCCGCCGTCTCGCTCTTTCGCATACATTGCCACATGGCCCGCACAGTCCTCGAAATCTCTCACTCATTGCCAAACCAACTAAGGATCTCCTTCAACCTGGCTAACTTTGCACAGGTCACCGGGATCTGCCGATTCGGGCCATTGCATCCTCTCCATAGATGTCCTTCTAAGTGGTCTGGTGCTAGCTTTGGAAGATGGGAGGAGAGACGATGGTCTTGCAATAGATAAGAGGGAGATGCGAGACGGTGGTTTTTGAATGGAGATGATGGAGAGGAGAGGAGGTGGTTTTGCAATGGAGAAGATCAGAAGAGGGAGAGGCGAGGCGGTGGTTTTGGAATGGAGATGATGGAGAGGAGAGGTGGTGGTTTTGCAATGGATAAGAGGGAGAGGAGCGTGCGACAGCGATTTAGGATTGGACGAGAGGGTCAAGCGCTAGCCGTGGATCGGATCAAAATCAAAATCAATTTACCTTTCAATTAAGAAAGCGACCCCACATTAACTAGTCTCCCTTTTATTTTGGGTCATAATTGACCATGATTTTTGCACATAAAATATATGTTATACGTTGCAAAAATAATATAATTTGAAAGTACATTCAGATCTGAACCAAAGCGATACAATTTTTGGTGACATGCATTCACATTTTGCTTGTCAAATACAGTACATGGTCAAACTTTGACTCAAAATACATAAAACAACAAAAAATACTTCCAAGACCATACCGCTCTTCCGCTCTTCTCCTGTTAAACCACCGCCGCTCCTCTCCTGTTCCAATCTAAATGCAGTGCCGCTCCTCTCCTCTTCCATTTCAAAACCACCGCCCCTCCTCTCCTGTTCCAGTCCAAAACCAGGGTTGTTCCTCTCCCGTTCTAATCCAAAACCAGCGCTGCTCCTCTCCTCTTCCATTCAAAAACCACCGTCGGCGAGTGAAGGTGCTGTGGAGAAGTAGATCGATGGAGGAGTACAACCGATACGTGAGGATCGCAGACGGCGACCCTGTGAAGCTAGTTAGGATGTTGGAGATACAGTCTTGGTTTGACAACAAGGACCAACTAGCGGCGACGGCGACATCCATGGCCAAATATCTGCAATAGAGCAAAAAGGCGGCGATACTCCCGGAGGGAGTCGCGCCGGAGTACATAGAGCTGCTCCTCTGGGCCATGGAGAAAACAGATTCACCGAATCCGATCGTGAGGGAGCGGTGGTGGGAGTATCGATCCCAGATGGAGCATCCATCAGAGATTGAAGGATCGAGCATCTACAGGGTGCCGTTTGTGAGGGTGTCCTGCAAGAGTGAGCCGCTGGAGTCTTCGTCGACCAAACCCAACTGCAAGAGGAGAAAAGCAGTTGGCCTGACGACGCTTACCCGCCATCGTCTCCCTCTCCGTTCACATCGTCTCACGGGGCGGCTGTCTGCCGCCGAGGAATAGGAGGGGGCTGCCCCCCCAGCCCAATAGTCGGGCAGGTTGTGAATTGTCGGGGAGGAGCTTAGGGTTGTCGATATTTGCAGGTTGTGAATTGTGTTTTTGTGTTGTGTATTTTGAGAATACTTTTAGATATGAATGTCTTTTGAATTTCAGATTTGCAGTATTGAGCATATGAAGTATTTTATGAATTCTAGAGATCTATTTTAGCACTTAAAAATGTAGTTTCATAGGAGTATAAAAGTGCGCATAATGTGATTCTCGGAGAAGAACTGCAAGTTTCAGCCAGATAAGAAACTGCAAGTTCAGTTTCAGATAAGAAACTGCAACTTTCAGAGGCAGAGCATTTATATTAACACGGCCTTTTCAAACAGGGTTAACATCACGTTGGAAGTTTTATAACTGGTCGAAAATGGAACTACCAGCAAGTTAACATCATGCTGATCAACATTCATGCATAGCACATCTTCATATGATGCACAGTCAAAATGCCCACACAATGTCGATTGTGTGAAACACAGAGAAAACGAGGGACAAAGTTTTGGCAAGTGTTGGACGTGGTTTTGGGCTGCCCCGTCTAGGCTTTCATTTTTAACATGCGCAGCCCACGACCTCGGATGGGAGGTCCATAGGCTTGTTTTTATTTTTTTAGGGACGTCATGTATCGACCACCCTATGGACCTCCCATCCGAGGTTTTATTTTTGGCAGCCCAATTTATGTATTTTTTTGAAGAAAACGCAGAGGTCTGTTCTATTTTTCTATATAAGAATAGGAACGCCAGGTCCAACTTATGTTTCCCTTATAACTATATTATATATATTTAAATTATTTTATATGTTATTATATATTATTTTATTGTCATCATATATTTAATGATACTTACATATGTAAGAAAACAATATCCCACATCTTATTAACTTATAAAATAATTTCTTAACAAATAAAATCCTAGATTGTTTTGTACGAAAATCCTTGTGATTGTGTACAAAAGCTTGGTAAGATTTATGATCTAATGTAATAATATCACTTATTATTTAAATATATTTATAACAAAATGCTTAGCCACTGTTTATTTTTTGATAACATTGCTGTGCCCAACCCAACATTATAATTAGAATCAGCCCAGCAAAATCTTGTATTTTTAGAAAGTGCAAATGGCCTGTAATTTTTAGGAAATAAAATAAATGGGCCGCATGGACGCTACATTATTTGTTCATCTAGCCCAGCTAATGGCTGTAATTCAAAAAAAAGATCAAATTGATCAGTAAATTCTAAGCGCATAAAAAAAGACCTAAATTACGAAAAATGGGTTGAATACGTGCCACATTTTTGGAGGCTGAAATGTGGGCCAATAGGTCGAAGCCAACATAAGTCGTTGTCAATTTAGTCAACAAATGATTACGACATGTTAGTCGTTGGATTTACATCCAACGACCGCATCCATCTTCAATCTCTCGTCTTCTTCCTCCAAATAGCCCCGACCACCTCCGCCTCCCTGCTGCTAGCAGCTCTACTTAGCACGCTTCGCTATGAAGCGCTACTCCACCGTCGGCCAGGCCATCCCTCCACCCCTCCACACCTCCCGTTCTTCTCCACCTACTGCCGAACCACACCGCACTAGAACCAATTAACCCTCGTACACCTCTCCGTCTGCGACTCTACTCCCGCCTCTTCCCATCTCCTGCTCGTTGCTGTCCGGGGCCTCGCCGTCGTCCACCACCTTGGATGCGCTCGGCGCGGCGTGGTCAACGAACGACACCATCGGAAGTAAACTGTGCGTGGAGAGGCTGACAACTGGGTCCACGGCCACACACAAGGAAATGCCTCCTTATTACGCGCAAAATAATGATTCCTCCACCTGACATCTGGGACCCACCGGAAGGGCCTCTGTATTTCGCGAAAATAACGTGCCCCCCGCTGACATGTCGGACCCACCAGCTATCTTCGCACGCAAGGAAGTTGTCGGATTTCGGGTTCCGGCAGACCCTTTAGGTTCGAACTCTGGGGTGCACGCGGAGATCTCACCTCCAACCTACCTACACCTCGTCGCCTCGCAAGGATCTAAACTACACAAAGATCAACACAAGGGACACAAGGTTTATACTGGTTCGGGCCACCATTGTGGTGTAATACCCTACTCCAGTGCGTGGTGTGGTGGATTGCCTCAGGGGCTGATGATGAATAGTACAAGGAAGAACTGCCTCGCGAGGGTCTCTGTCCTCGGCGGTCTGACAGGCGATAGGGGAGTTCGGTCGCTTCTCTCTCTCTCTTTGGATTCAAGATGCCTCTACTCTGTGGGTGGCTAGTCCTATTTATAGGCAGAGGCCCTGGGCCTCTTCCCAAATATTGAGCGGGAAGGGCGCCAACAATTGGCCATTTTGAAGGGGAACATCTATTACACTTACCCTGACTAAAGTTGGTCCTCGCCTGCCAAAGGCTCTGACGATGACGCCGGCTTGGGCTCCACGATGACCTCCTTCCTGCCATTGTGTTGGTCTTGGTCTCGTTGCACCGAAATGGTTGCCTTTGCTTGATGCTCTCGCCTGCGCTTGCCTCCTTTGCACCAAAGAGGAAATGAGGACACTGCGCGTCCTGGCGCCCGCCTGGCGCCCTTGGTCATCATGGCTTGTGTCATGGGCACCTCGTGAGGTACCCCGCCTTGATCTCTCCGCCTCCTCGCGAGCCAGCCTGACGAGGCCGTGCTCGAGAAGCTTCACTGTCGTCCGCCCATGAGGCTTGGCCCCTCGCGAGGTCTTGAGCTTGTATCTTGATGAAGATGGGCCATCTTGGGCCACCCCTTGAGCTGTGCCGCAGCAGTGCAAGTCTGAGTACCCCCGTTCCCTGTAACGCCGACAAGAGCCCGGGCCCAAAGGCGCGCTGGACTTGGCTTAGCAGAGAAGCGTAGGGGCAAGTGTGAAGCGCCGCGGGCCCTAACAGCCTGCGCCTTGGGCGCCGCGTGGCGGTTGATTGGACGTGGGCGTCCCTGATCCCCCACGCCTCCTTATTTTGCGCCCAGCTAGGCGGACCCGTGGTTGCACACATTCATCCCTCTTCTCGCCACTCGAGCGTCTCCTGCTCTTCCTCCTCTCGAGCTCCAGTCTTTGCTTCCAATCCGATCTCGAATCCTCCCCCTTCCTGTCGCCATGGCTCCGACGAAGAAGGGGAAAGGGAAAAAGCCTGTGCCTCCGCCCCGCTCGCCGTCACCGACGGCTCCTGCTGTCGGTGGTCGATCATACTCAACCGAGAAGGCTTGGACAAGGTCAGTTCTGCCCTCGCCACCATCTTCAACGAAAAGCGGGAGGGCGACGGTCTGTCGCGTCTCACTTCTCCATTGACAGAATAGTCACCGAGGTCCAGATTGCCGCCCGGCATACAATAGGCGGGACTGGTTCCCCACTTTTCCAATTTCTTCAATGCTGTGTCCCATTACCAGATCCACATGATGCATTTGGGTCCCGAATCCATTACTCTTCTTGCCGTTTTTGCTTTTGTCTGCGAAGCGATGATGGGCATTCCTCCTTCAGTTGCCTTGCTGCGCCACTTCTTCTCTTTGCACCTCAAATAACGCCCAATGCTCGAAGTGCGTGAGCTTCATTGCCGCACCAGAAACAGCAGCTTCAGGAATTGATTTCAGCCTTCCTCCGCCCGCGCCTGGGTTCCGTGAGCGGTGGCTGTATGTGGATGTCGGGGTGCCCAGCCCCCTGCTTTCGGAGCCAACATTACCCGCTATCCCCAATTCGGGCTGGGGCCAGGAGACGCTCCCGAGCCCCTGGCTCGTCTTTGTCTGGCATCGCTTTGCGTACTTGAGGGCGCTCGACGTGACGACGCCCAAGGTGGTGAAGGAGTTCCTCCTATGCCGCATTGCCCCTCTCCAGCGCCATTCCCGCCGGATGTGGGCCTTCGGCGGGCGTGAAGACCGCATGAGGCTCCAGGAGGAGGACCTGACGCCTGAAGTGCTGAGGAAGGTTCTCATGATCCTGATTGGGGACCCTTCCCCTGGGAGCATCCGGCAAGGGGGTGCCCTGCTATACCTTTGCTCGAATAGGGGTGATTTCGTGAAGCAGATGCCCAGCTTCGATAAATGGGGGCTGCGCCCCGCAGGCCTCATGGGACCTCGTGAGAACCCAGTTGTGGTGGTTGCCCTTCCGGTTGTCCACGGCGATCCTTCCTCGAGTGGCGGAGCAGGGAGGCAAGGGCCACCGGGGGCTAAGGGGGTCTCCGCCGGGATGACGGCGCCAGGCGGCACTCCTGGGCGGCAGCTCCTGTGGCCCGCCCTGCGGCGGCTGAAGGCGTTGAGCCACGGCCCGCGGCTCCCGTGGCAGAGGCCCCTGAGGCCCCGGCCACCCTTCTTGGTGAGGTGACTGGCGGCGTGCGCCAGGACGACGCCCCTGACACTGGTCACTTTGGCGCTTCTTCCTCGTCGCAGGCTGACCCCTGCGCCGAGCTCCTGGGCCGCTTCTGCGTGGACTTCGAGGCTCTTCGAAAGAGAAAGGAGGCCTTGGGTGATGATTACCCTTGCCGCCCTCTTGGGCTTGAGAAGTATTTCGCCATTGATGAGTAAGCCTTCCCCTTTCTTAGTTCCTTATTTTCCCGTTGCTTCGGCTGATCCTTGCTCTGCAGGGCCCTTCCTGCCGAGCTCACGGAGATGGCTGAGGAGCCATCCCCCCAGGCCTCGCCCTCTCCACCGTCCCCAAGTGGTTCGAGCTCAAGCACCGCACTCGTGGTGAGGCCTGTTGGAGAGGTGAGCCATCCTGCGATGCATCATGGTTCTGCGCACCTCGCGAGCCTCCTTCGCGAGCCTTCTCAGGGTATAGCCGGCCTGCCTTGGGCTCTTCGATTGGTCGTGGACGGCGATTGGCTGAGGTCGGCCCTGCGTTCTTCCCTTGAGGGTGAGCCGGCTCCGGGCCGGGCTTCTGGCGAGGCGTGCCCGGCCACCGCGTGGGCGCCAGCCCCTAGCCCCCTGCCCAAAGGGGGAGTGCTGATTCGTGCCCCCCGTGCACACCTGGGGCGGAGGACGATGCGAAAGACGTGCTCGAGCGCGCCCGGGAGTGTCGCGCCCTTCGCCAAGGGTTTCTCCAGAGGGCGGCTGACACAGTGAGCCAGCTTGGTGCAGAGCTCGCTGACGAAGACGCGCGCCACGAAGCTGAGGGCCTGCGCCTAGCTGAAGAGAGGCGCAAACTGGCGTAGCCGTTGCGCTGCGCCACCGCGATGACCTCGACAATGAGAAAGCCGAGGTTTGGCCTGGCGGCTTCTCCCGGGGGCCCGTTCGGGCCGTCGAGGCGGCCCGGGAGGCTGACCGGCGGCGTGAGGCGGCGGAAGAGCGGGCGCGGGAGCTCCAGGCCTGGAGCAATTCCCTGGAGCAGCAGGTGGAGCTGCGTGAGACGGCCCTTGCATCGATGAAGGGGGCTTGATCCGACCAAAGCGGAGCTCCAGAGACGTGAGGAGGCATTGACGCTGGAAGCTACCGAGCGCGCCCGTGACCTTGAGCAGCTGGAGATGAGAGAGCGCTTGGTGGCGCAGGCGGAGGACGATGTCGCTGCGCGAGAGGCCCGATTCCTAGAAGAGGTTGATCGCCGGGTGGCAGCGGCCCACTCGAACCTCTAGCGTGAGTTCGAGGAGAGGCTGGAGTTGATCAGGGCCGAAGCGAAAGGCAGGACCGCCGCCCTGAGGGCCAAGCTGGATGAAGTGACACGGCGGGCTGATGCTTCCCGGGCCGCCCTTGGCGCGGCACAGGAGGAGATGACTTCCTCCCACGCCGAGGTGCTTCTTCTCCGTCAATGGGTGGACGCGGCTGAGGCCTTTGCGCGGCGGAACGAGGACGAGATACGCCAGCGGCAGATCCTGGAGCACGAGCATGGCCCTATGCTCCGCACGCTCCGGGAAAGAGCTAACACAGCCTTGGGCAACATCTGCGAGGCGGCCGTTGGCGAGCCTCATGCGGTTAACTATGCTGGTAACCTCCAGTTCTTCACTGATGTGGTGACGCAGCTGGAGCCGCGGTCGGGCAGAGCCAACATGTTGGTGGAGGAGAGGAGCCATGCCCTTCTCGGGCGTGCTTTTTCTCGCGGCTTCAGCCATCTTCGGGACATGGATCCCCACTTTGACTTTGATGCCGCCATCGCCCCGGTACCCCAGGCCATCCGGGACGACCTGGCGCATTGGGTGGAAGACAACGTGGATGTCCTCGTCAGGGCCTTCACTACTGACAACTACGGCGTGGTCGTGGCTGCTGACGAAGGCGGCGTGGTGAACGGCCCTGACGACGGCGACGGCGACGCAGAGGGCGATGGCGAGGCTAGCGACGATTCAGGAGGTGCCCTTGCGGATGCATTAGGGGATTTATCCGATTAACCGCGTGTTGTTCCCGCTTTCTAACCTGCGCAGATAGAGTTCGGGCTTGGCCCTGAAGGTTGTAAGAGCATTTTGGGAGGGGGAGCCCCTCGTGTAAAAACTTGCAGTTAGCGTATTAGTAGATACGATATCACCCGTACGTCTGCGCCAAGTGGCTGGCCTTGCGACGAGCTGGCTGGCTTGTTTACCTTCGACCCACGTGGGCCCCGAGATAACCTGCGGAGGGCTGTGGTGTCCCGAGTGCCTCCTGAACAAGCTCATAGAACCTGTAATGAGAACCTCCTGAGAGGGCGTGGTGACGGCAATCCGGGCTGCACGCATGCTAGGCATGGCCCGGCTCGCGAGGGGCTCACGAGGGGAGGCAGCTGAGGCAAAGTGGTAACCATAACGCGAGAGATTGCTCGAACGAGACTAAACACCCCTTCCCCGAACACACACAAATCTCAAGCTCAAATCCAACTTAAATCCAAATGGGGAAAAACGACTGCCAAGGGGAAGAGCAAGGAAAGCAGAAAAAGCCGCGTCCGGCACCTAGTCTAGTCTTGGACGTCTTCTCACCAGCGCGGAGCTAAGTGCTGCCACTGGGTGTGGGAGGGAGCCCCAGGGCCTGAGGCCGGTGCTCCTGAGACTCCGGGGCGTGTACAACCCAACTCATTATTACGTGAGAGTGTCACGGGGCGGTGAGCTTCACAGGCACTGGGCCTTCTTCATAGGTACCGGCCTTGCTTCATATCGCCAGACGAGGGCCCCGCCTTGCGCCACACTCTAGTGCCATCGACGACGGCCGGAGACCGAGGACGCCGCCGATGGGGTAGAGCGGTCGCCAGCGGTTCCCCCGACGACCACGGGTCCTCTGCCGGGGGTAGGCCCTGAGGCACCTCCCCGGCAGAGGGCCTACCTCCTGAGGACGCCTTGCTCCGAACGCCGTGGTGGTGATGCTGGATCTCAGCCCCTCTCCTGCAGTCCCCGGCGCCCTCCTCCTGAGGGGTAGTGTCGGTATCAAAACCGGCGGATCTCGGGTAGGGGGTCCCGAACTGTGCGTCTAGGCGGATGGTAACAGGAGACAAGGGACACGATGTTTTTACCCAGGTTCGGGCCCTCTCGATGGAGGTAAAACCCTACTCCTGCTTGATTAATATTGATGATATGGGTAGTACAAGAGTGGATCTACCATGATATCAGAGAGGCTAAACCCTAGAAGCTAGCCTATGGTATGATTGTTGTTCGTCCTACGGACTAAAAACCGTCCGGTTTATATAGACATCGGATAGGGTTAGGGTTACACAGAGTCGGTTACAATGGTAGGAGATCTACATATCCGTATCGCCAAGCTTGCCTTCCATGCAAAGGAAAGTCCCATCCGGACACGGGACGAAGTCTTCAATCTTGTATCTTCATAGTCCAAGAGTCCGCCAACGGTGATAGTTCGCTATCCGAACACCCCTAATCCAGGACTCCTCAAGAGTAGCCCCTGAACCAGGCTTCAATGACGAGTCCGGGCGCATATTGTCTTCGGCATTGCAAGGCGGGTTCCTCCTCCGAATACTTCATAGAAGATTTTGAACACAAGGATTGTGTCCGGCTCGCAAAACAAGTTCCACATACCACCGTAGAGAATAACCCTTGCACCGAGATATCTTTGGCGTATTCCGCGGCGTGACATCACACCACGGCCAGGCCTTTATACGAATCGTTTTTACTGTCCCACCTCAGCGCGTTTAGCGAGGCGGTTTCTTCGGCACGTCTTCTCAGAGCGGAGATCGTGCCCCTTTATTCTGGGATCCTCATCAATACGGGCGTGGGTAACCCGGTCGTTCCGTTGTACGCCTCCTCCATCGAGGCGAGTCCCGAACGGTCACGGGGAGGGCTCTTGGTATTCAACCTCTTTATAACGAGACCAAGGCCCGCTCCTTTCTTTCAATCTCAATCAAATCCGCCACTCGCCTCGAGTTCCAACACCCAAAGCTCCAGACTCAGGCGCTTCGGACCTTCAACGATGTCCGGCTCCGACCTGCACGGCCCGTGGATGCCTTCCTCCATCATGGAAGAAGATGTGCTAAAGCTGAGAGACGCCATGTATCTAACCGGCGAAATTTCGCATAGGCTGCCTGCCCAAGGGCAGGTTATTCCCACTCCTGAGCCTGGTGAGAGCGTGGTATTCGTGTATCACTTCCTTCGGGATTTAGGCTTCCCGACGGACCCCTTTGTGAGGGAGCTCATGTTTTATTATGGGCTGGAATTCCATGACTTGGATCCAGAGTCCATCCTCCACATCTCGTCGTTCATTGTCGTATGTGAAGCCTTCCTCCGCATTACCCCTGACTTCGATTTGTTGCTCAAGAGCTTCAAAGTGGAGCCAAAGATGATCAAGGGGCATCAGGCAGAGTGCGGAGGGGCTATTATAAGCAAGAATGCGGACGCTCCATGGCCCGAGGGCTCTTTTCAAGAGGATCTCAATTTATGGCAACAGGAGTGGTTTTATATCACCGCTCCCAGGGGCACCAAATGGGCGGCGCCACCTGCCTTCCACTCGGGTCCTCCACTGCGGCGGGCGTCATGGGTCAATAAAGGGCTCGGCGGGGACCGTCCAAGGGCGTACCTGCATTGCAGGGCCGTACTCGAGACCTCCGAGAGAGAGAGAGATCAATCTGGTCGTAGTAGCGCAGGTCATGCTGATTAAATGCGCACCTTGCCCTGCAAACGCCGCCCCTCACTTTGTGGGAGTTTAATCCGGAGGGACCACAAGCTCTCCAACATTTTATGGGCGTTACGCCCGTGGAGATGTACCAACTGTTTTTCGGATCACAAGCAATGTGTCCGGACTTAACCGAGGACGCAGGTATGAGCTGCAATCGCCCGGATACTCAAGTAAGTAGTCCTGTACCCGGACATGCTATCCGCATATTTATCATACACTTGCCCTTAAAAGAGCTATCCTTTAAACAGGAGTGGATAGCAAAAGCAAAACTGATTAGGTGTCCGGCCCCCCTCCCTGAGACCATGCCGGATCCTGTATTAACCAAGATGCTGGAGGTTGTGCCTTTTGAAGAAGGCGAAGGGGGGAACAAGGGAACTACTACCTCCGTGAAGGAGGCTATCAAGAAAGGGGGGATCGAAAATCCCTCCCTCCAAGGGGAGAAGAGGACCACTTCTGAAGATCCGGAGACCAAAGCCTCAAAGCGGGGGAAGAAATCTTCACCAGAGGGTCCTGCGGCGGGAGATGCCCCGGCCGCACTATTTCCCCAAGGAGATCAGCCCTCCAGCGAGCCGTAAGTAAAGGGGGGCGTTTTTTTTCAAAAGAGAGACATCCCCGTTTTATTTCTGAAGGTAACCGAAAGTTTACCTTGTAGTTCGGATCTCAGCCCTTCATAGTAGAGCTCGTCTTCAGGGGATCTTGGTCCGGAGATGATGGAGAGCGAAACGCCTCCGCCTGCCGTACCTTTATGCGAGGTGGACGACCCTGAGGCGTCGTCGCGGAGGGCATCTCCGAATCCGGCGGGGCCAGAAGGCAGCCGTATGTCCCCTCAAAGCCCTCCGTGTCCGGCCTTCGAAAAAGGCCACCGGACGAGTCCGGCACCAACGGGTGTACGATCGGAGGAGCTGAAGGATCTGCTCGGGCGAGCGTCTATCTCGGAAGATCATCGTACGTTAATGGGTACGGTGATTGAAAGGATTTCATACTCTGAGAGCGGATTGCATGAAGCCGTCGTAAGTTTACTGACGGGTTTTGAGGTACGCAAAATGATGTACCTTCTGACAGTTTTGCATATAAAATGCGCCCTGTATAGATAGTAGGCCCTGAGACTTGGTGCGGTGTCAAAAATGACGGCGCGCCGAGGATCATAACCCCAGGTATAATATGCGCTATTCCTATGTAGGTGGCGAAGTGTCCGGTGGCTAGCCGGGCTGATGAATTTGCCGAACTGAAGCGGCAACTTGACGTGGCGGATGCGGACATCACACTTGTTAATAAGCGGCAGCGAGTCACAAGGTATGCAACTTCTCCGCGGACACCTGGTAAGGGAGCTTGGCCCACGCCTTACAACATGTATGCTTAATGCAGATGGTGCCGCTGCTATGGAGAACCGGGTGGAGCTACTTGCCCGAGCCAAGGGGCAAGCCAGAAAAGTGATCGGCTGCCTTAAAAAGGCGGCCGTGAGCTAAAAGCCGAACAGGCTGCTCACTGCCGAAGCAAGAAAGAAATGGCCGAGATGGCCGTGAAATTGAAGAATGCTACTGACCATTGCGAGCTTCTTGAAAAAGAAGATCGAGCGAAACAAGAGGACCTGAAAAAGGCTGCCACCGAGGCCAAGGATACTCGCTCATGATGAGAGCTATGAAGGAGGAGCTACGTCGGGCGGAGATATTGCGGTGGAAAGCCCTTCGATGCGGAGGAAATTCACGGATCCTAAGTACGCTCAATTGGACCGGCTGTGGGGTGCGGAGGATGCTTATCTGGACTTGGCGGCGAGTGCTGCAGACGCGGCCGAACACTTCCGAAGTCAAAAGGATCATGGAATGGAAGAGCTTTTTTGGTCGCAGTTCCATAGTCCGGAGCGTCCACTTTCATTAACCGATCGTTGGCCGAATGGGCTGAGCTGAATAGGTTGTCCGGACTTGCCATGAAGGCTGTCATGACTCATTTGTGGCGAAAAGGCCCGAGCGAAGAGTTATTTTGGCTTGGTGCAACAGTTCCTTGGTGCGGTGCCGCATATCGATGCAATGAAGCGGTCGGCATGCATAGAGGGTGCGCGGATGGCTCTTTCCGTGTCAAGACATACTTTGGGCAGATATGAAGGCCACCGACGTTGCATCCCAAGATTCTCGACGAAGCCAGTACCTGCCGAGCACTATTTTGAGGAAGTCCTGTAGGCGCTTCGTTTAATAGAGGCAGCGATGCTCGAAGAATATTATGTTTTAATGACATGTATGATTTGTGAAAACAACGTTTCAATATAATATAAGAGCTTTTTATACTTGTGCATTCAAGTATTAAAACACCTCCCGTGCGGCCGTTGATGTATATGTGTATATAACCTGAAAGATGGCAGTCTTGACTTACCCCACGCACATAGTGCGGGGTGTTTGCAAAAAGGCGATTTTCACACTTAATCCAACGTCTTGGTCCTCTGTAAAGGAGGTGATAGCGTAGCAAACTAGGCAACAGGACTATAATGCTTTATCACTTTCACTTAGCCATAGGAGTTCGATGGTGGGGCTACTATATAGCCCCTAGGGGCACCAGCAGCTCTCCCGAATTTGGGGCGGCGTATGTGCTGACCGGAACGGTCGCTTCGTTAATCTTGAAATTCTAAACATTCGGTGGGTCATCGAGTGGTTGACCAGTCTCACGCTATATCATGACGGTCAGTTTTCGGCTTTCTCTGCCGAGGTGCTCACACCGCTGAACCGGGCACAATCGCGATAGTTCTCCACGGTGCGCGTTAGCCGATAGAACGGAACGTAATGCAGCAAAACACAGGAGCCGGGAAAACCCAACATTTGATCAAATACATGATTCAGAGCTGATGCATATAAGGCCTAACTCGAGACGCCGAACACTCCCTAAGGTATTCGGTCTTTATAAAAATGGGCAGAATAATGCCCTAAGCCCCTGGTGTCCAGGTACGTGCAAAAATTCTGGTGCGGCCGATGCCAAAATGCCAGCCTCCTCCTCGGTTATAGCAAGAAACCGGGGGATGTGTATCAACAAGAGACAATAAAAAAGGTTTAGGCAGGGTCTTAATCTGAAAAGAATCCTTTTAGCGGGTCCCTCTTGCGTCTGCGCTTTGTGTCTCCGTTGTCTTGCAGTATCACAGGCGGGTGTAGCACGGTGTTCATCTGTAAAAGAGAAGAACTTAGTTGAAAAAGAAAAAAAGATCATGCGAAAAAAGTACTTTATATTAAATAAACAGAGTACGGTTTGAAAAGTGAATAAAATTGAGCTTTATTGTCTCTTGTTGTACATGCGCAGCCCTTGCCGCGGGGTATGCCGCTAGTAGGCGTTTATATGTTTACGCGGACTCGTCTAGCCATGTCCGGGGTTGAATGACCTATTCAGTGCTTTGATTAAGCGGAGCCGGATTAGTGTGGGGCTATCAAAGGCAGTCTCACGTTCTTCCGTGCTCGAGTAACACTTGATACTCCTTTTAATGAGATGGTGCCGCGTGGACCGGGCATTTTAAGTGTAAGAGATGCATAATGCGGTATTGCGTTAAAAGCGGGCGAAGCTTCACGCCCCATGGTGCTTGATAGCTACTTTCGAATGGGGCGATGTGGAAGGTTAACTTTTCGGCGGAAGTTGTCGGATGACCCGAACACAACTTCTAGCGATGAGGAGCCCGTACAATGGGCATATAGGCCTGGCATTACCCCTTTGAAGGAGGTGTTGCTATGGCGAATTTTGGTTGGGTCTATCCCCATTTTACGGATTGTGTCCTGATATAGCAGGTTTAGATCGCTACCTCTGTCCATTAGGACCTGTGTAAATTGGAGTCCATCGATTATAGGATCTAATATCAAGGTAGTCCATCCTGCGTTCCGGATACTTCCGGAATAGTCCTGATGATCGAAGGTGATTGGTTTTGACAATCATCGTTGGGACTCTGCTGGGATAGACCGTGCGGCGCGTGTTTCTATAGGCGCCGCTCTATTTTCCCCTTTTGTCACTTGAAGTGAGTTCACTGTTTTGACTTTTTGTGGGAAATTCTTTGGTTTTCCGGTGCTCTCCTTGTGGGGTTTGTCATCGTCCTCGCTTGGTGTGTCGAGCCCCTTGTGTTCGGCATTGAGTTTGCCGGACTGCTTGAAGACCCAACAATCTCTGTGGGTATGGTTTGCGGGCTTCCGGAGTCACAGTGGATTTGGCATATTTTGTCCAAGATTTAGTTTAGGTTGGATAGCTCGTCGCCGTTGTCCTTGAGGGGCAGTTTTTATGATTCTGTTTGAGCTTACGAATCCGGCGTTGATTGCCGTGCTCTTGAACTGTTTCCCTTTGTCTGCTGGTCCTTGCTGCGTCGTGGTTTTCCATTTCTATCCCGACTTGGATGTACTTGGGTCGCTGGTACTGCATCTTGCCAGCCAACTATCCTCTCCGCGCAAAAGCGGGTCATGAAACTTCTTAATGCAGCCATTGTTCTCGGCTTCTCTGGCCGAGGTGTCTGGCGAGCCATTACGTCTCGGACGTTGTGTTTGAAAGGTTCTAAGGCTTCAAGGCGTCCCGGACAAATGGGACTATTTGGTTCTTTTGATGAGGAACATGTTCCGAATTTGCGGGCTGACTCTCAGGTTGTTGAGTTATGTGACTTAAATAAATGCGCATCAGGAGGATGGACATAAGTCCCTTGAAAATTTGGTTCTAAAAAGCATCCTCGAGCTCTTCCCAACTTCCAATGGTGTTTTCGGGGAGGCTTTTGAGGCAATGCCGGGCTGGCCCTTTGAGCTTGAGGGGTAAGTATTTTTATGGCGTGGAGATCATCTCCTCTAGCCATGTGTATGTGGAGGATGTAATCCTCAATCCGAGACTCGAGTGCTGTTGTTCCGTCAAATGCGCCTCTATGTTTACGGGTTTGAATCTCATTTGGGAATTCGTGATCCAGCACCTCATCGGTGAAACACAAGGGGTGTGCGGAACCCCTATACTTGGGTGTGCCGTGATGTTCGGATATTTGGCGTGTTGCATTGCTTGGAAGAGCTTGATTTCTCGGCCCATAGATGGACCTAACTGGGCCATCCTTTTGATGCGAATCTTTATGCGGATCGCGTGCCGGCTTGTGTGCGGCGCCGCTTGACGCTCCATGTTTGACATGTGGTCATCTATCTGACCGGGCGGCCTCTTTGTTCTTTGATTGCGGGGCTCTCTGGCCTCCTCATCAATTCGGGCAGTAATTTGCGCTTGGGTAGCTCTTTGTTTGGCGGTATCGCCGTATTTCTCTGCGGTGTTGAGTACTTTGCTCCATCTGATTCTGAGTGCATCTTCCATCGCTTTTGAGCTTCCGCTTCTGCTTTTTCAGGCTACGCGCAGTGGCGACGAGCCTTTTGTGGAGGTTCTGCTCCAACAATTTGTCCGGCGTGAGATCGTCCGGACTGTTATCTTCACCGGGGACGGATTGTTTATCCAACTTGTCCTGTTCGGGCGGTTGCTCGATAGCATGTTCGTCGTCCACCGGTTCGCCCTGCTCTATGGCTGGAGTGCAGTGGCTGCCGTCTTTGTCGAGGCGGGACTTGATGCGGCGTTTACGTCGCCGTTTTGACTTCTTTTAGAGGGATTTATCCTTCATAGTGTCCTGTTGTTCCTAAATGCGTCACTTCCTTTAGGTGTATCCACCATGTATACATCGTGGGATGAGGTGGCTGTCCGACATCCTATAGGTGCTGGTTCATGGTTGTCTCCTACATCGTCGTCCATACCGTCGATGTCTTGAATCGAAATCGAGCACGTCGTTTAAGCTTTTCGGCTGGTGGCTACAAAGTGGGCGGTGGGCGGGCGTTGAATTTCTTCGTCGTCCGCATCCCAACCTTCCTGACCATAGTCCGGCCAGGGCTCTCTTGATAAAGAGAGAGACTTTAGTGAATTCAGGATCTCCCCAAAGGGCGAGTGCTGAAAGATGTCCGCGGCAGTGAACTCCATAACCGGCGCCCAATTGGATTCGATTGGCAGGGGCGCGGAGGGTTCGGAGTCCGGAGAGGAGTCCGGCACCTTGGAGTCACGGTATTCGCAAAGGACAGGATGGATTTCGCTCAATCGCCGTGAGATCATAGCCCCGAGGCGGTGTCCAACCACTCGCCCTCGATCGGGCGGAGTCGGCTCCGAGCTAAGGGTCGGAGAGGACGCTGGTGCAGCCTCCGAGGCACCTTTGTTGGCGGCGAGAGCTAGATCGTGCCCATCGAGACAAGGTCTTGGCGGCGCTTGGTTGTGGCTCAATTAAATCGAAGATCAAGTCTCCGCGGATGTCGGCCGTGTAGTTCAAACTCCCAAATCTGACACGATGGCGGGCGTAGCTTTCGATCTGCTCCGGATGGCCAAGTGAATTGGCCCGCATGATGCAAAGCCGCCCGAATCTGAAGATCTGTCCGGGAGAAAAGTCTCACCCTGGACCGCGTCATTGTTGATGATCGGAAGGAGCCATCGGGCCTAAGGATGACGACAGAGGAACTCTCAATGAAAGCACCAATGTCGGTGTCAAAACCGGCGGATCTCGGTAGGGTCCCGGCTAATGCGTCTAAGCGGATGGTAACAGGAGACAAGGGACACGATGTTTTACCCAGGTTCGGGACCTCTCGATGGAGGTAATACCCTACTCACCTTGATTAATATTAATGATATGGGTAGTACAAGAGTGGATCTACCACGAGATCAGAGAGGCTAAACCCTAGAAGCTAGCCTATGGTATGATTGTTGTTCGTCCTACGGACTAAAAACCCTCCGGTTTGTATAGACACCGGATAGGGCTAGGGTTACACAGAGTCGGTTACAATGGTAGGAGATCTACATATCCGTATCACCAAGCTTGCCTTCCACGCCAAGGAAAGTCCCATCCGGACACGGGACGAAGTCTTCAATCTTGTATATTCATAGTCCAGGAGTCCGGCCAACGATGATAGTTCGGCTATCCGGACACCCCCTAATCCAGGACTCCCTCAGGTAGGAAGCTGCTGGATTGGGGCAGCCATCCGCCGCGATGACCTGTACCTCCTGCGATCCATGGTTAGCGTATGCCTGCTCCTGAGGAATTAGCGGTACCTGATAGAGCTCAGCTTCGGGTGCCTCGTCCCCCCAGCTTGGGCCGAGGAGCGAGCCATGTTCGTCCTCCTGCGCGTGCCCTTGGTCCATCATGTGGGGCACATACTCTTCCGGGGCGGCCACCCCGAATGCTTCGCCGTAGTGCCCCGTGTGCCATGCAGCCCTGCTCAAGGCGCCCACACAGGGTGGTTCTTGGCGGCCCGCCCAGGGCCGTGGGCTGTGGCGAGTCCTCCTTTCGCTAGCCGGCTGGCGAGGCGGCCACCGCTATTAGCCCGGTCTTGATGGCACAGTTGGCGTTAGGTAGCCTTGGAGACCGCTTGGAGCTGTCTTGGCGCCAGCGTGGGGCCTTCGTGTGGCCCGCCACTGACCTGAGGTGGCGGTTGGGTGCGAAGGGGTGAGCCACGATGCGGTGAAGCCCAGGAGCTCTACCACCGCTCGGCCAAAGACGCGTCGTGGCCGCCTTCCGGCCAGACCGCTGCGGTAGCTCTTGAGCCGCCCGTGAGCGCGGGCCTTGAGTTTGCTTGCTCCCGTCCGGGTGTATGCGGTGCCGTGGCATGGCGTGGTTCGAGGCCGTCGCCGCCACGACCGCACTGCCGTGGCGTGAGAGCTGACGTTGCCTGACCGCGTCGCCCGCGGCCCGGAGCGCCCTGCGGACCACGGGCTGCCTGGGGCACGGGGTTGAGGTCGCCTGGGGCAATTGGCTCTGCGTGGGCGGGCCAGGCCGCCCAGGGATCCGGGTTGCCCGTTGGGTCTCCGGACATGATGATGACGATGCGACGGGGCGCGAGGCGGCAGAAGGCGGATTCCGGTGCACCCCTACCTGGCGCGCCAAATGTCGGATTTCGGGTTTCGGCAGACCCTTTAGGTTCGAACTCTGGGGTGCATGCGGAGATCTCACCTCCAACCTACCTACACCTCGTCGCCTCGCAAGGATCAAAACTACACAAAGAACAACACAAGGGACACAAGGTTTATACTGGTTCGGGCCACCATTGTGGTGTAATACCCTACTCCAGTGTGTGGTGTGGTGGATTGCCTCAGGGACTGATGATGAGCAGTATAATGAAGAACAGCCTCGATAGGGTCTGTCCTCGGCTGGTGCGACAAACTGATAGGGGGAGTTCGGTCGCTTCTCTCTCTCTTTCTGGATTCAAGATGCCTCTACTTTGTGGGTGGCTAGTCCTATTTATAGGCAGAGGCCCTGGGCCTCTTCCCAAATATTGAGCGGGAAGGGCGCCAACATTTGGCCATTTTGAAGGGGAACATCTAGTACACTTATCCTGACTAAAGTTGGTCCTCGCCTGCCAAAGGCTTTGACGATGACGCCGGCTTGGGCTCCACGACGACCTCCTTCCTGCCGTTGTGTTGGTCTTGGTCTCGTTGCACCGAAATGGTTGCCTTTGCTTGATGCTCTCGCCTCTGCTTGCCTCCTTTCCACCAAAGAGGAAATGAGGACACTGCGCAGGCTGGCGCCCGCCTGGCGCCCTTGGTCATCATGGCTTGCATCATGAGCACCTCGTGAGGTACCCCGCCTTGATCTCTCCGCCTCCTCGTGAGCCAGCCTGACGAGGCCGTGCCTGAGGAAGCCTCCTGTCGTCCACCCCGCGAGGCTTGGCCCCTCGCGAGGGTCTTGAGCTTGTGCTGATGAAGATGTGCCGTACTGGGCCACCCCTTGAGCCACGCCGCAGGCAGGCAAGTCTGGGTACCCGTTCCCAGAACACCGACAGAAGTGCCTCCTTATTACGCACAAAAAAAATGAATACCCCCCTGCCAGCTGGAACCCAGCATAGTGGGAGGCTGAATTGTGGGCCTACCAAGTTGACGGGGAGGGAGGGCTTTGTCAACTTAGTCAATATGAACTATTCTAGCTCCTGTTACCGTACATTGTTCATCCAACGGCCGTAGTGCTTCTTCAACCTATGGTCGTCTTGCTCCAGCCGCCCAAACCAGCGCCGGTCGTGCCGCGTGCTCCTGCCTCCCTTGGCTGGCTGTGATGCCGCGGAAGCCTCACCGCCCCCTACTACTCCCACCGCTGGCGTGCCATCCCTCTACTCACCCACACCCCTGTTATTCATGCAACAAAGAGCCTCACACCGCAGCCGAACCAGTGAACCCTCGTACTCCTCTTCGCGTGGGCATCCACTGCTGCGTCTTCCCCGACTCCGAGTTGTCCCCTTCCTAGTCATCGCCGTCTTCCACCGCCGTGGTGCTCTCGGCGCGGCATGGTCAACGTGGTCAAGGAACGACTTCCATCGGACGTGGACTGTACGTGGAGAGGCTGACAACTGGGTCCATGGCCGCAACAAGGAAGTGCCTCCTTATTACGCGCAAAATAATGATTCCTCCACCTGACAGCGGGGACCCACCGGACGGGCCACCGTATTTCGTGAAAAAACATTTGCCCTGACTGCTGGGACCCACCAGCTACATCTTTGCACGCAAGGAAGTGCGTCCGGGCAAAAAAAAATGATTCGCCCCCCCTGACTGCTGGGACCCACCAGCTACATCTCCGCACGCAAGGAAGTGCGTCCGGGCAAAAAAACGATTAAGCCCACGAGGGAGTCCCGGACTAGGGGTGTCCGGATAATGGGACTATCGTCACGGCCGGACTCCAAGACTATGAAGATACAAGATTGAAGACTTCGTCCGTGTCCGGATGGGACTTTCCTTGGCGTGGAAGGCAAGCTTGGCGATACGGATATGTAGATCTCCTACCATTGTAACCGACTCTGTGTAACCCTAACCTATCCAATGTCTATATAAATCGGAGGGTTTTAGTCCGTAGGACAGAACACCAATCATACCATAGGCTAGCTTCTAGGGTTTAGCCTCCTTGATCTCGTGGTAGATCTACTCTTGTACCACCCATATCATCAATATTAATCAAGCAGGAGTAGGGTATTACCTCCATCGAGAGGGCCCGAACCTGGGTAAAAACATCGTGTCCCTTGTCTCCTGTTACCATCCGCCTAGACGCACAGTTCGGGACCCCCTACCCGAGATCCGCCGGTTTTGACACCGACAGCCCCCCTAACTGCTAGGACCCACCAGCTACATCTTCGCATGCAAGGAAGTGCCTGACAGTCGGGACCCACCTGGTCGAAGCGTACGTAGCGTTGTCATTCTAGTCATGACGATGCGTACATATATCTTGGTGGATGTAGAGGCGCCGCGATGTCGTAGTAGAGGCGCCGCACGTAGCATGTACACGTCGTCTGCTGACCAGGGTGCAAGAAAGAAAATATGGCCACGTATGTGTACATACGGCGGGGTCTCGAACGCCTACTGCGCGCATACGTCACGGCCAGGGCTCGCGTACATGGCTGGGTCGGAACGGAGAAACAGCGTCGTTGTCGTGTTCATGGGGAGGCAACGGAATGCGTCGTGTTCATGGGGAGGCAACGGAATGCGTCGTGTTCATCGGGAGGCAACAGAACGCGTGGGAGCCAACCTCTCGAGTCAATTCGGAACTTGCCGAACAATTAGATCCGGTCGAGCTCTCCTCCGTAAACGAGCTCTTGGATCGAATCGCCGCCCTGGGAGTCGCCACAGACTACGACCGGATCGGGCCTAAAACCGATCTGAGAGGGATCAACTCTCCCCAGGCTACCCATCATGTTGCAGTGATAGAGGAGCAATGCGGCGATTCTTCTTCTATCTTAAGGACTAGCTACGTCCGGATTCCTGATCTCTCCATGCCGGATTCCCGCGGAGGGACGAATGTCGGTCAAGCCCTGAACTTAAAGTCAGGCGGCGGTTCGGACTCATTGGATAACACTCAAAAATCCAAACTTCCGAGTTCGGAGACTTCTCGGCCCCTGAGTCCTAAATTGGACGGGCTTCCGGATCTAGTTCCACCCGCCCACCCAAACATTAGCGATCTCTCTCGAATTCGGCAAGAGCCCGCTGAAACAGTACATCATTACTGGGCCAGATTCCTCCTGGTTATGAATCTCCGCCCTGGGAGTCGAGAGGAGGACGCAATCCCAATTTTTTGCAATAATTGCACGGACAAGGGAATCCTAAACGCCATAAGTCGTCGCAAAATTACACGCTTTACTGACTTGGTGACCATAGTACAAAGGTCTTGCGGCGATGGAGAGCGCTGGAAAACCGAAAGTAAATTTTGGGATAATCCGCCCCGAATACATCCTTAGTCCGAAACAAAAGGGTGCATCATTATCAAGCACACAGGTCAAATACCAAAAACCAAAACCCCTAAAGTGCGGAACGTCTTTGGAGGGTTGGCTAAATGGACCCTACAAAATTCATAGCACGTAGGCGCCACTCCAACTCATAGCCTTCGAGCATGTTGGATACTACGGCAGGTGGCCAAAAGTGGCGAGGAGCTTCTAGCTTTAGAATCCCAGCCCAGCAACACCAGTACGGTGTTAACAGTCTTCGAGACTTTCACATCAAATAACATGCGAAAACGAACACTCCGCAACCTTGCCGAAGTCTACCAAGTAGCAACAATAAATCCATGGAGTGACACGGCTATTACTTTTAATGCCGATGTGAACCTAAATTCGAACTGCCCGGCACCAAATTGCATTGGTCCTCATCCCGATAGTGGACGGCTTTCGCCTTACTAAGGTACTCATGGATGGAGGCAGCGGACTAAACCTCATCTATGAGGAAACCCTCCGAAAAATGGAAATAGACTAGAACCGCATTGAGCGAAGCAGCACAACCTTTAGAGGAATAATCCCTAGCCGGGAAGCATGCTGCACAGGAAAAATCACACTGGACGTAGTGTTATTTCGCCCGGAACAATTACAGGTCCGAGGAGGTCACATTTCAAGTGGCCCCATTCAACAGCGGATATCATGCTTTATTAGGACGAGAGGCATTCACAATTTTTCAAGCTATACCCCATTATGGGTACATGAAGCTTAAAATTCCCGGACCTAACGGAATCATCACTCTCGCTAGTGATCCGAACATAGCACTCCGCACCGAAAACAAGACAGTCGCACTAGCCCTCGAGGCACTATCCAAGCCCTAGCGGCTGAGGAACTCACCGCGATGCGCTCCCACGGTGAAACAGGGGCGATGTGATACTTGATAAAGATCCAAGTCCACTTCTTTTAAACCAGCGGATGAAATAGTCAAATTCCAAGTCCACCCAACGCACACTTCAAAGACGGCCACCATTGGGGCACAATAAAACCCTGATGTAGACGCCGCACAACGAGAATTTCTACAAGAAAAGCGGGACATCTTTGCACAGCACCCTTCAGATATGCCAGAATCCCACGTCGGTGGCCGAGCATGGCCTAAATATCCTAAAAGGATTCAAGCCAGTCAAACAGGCTCTTGGCGCTTTTAGAACCCAAGAGACACGCCATGGGAGAGGAGCTAGCCAAACTTTTGGAAGCCGGATTCATCAGAGATATAACACATCCGGACTGGCTAGCAAACCTGGTGATGGTACCAAAGAAGGATAAATCCTGGCGCCTATGTGTTGATTTTAAAGACCTTAATAAGGCTTGCCCAAAGGATCCCTTCCCCCTCCCTCGAATTGATCAAATTATTGGCGCTACGGCAGACCACGACTCATTGTGCTTCCTCGTGGCGTACTCCGGCTACCACCAAATCAAGATGGCGGAGCTGAACCAAGCCTGCAACAAGATTCATCACTCCATACGGCCCCTTCTACGATTCAATACAATGCCCTTTGGGCTCAAAACGCCAAGCGCAACATATCAGCGCATGATTCGTACATGTCACGGCAAACCAGATTGGCAAAAGCAGTGGAAGCATCTGTAGATGACGTGGTCGTCAAAACCAAGCACGCCGAAACTCTAGTAGACGACTTGAGGCTCACATTCGACAATCTTGAAAATATGACATCAAGCTCAATCCGGAAAAATGCGTCTTGGCGTTCGGTAGGAAAGCTCCCCGGCTTCATCGTATCCGGTAGAGGAATTGAAGCAAACCCAGCCAAGATCCGAGCTCGGCACAATTGGATATTCCAAAAGACCTCAAACAAATACAAAAGCGACGGATGCGTGGCGGCTCTAAGCCGCTTTATCTCCCTGCTTGGGAGAAAAGGCATTACCCTTTACCGCCTCCTCCGCCAAGACCGAACACTTGAGTGGGATCGGATGCCGCCACGGCCGGACTCGAAGAAATAAAGGCCATTTTGGCAACAAATCCAGTCTGGCCGCGCCCAACGTAGGCGAACCAATGCTATTATATATCGCCGCAACACATCAAGTGGTCGGTAGCGGTGCTCGTTGTCGAACGAAATGGACGGACATCGGTTCCCTATTCAAAAACCGGTTTATTATGTGTCCACTGTCCTAACTCCATGCAAGTCCCGGTACCCACACTATCAAAAGATAGCATACTGGCGGTGTTCATGGCATCCCAGAAGCTGCGACACTACTTTCAAGAGTGTTCGATAATGGTAGCCTCCGAAGTACCTCTTAATGACATTATAAACAACCGCGACGCGACGGGCCGGATTGCTAAATGGGCCATAGAGCTCCTTCCATTCGACATAACTTATAAGCCACGACGAGCTATTAAGTCGCAGGTTTTGGCCGACTTCGTGGCCGAATGGACTGAAGCCGAACTCCCTAAAGAATATAGCGCATACTCCAATTGGATCATGCACTTTGACGGCTCCAAAATGTTGGCCGACCTGGGGGCTGGCGTTGTCCTGACGTCCCCAGCCGGGACACAGTCCAATACGTCCTTCAGATAATGTATACGTACTCCAACAACGCAGCCGAATACGAGGTTCTTCTGCACGGCCTACGGATGGCAGTCTCCATGGGCATTCAACGCCTAGAGGTGTGCCGGGATTCGAACCTCGCAATATCTCAAATAAACGGGGACTTTGACGCAAAGATCTGAAAATGGCAGCATACCGCAAAGCGGTCCTAAAAATGTCAGCACGGTTCGAAGGGCTCGAATTTCACCATATAGCCCGGGATAACAACCAGGCGGCGGATATATTGGCATGCATTGGTGCAAAACGCGATGCTGTCCCACCCAATATCTTTCTGGAACGGCTGTTCAAGCCATCCGTACTATGGGAAGGAGTCCGCAATATCAACCCGGACCCAACCGCCTTTGCCTAATGCCGAACACTCGACACAACCAGAGGCTCTGCCCCGAGATAACACCCTCTGCTCACGAAATAATGGCGGTTATCGCCTGCGGATCGGAACCATTCCTAGCCTACCTAACTAGGCAGGAACTCCCCGAAGACCAAAATGAGGCTCGCTGCATAGTACGGCGCTCTAAAGCCTATGAAGTCCATGGGGGAGAGCTTTATAAGAAAAGCACTACCGGAGTCCTTCAAAGGTGTATCTCCGAAGAGGAAGGGCGAAACCTCCTGGCTGAAATTCATGCCAGACTGGGTGGGCACTTGTAGGCAAGGCCCTTGTAGGCAAGGCCTTCCATACAGGATTTTATTGGCCGACGGCCCGGGCAGATGCGCAGGACTTAGTCCAACAATGCGTCGGTTGCCAGCTTTTTGCTAACCAAAGCCACATGCCACCCACCGCCCTTAAAACTATACCCATCACCTGGCCGTTCATGATGCAGGGGCTTGACATGGTTGGACCCCTCAAGGGAGGAACCCACAAGCAAAAATACCTATTGGTCATGGTGGATAAATTCACCAAATGGATAGAGGCCAAGCCGGTTAAAACGGCCGAATCCGGACCGGTGATAGACTTCATATCAAGGGTAGTTCACCGTTACGGTGTCCCGCACAGTATCATCACTGATAATGGCACCAATTTCACGGCCGATGAGGTCAAATCATGGTGCAAAAACATGGGCATCAAGCTCGATTACGCCTCAGTCTATCACCCTCAAACCAACGGCCAAGTCGAATGGGCAATGGTCTAATCATGAGCGGCATTAAACCCAGACTAGTGCGGTCCCTCAAGGAATCTAACACGCACTGGGTTGAGGAGATCGACTCCGTACTCTGGGGGCTGCGGACCACGCCGAATCGTACTACTGGATACACACCATTCTTCATGGTGTACGGCGCAGAGGCAGTCTTGCCCTGCGACATAATACATGACTCACCTCGCGTGCGCATGTATGAAGAAAGAGAAGCCGAGCTTGATCGGCAGGACAGTTTGGATGCATAGGAGGAGGGCGCGGCGTGGCAAAAGCTCGTTCCGCATTCTATCAACAGCAGCTTGAAGATATCAAAGCGAGGAAATGCGGGCCAAAGCTTATAACGTTGGGGAACTAGTTCTCGCTGCCGGACAAGAAAAAGGACAAACTCAATCCCAAATGGGAAGGTCCCTTCATCATCGACCAGGTCCTGACCGGTGGAGCATACCGTCTGCGAAACGCATCGAATAACCGACTCGAGCCGAACCCATGGAACGCAGCCCGTCTTCGACGATTCTACGCCCAAGTGCCGGACTCCAAGTTCGTCTCCTTCCTCCATCCACATTTTTTATTTCTGCTGTCTTTTATTTCTCTCCTTCCTCCTTCTTCTTCTTGAAGCATCTAGAGGCTCGTTTGCGCTTTTTCAAGACACACTTGACGCCAGCCGTCCACGCTCATTATACATGGGGCTTCTTTAACGAGCTTATTTATACGGGCTTCATGCCCAACACATGCGTTAAACTTCCGCATGTACCTTTTATTCACCATTATATGCATCAATATGACTTAAGTTTTGGCCAAGCTGGGTTGCACGGCTCACATGCTTACCCCTACGTTCCCGATTGTTCGGCTAGGTGGTAAAGGAGCACCTCTGCGATTGTTACTACCGGGTCACTGGATGTGTACCTCGGTGGGTGAAGCCTAAAGCTAAGCGTTCTTAAGGGAATATTGATTCGGTGAACTGAAAGATGATTTTTAACTATTTACCCATCTGCCCCAGATGATTTTACGCTTTCATAGCAGCTTTGACATGCACTTTAGGGCATGCATCCCAGCGAAAGGAACCATACTTGGAACTATTCTCCCTGGAAGATATTTCTTACTACCCATGTAATATAACATAACTAGTTGGGCACTTGTCTGATACAGCAATAATGACCCCTACGCCTGGTCTCCATGCATACCTCGGTTCCTATATAACCACGAAGGTATTCGGAAACACTCCGGACTATTGGGTCCTGAGGTCGAAGTGAAAAGGTCCGCTATGACAAACGATCTACAATCCGGCTAGAAAACATTTTTTCATGTCACATTTTTACATAGTCAACTCGACTCATTGTATTCCTCCTCAATGCCATCTAATAGGCTATCTAATTTACAATCTTGCTGGGAATACTTGGCGGTCAATTCTACTTGGCCGTACACTAACTTTCGAGGATCACCATCCCTCAGCCCCACAGGTCCAACCTCGGCCATGTGGTTTGGGTCAGCCGTGTGTCTGCGTCTTTACCATGGCCCAGGCCTCCCTGGCGCCTTGACGGCAGGCCGATATCTTCCATAGTCGGAAGCGCCGCCGTGCTCCTTGAAGCCGCTCTGCCAACTCCCCAATACCTTCGGGCAGGGAGATAGATGGCCACAAGGCCTGGCCGATGCCTTTCATCACCTGCCGGACTCGTTCGTGTAGCTGACGCAATTCAGGAAGAAGATCACCCGAAGAACTGGGCATCTCCTCCTCAGGACGACCTGTGAGCAAACCTACATACATGTTTATGTTAGTCGCCTTCCTCGCCGAACTCTTCCAAAGTTCGCTCAAGCACTTCTTGAAAATGCCGCGGACGAAGCCGCCGATTCTCCTTCTGGTCGGTCAACCGAGCGCACGAACATCTTTAGTTCCTCACCCAGCTTGGTGTTGGCATCCTGAGGTTATTTTTTCTCCTGCCGCACCCTCGTAAGCACGCTCTCGCCAGCCTTTAGCTGGCGCCAAGAGTCGTTGCTTGTCCGGATCCAGTCCGGCGCCATCTGCAATGTTTTTGTCAGATTTACACACCCGCCGCACTTCATAAACTATTTATTTTTTGAAGCGTATATTACCAGTGGGGGTCTCTGCGGCTCCCCCTGTAGCGGCTAGTGCGGCCTCAAGTTGGGCCTTGCACTCTTCAAGCTCCTGGGACAGTCAGGTATTCTTTTCTGTAAGATCTCAGATAACAAATGATCCTTAAATCAGTTATTCTAACTATTTTAAGTCTCGAGACTCTTGGCATATATAACTGTCAAATTTCCTTACCCGTATGTCCTTTACATCGCTCCGTGGCTCAGCTAGACCATCTTGAGCGGCTTGAGGTGCGCATCTCCGAATCAAAGGCATTCAAGGCCTCTGGGAGAAACATGCGTCACGAAGAACTGTCCGTGGCGCCTGGTGATTCAAGGCTCTCTCCACCTCGGAGTTGGTGGCGGACAACCTATCGGCATCCTGCCGGAGGAGCATCCGACGACGCCGTCTCGTGCTCGCCTCAGCCTCCGGACCCGGCTTTGAAGCCTGGCGGTGAAGGTTCGATTGGCAACCTCTCCGGACTCGATCCGGCGGCGCTCTTTCCTGAAAAAGAGCACCAAGCGTTAATCGCCTTCCTGGAATCAATACTGGGAGTATGGTGACACGCCATACCGTTGCGGCGTAGTTTGGATCCGGAACGCACTTCTTTTTAGACTGCGGGGCCGCAGTGCCCTTTGTTGTCCAGCCGTCGCTGGCTCGGCTTACTGCCTCGAAGGTACCCCTCTGAAGCACCATTGGTATACGGTGATAAAAAATAAGCATGGATGGGTCATTATCAGGGCTTTGTGATCTCGGTCTCAGTTACCTGTGAGGCTGGAAGTATTCCGGGGTAATCGGCCGTAATGGCAACCAAAGCATTGTCAATGCTAAGTTGGTGGAACACCCCGTCGATCAACTCCACCTTTATATCCGGATCCTCTTCGGAGGTCGGATCGAGGGACCGTTCCGGATCCTCGGGTTGTGGGGGCGGGCTGTGTATCTTCTCCATAGTCCGGTGCAGTTCCTGCGCAAAAACCACAAAATGAGATATTTAACCATGGGAACATGGATCGGACAGGTCAAAAAAACGTTTGCTTACCCAGCTTCGAGGGTTATTCGAAGAAAACTCCTTCAATGGGTTGACGCGGAGGAAATCTTCCTCCTCCCGTTTATACATGGTAGACAAGATCTTCACCAGCTCGGTGACCGATCCCGGCCCTTTGCGGCCATGGCGGGTGGCATCGTCCTCCCCGTTGAAGTCCCACCTGGGGTGGCCCCTATATTGGAGCGGCTGCACTCCCCTCATAATACAGATTGCCATGACTCCAATTATGGTCAATCCGGCATGAGCCAGTAACCTTATTCGGCTCATCAAATAAAGTACATCCCGGTCATTCTCCCTCCGGGGGCTATCGGATTTCGGGTTCCGGCAGACCCTTAAGGTTCGAACTCTGGGGTGCGCGCGGAGATCCAACCCTCCACCGTCTCGTACCTCACCGAATCGCAGGGACCTAAACTACTAACAAGAACAACACAAGAGACGCAAGATTTATACTGGTTCAGGCCACCATCGTGGTGTAATACCCTACTCCAGTGTGTGGTGTGTGGATTGCCTCTGGGGCTGATGAAGAACAGTACAGGGAAGAACAGCCTCGCGAGGGTCTGTTCTTGGTGGGTGTGATGAACTGCTAAGTGGTATCCCGTCGCTCTAGCTTGAGGACCGGGTCTCTCTCTCTCTCTTCGGGTGCTTCCCACCCTATCCGGTCGTCCTCCTACTATGGTGGCTGGCTCTACTCATATAGACGAAGGCCCTGGGCCTCTTCCCAAATATTGAGCGGGAAGGGCGCCAACAATTGGCCATTTTGAAGGGGAACAATGGTACACTTATCCTGACTAAAGTTGATCCTCGCCCGCCAAAGGCTCTGGTGATGACGCCCGCTTGGGTACCATGATGATCGCATTCCAGCCGCTGGGGCTGGTCTTGGTCTTGTTGCACCAAACGGATGCCTTTGCTTGATGCTCTCGCGTCGCTTGCTCCCTTTGCACCAAAGAGGAAAGAAGGATGCCATGCTGGTGCCTGGCGCCCGATCGCGCCCTTGGTGCGTCATGGCTTGCGTCATGGGCACCTCATGAGGTACCCTGCCTTGAACTCTCCGCCTCCTCGTGAGCCAGGCCTGACGAGGCCGTGCTCGAGGAAGCTCCTTGTCGTCCGCCCATGAGGCTTGGCCCCTCGCGAGGTCTTGAGCTTGTGTTGATGAAGATGGGCTGCCCTGGGCCTCCTTTGAGCCACGCCCGCAGCCGCAGCGTGCAAGTCTGGGACCCCGTTCCCGAACACCGACAGAGTAGCCCGGGCCACGGCACGCCCGAACTTGGCCGCGGAGAGGCAAAAGGGCAAGTGCGAAGCGTCGTGGGCCCTAACAGCCTGCGGCCTTGGGCGCCGCGTGGCGGTTGATTGGACGTGGGCGCCTCTGCAACCGCGCGGGTTGATAATAGAGCGGCATCTTCCTTGCCTCCTTTACTTTCTCCAGTTGCTGCTCAGATCCCCTTTCTTGTGCCTCTCCTCCCTGCTTCCAAAACCTTCAGATCCACTCCGCCTTCGTACCCTAGCCAGCCATGGCTCCTCGTCAAACCCCGGCCGAGCCTCGGTACTCTCCTGCCTTGGACCCGCCAATGTGTCAAGAGCGAGCCTTACCACGATGCACGGTGGCGGAGGTGCAGGCGTCGGTGGAACGGCAGCGGTGTTCAAGGCCGGCTCCTCCGCCCCTGAGGGTCGGGGGAGTACCTTCTACCCATTCTTCGCGGGCGCCATTATTGCTGGTCTGGCGCCTCCCTTCTCTGAGTTCTTCTTCTCCGTCCTTCGCCATTAGAACATTCACGCTCTGCACCTTCATCCCAACTCTGTCCTTCTTCTGGCAATCTTTGCCTACTATTGTGAGGCCCATGTTGGGGTGAAGCCCTCGGTGGCCTTGCTGCGCCACTACTTCTTCCTCTGATTCTCCCGTGGTCCCGTCTCCGGCGTCGCGAAGCCTTCGACATCTGGCGGAGCCATTGCCATTTCAAACACTGGAAGCGGATTGAGGGCTTCAGAGCAAGTGGGTCTTGGTGGATGCGGGCGGATCCACCCTCGATCACCTTCACGAACGGGGCCGAGAGTTCCGATGACTGGTCCCGAGCAAAGCTTCGGGATCCTCGCGCGAATCTGGTGCTGGAGAGGATGGATGCCGATCTGAAGCCGGCCGATGCGACGGCGGCGAGGCTGACCAGGCTGTCTTTGAGGGAGTTCTGAGCACCAACTGGCTCCTCTTTGCGATGCTAACGCTTCGATGTGGAGGCCTAACCCGAGCCCGTGGCCCTGGTCAACGAGGATCGGTGACGGTCCTCCGATCCTTGGTAGGGGCGATGTGGCGAGAGACCGAGGGCGCCCCGCGCCTGTTCCTTCCAGCGAGGATTGGAGCAGGTTGTGGGGTCCGTGCCCGCCTTCAATGGGGATGGGCTCGTGCTGAGGCTCCGGAGGACTGGTGGACGTGTCCTCTTCCGACTCCGCGAAGAGGTGGAGGAAAGGGAGCCAGGAGAGGGGGTTGACTCAGGGGCAGAGTCAAGGGCTCCCTCCCTGCGGCACAGGCCCCGTGTTCTCCGCCTCCCCGAGAGTGACGACGACGAAGACGAGGATGAGCGGGGAGGCAGAAGCCTGCCCCCGATCCTGAAGAAGGACCGGACTGGGCTGGTCCCAGCAGGTCCGCCCGGCCCCGGGCGATCCATGACGCGCCTCCCGCCTGGTCCTCTTGAAGCTGATCCCTGCGGCCGGCTCTCGGGCTTCAAGTATGGCCGAGGCTGCTCGAGTCCACCAAATGACGACACTGTAAGTGCCTGCTTCCAGTCTTGATTATTGCTTTGTCGACGAGATCAGATGTCCATGCTCTTCGGTCAGGCTGGCGCCCGCGGCGAAGAAGCTGAAGGGGGCTCCTGAGGCCCCATCCGTGGTGGTGCCTTTGCCCGAAAAGGAGGATGATCCCGACGCCCAGGCCTCTCCTGCCCGGGCGTCCTCCCGAGGCCTGGCTGAGCCCGCTGGGGCAAGCTCAGCCCCCTTGTCCCAGGCGACTCGCGAGGTGGCCTTGCTGGACGCTGCCTCCACCGTTGCTGTGGCGCCGCTGGTTCCGCCTCAGGGCGCAGTGGTTATGCCGCCGCCAACTCCTCCTACTCCGCCAACTGCTGTCTCTTCGACTCCTCCGCGGTCCAGACTGCTAACTTAATGGACCGGCTGCGGCAGGATCTTCTGGGCGCCGACCCTCGCTTGATGGCCGGACGCTTGGAGCTGGACTCTGGCTGGATTCGCGCCGATGCTTCGATTCGGGCGGCGCTGGTCCAGGCTTCGACGGCTTGTGACGAGGAGAAGTAGGCTGTTCGTGAGGCGAAGGTAGCCCGCGATGCTGCCCTAGGGGAGGCAACCAGCATCCAAGGTCGCTGTGAGACGCTGGAGGGCGAGCTGAAGGGCCTGCAGAACCAGCTCGCCGAGGAGGCCCGCCTCCGCCGGGAGCAGGAGGAAGGCATGAAGGTTCGCGAGGCGGCCATCAAGGACCGGGAGGCCTGTTGAAGAAGCGCCCGCGACCGCCTAGGCGCTACTGGAGCAGGAGCTGGAGGCGAGGAAGGTCGAGCTGGGCGCCAAGGCGCTGGTTCTTGCCGAAGATCGCGTGGCCTTCATGGATATGGAGGTGAAGGCTCGTGTCCTGGCGAGGGAGCTTTGTGACATACGCCGAGAGCCCATCGCCGACGCAGAGGACGGCCCCGCCAAGCTGCTTCCTTCCTGATCCGTGCTCTTGAAGATGTTTCCTTGGTCTTGGCCCCACGGCCGAGGCCGAGGCGCTGGTCTTGTCTTCTGCGGCATTGACGCGGATCCTCACCCACATCTATCTTCGCGATCCCAGCGTCGACATGGACAAATTTCTTTGAGCCGAAAGCGGGCATCAGCATGTAGCCCGCCGCCAGAAAGGTCAGAAGGGTCGCGACGGAGGCTCTGTTGGGGAAGTTCCGGCCTTCACCACCAAGCCGGGCGAGGCGCTGCCTCGGCCCTGCTCACGAGGCGAGCCGCTCCATGACTGCTCCACCGCCGACAAGTGACTCCGCCTGCGGCTCTGTCTTGCTTTTAATTCCTGCACATGTATCATGCCTCGGGGAGGCGTTTAAACTTGCGTTTGGTACTGCGATAACAGTGTGGACTGTAATATTTGCTTTTGAATTCCTTGAAATTTGTGCTTCCTACTTGCTTGTGTTCTACGCCGGCAGAGCCCGGCCCCGCGCATACCTCAGCCGCCGTTAGCCCCGACCGGAAACCAGGACGGGACCAAGGAGTGAGGGGCTACGTGACAAGTTAGGCTCCTGAGTCGCGATGCTCAGAAGTCCCCTTGGCGCCTTAACAACAAGTAGGGAGGTGAGACGCGAAGCGGATCCACCGTTCTACGTCTGCAGAGCCTGCCCTGCGCAAGATACCTCAACCGCCGTTAGCCTTCGGAACTAAGGGGTGAGGGGCTACGTGACCAGTTAGGCTCTGAGTCGCGATGCTCGGGAGTCCCCTTGACGCTCAAACGGTATGCGTGCCTTGGCTCCGCTCGAGGGAGTGGCGTCTGACGAACCAGGCCCGAGGGGCTGGCTGGGTGGCGTCGTCTGGCATGACCCAGGCGCAGAGCCTCTGCCCAAAGCCCTCACAAGGTGCTCCCGAGGGGAGGCGCTATGCGACGAGGCCGGACATCGAGCTCGGGATCCCCGAGGTTGATGCGACCTCGAGGCCACCCTCGATTGTTTATCACCGCCTTGAGCATAGCGCTTCACATGCGTCTGACGGCATAGCCGCTCCTCGGCGGTGTCGCCAGCCAACAAGGAGCATGGTGCTTCCATTGGAGCGTGGGGGCTCCCCTCCGGGAGGAGCCCCCGGGGCGTATACAGCCCCACCCTGACACGTGGCTGGCACAATAGGGCTAGACGAGGTGTATCTGGGCACCCCTGAGCCAGCACGGGACTCACGAGGCCCTACCTCAAGGCGGGTTGCGCCTGGCTCTGGGCCTTATCTTCGAGTGTGTTCACCGCAAATTTGGCCAGATGGGTGCTCTCACGCCTTCGGGTCCGCTCTCGGGCTGGTCTCTACCGTCGGTGGCAAGCTGTGTCGCGATGTCATGGACAAGACCAGAGGGTGAGGGCCGGAGAGCGGTAGGAGCCCTGAGTCGCGATGCTCAGGCACCCCCCTTTAACGCGCTGGCTAGGTTAGATGACGCAACTCTACGTCCTCGGGTCCCGGCTCTCGGGCTGGTCTCTACCGTCGGCCGGCAAGCCAGTCGCGATGCCATGGACAAGACCGGAGGGTGAGGGCGGAGAGCCGGTAGGAGCCCCGAGTCGCGATGCTCGTGCACCCCCTTTAACGCTGCTAAGTCGGGTCGACGCAGCAACTCTCGTCCTCGGGTCCCGGCTCTCGGGCTGGTCTCTACCGTCAGCTGGCAAGCCAGTCGCGATGCCATGGACAAGACCAGAGGGTGAGGGCCGGAGAGCGGTAGGAGCCCGAGTCGTGATGCTCGTGCACCCCCTTTAACGCGCATAAGCTGGGTTGGATGGCGAAACTCTCGCCCCCGGGTCCCGGCTCTCGTGCTGGTTCTCTACCGTCATTTGGCAAGCCAGGTCGCGATGCCATAGACAAGACCAGAGGGTGAGGGCCGGAGAGCCGGCAGGAGCCCTGAGTCGTGATGCTCAGGCACCCCCCCTTTAACGTGCAACATTTCGCCACCCAGGAGAAGGCACCAAATAACAAGCATGGTGGAACGAGAGCATAATCCTAAGGAAAACGCATGAAGGATACATGCCATCGGGGCGCCCGAGCGGCTTGGGGATGATGCAGCCAGGCGCCCCAACAGGATAAGCTAAAGACATGAAATAAAAGGGATACATGCCGCAGGACGGACCCACGCTGCCTGGGAATAATGCGGCCTCAAGGCGCTCCCGGTAGGAAGTAAAACTTAAAGATGTCACCCGGTGATGTTGGGGATAAAGGGTTGTTGATGTAGCAGACTCGGTGGGCTGCGAGCCGATCCTCACGAGCCCCAGTGCCCAGAGGGCCTCGGGAGGCTCGGAGGCGCCCGGCTCCTCATGGGCAATCTCCATCTCCGCCCGGGGCTGCGGGCGTGCTCGACCTCTTGAGCCTCGTGATGGTCCTCATGAGACGTTGGTGCGCGCCTCACCGCTGTTTGGCAGGCCATAAGGCATGCGTCTCTGGTGTGGGCGGACCCTCGCAACGTCCCACTCGCGAGGGCCAGAGGCGCTCTTGAGATGTGGCTCGGTTGAGCCCTGGTATGTCGATGCAGACGCGCAGCCCACCATCCTCGCCTGGATGGGGGGCCACAGCGGGTAGGCGGCGGCTGGCCCTCATGACTCTTGACTCTCAGAGGCTCTGAATGGCCTTTGCCGATGAACTCTTGAGGGTTCTGTCCTCCTGGTCTTGCTCTGCTATGGAAGCGTGTCAAACACGCCTCCACGTGGTGCCCAAGCGCCTCCCTCGAGACCCTGGCGAGGTCGGCGGGCCTCCAGGGGAGAGCCCCCGAGCCCTGCCTGAGGAGGGCGCCGGGCGTGCTTTCCTATGCAATGGAAGGAGGCTCCCCCTGGCCCGATGTGGACCCGGAGGGTCCTGTCTCTTGAAGAGCCGGGCCGACCGATGTCTTCTTCTTCTTGGGTGCTGCCTTGGGAGGCATCCTGCCGCTGTGGTCTGGGTCTTCCAGCGATGCGGCCTGATAAGCTCGCTCCAGGGAGCACACTGCATCTCTCTCTTCACATGGCACCGTGATGACCCCGCTGCTTCCTGGCATCTTGAGGATGTTGTAGCCATGGTGGGTTACGGCCATGAACTTGGCCAACGCTGGGTACCCGAGGATGGCGTTGTAAAAGCGAATGTGGGCGACGTCGAAGTCAATGAGCTCGGTGTGGTAGTTGTCGCGAGCCCCAAAGGTGACAGGAAGGCGGACCTGCCCGATCGGGACTGTGGAGCCGTCGGTGACTCCGGAGAAGGGGTTGGTTGGTGAAGATGATGGTGGGCACTGAAGATTGTTGAATGTCTCCACAGACGGGGCGTTGAGCCCTGCTCCGCTGTCGATGAGGGTCTTGGTGACCATGCACGTTCTTGATGATTGGGGAGCAAAGCATCGGAGAACTCCGGCTGTGGCTGCGCACTTGAGCTGATCCGCTAAAATTTGAACGTGATGGCGCACGCTGACCACCGAGAGGGCGCGTGGACTCGAGCTTGGGGAGGACTGCATTCACTTCACGGGCGAACTGCTTGAAGATGCGGTGAGAGGTGGGGCTTGAGCTCCGCCCAGGATGCAAAGCGATCGCGCTGCGCTTTACGGAAGCCCCAGCCCCTCGTCTGATGGCGGTCTTCGTTTCTCCTTGGCGATGGCGGCAGCGGAGGGAGGCCTGCGTTCCCTCGTGGACGATCCTCACGAGGCTGATCCCTCCAGCCCCCCTCGCGAGGTGGGTCTTGCCAGGGATCCTCGTGAGGTTGGTCGCGCCACCCTTGGCGCGGGCCGCGGTCTTCCCAGCGTCCTGCATTCCTTCCTCCTCCTCGGCCGTAGCCCCGGTCGCTGCGCTTTCGGCCAGTCTGCTCACGACCCTTCCTCAAGCGCATCGGCCCGAGCTCTTGACATTCATTGGTGTTGTGGGTGTGGAGGTCGTGGTACACGCAGCATCCGGCTGCCCTTGGAAGACTCGGTCCGATCTACTGCCTCGCTTGGTGTGCGGTTCGGCTGCGTGCACGGCAGCCCCTTGCGCTTCACGTCCTTGGCCTTGGACTTCTTCTCTTTGGGATCCGCGGCGGGCAGCTCGAGGAGGGAGAGGCGCCCTTCCTCAGCCTCAGGGCGCACTTGGTCGCCAAGTTGAACAGCTCGGTGGAGGTGCAGATCTTCATGCATCACCAGCTCCTCCTTCATCTTGACGTCGCGCCTGCCGTCGGAGAAGGCGAAGATGATGGCCTCCTCCGTTACCACAGGGATCTTGAGGTGCGCGTTGTTGAAGCGCTGGAGGTACTTTTGCGGGGTTTCCACGGCTGCTTGATTCGGCGCATGTCGCTCATGGCGGGTGGCCGGTCGCGAGTACCCTGGAAGTTGGCGATGAAGCGGGTGCGCATATCGGCCCAGGAAGAGATCGTGCCTAGGGCCAGATTCAGGAGCCAGGTGCGGGCTCCGTCCTTGAGCACCATGGGAAACCAGTTCGCCATGACCTTTTCATCTCCGTTAGCAGCCTCGATGCCCAGCTCGTAGAGCTGGAGGAACTCCGTAGGGTCAGCCGTGCCGTCGTAGCGTGGAGGCGGGTCTGGCTTGAACTTGGCGGGCCACGTGACGCTGCGCAGCTCGGTGGTGAAGGCGCGGCAGCCCGCCGTGGCCGCTGGGGGTCTCTTGACGGCAGAGCTTGGTCTTGCAAGCCTCCCAGCGCGCCTTGGGGGCAGCGCAGGTCTTGACATGCCGGAGCGGGAGCGCCTGGGCAGCTTCTTGCGGGCAAGGGACTTCTTGGCAGCTCTGCTCTTGCCGCCCGATTACTGGCGGAACGGGTTCCGCCAGGGCCAAGCGCTTTGGGGCTGTGGCGCCCGTCTTGAGGAGGAGGCGAGGCGCCGGAGCTTCATCGCCAGCGAAGCGGTGCGGTCTGCAGCGAAGACGGACGGCGCTGAGTCGCCTCCTCCAGCGTGACGAGCTTCGGCGGCGGTCGAGCCATTCTTCGTAGATGTCGCCGACGGGCGGTAGCGCAGGAGCTTCGTTAGCGCGATGAGTGCAACTTTCGGGCCTCCATGGTTGCCAGCGGGACGCTACCGGCGAAGAACCAGCGGGGGTGCGCGAAAGGCGTGGCGGTGCGGCCGTCCCGCCTCATGGACGGGTGCTTTGGGATGACGCTTGCTGCCGTTTCGCCGGGCAGTGGCGGCGTTGACAGCAGGTGACGGGGAACGACGAGGACGCCCGCCGACGGGGGCCGTCTGGGCGACATGGGAGGCGAGGGCGGCTCGGCGCTCGGCTGTCACAGCCCTAGAGCTTGCTTGTAACTAGTGGCATTGCATCCATGCATCATGTTTAAATTTCATTTGAATTTGAAATGGGGAAGACAGAAACCCCCAGAACCCCTTTTAAATCCAACTAGGGTGTACAAAAAAGTATTTCAATGAACCTGAAATGCCCTTCAAAAATGCTCATCACTTTTGCTTTGGTTCAGAGCCTCTGCCAAAAATGGTGCACTATTTTCTAGGTCATCCTAAGGTCTTTGAATTAAATCATAAGTATTTGAGTTTGGGCATTTAAAATTATATAAAATATTTCAAATGCCCAAATATTGCCAAACTAAAATGTTTCATGTTGGAAATATTCCAACAATGGACCAGAGAGCAGCTTGGTGATTTTTGAAACTGTTTTGATATTTTTAAAACTCCACAAAATTACAGAATAATAGAAAACAGAAAATAAGAGAGAGAGAGAAGGACTACCTGGCGCTCACACTGGCAGCCCATCTGCCCGCCCAGCCCACTGTAAGGCAGGGAGGTCTTCTTCCTCCATGGATCGGATGCAGTCGTGCTGGCCTTCGCCGCCGCCACCTCCTCTTGCCGCTCCCTTCCCGATGCTCTGGGCGTCTTCCCGAGCGCCATGCACCCCCGACCTCTCTCTCCCTCACTGTGGCCTTTCCCTCCTCTGCTCTCTCTCACTCAGACGCACCAGCGGCCCGTTGCCACTGCCGCTGCTCGCGACCACAAGCCCTCCTCGCTTCCCCGACCAGCCCAGAGGATCCGCCACTCCGTCCTCGACCCCCTCACTGAGCCACGCCCCGCCGAAAGCCCCGAAGCGCCGCCCCGACGCTTTTCCCCTCCTCGGCCACCGAGGATCGCCGCCGTAAATTCGCCACCGTCATCGCTTCCCCGAGCTCGCTGACCATCACTACGCGACCCATGTGAGCCTCCCACGATTCCCTCTCTTCCCAGCGTCGTTTTCGCCTCGTAGCCCGCCGCCATTGAAGCCGGCTCACCTCCGCCCGGCGCTCGTGCGGCGCTGCTCGTGACCATTTGGTCCCGGGCTGGCGCCCATCGCACTCACCGCATCACGTGAGGCCACCACTAGCGCCTCAGCCCACTTGCTAGTGCACCGCGGCGTCGAGCCCGAGCTTCGCCCGAGCTCGGCGGCCGCCTAGGTCGTCGCCGCCGCCGATTCCGGCCACCCGACCCGGCTAACTCCACCAAGAGCTTCTGCTCGTCCCGGCTCCTCCTAGATGCCCTCCGCGGCCCATTTGGTCGCCGGAGTGGCTAAAACCACTTCCGCCCGCCCAGTCAGCTGGCCGGCTAGACGCCGACAGCCGACTTTGACTTTGACCACGGGTGGGCCTGGTTGACTCTCTCCCGAGTCAATGATGTGGGGCCCAGCCCTGTTAACTAAATAGGTTTAGTTTAATTAATATTTAGTTAAGCTAATTATACTGACACGCGGGACCCACTGTCAGGTTTGACCCGGACCATGTTCGTTGACCCGCTGAAGTCACACTGACGTCGGTGAAAGTGATAATACCCTTTTTGGATTTAATTTAATTCAGGAAATTTCGAAAATACCCCAAACTTCAAATATTCATAAATTTTAATCTGTAACTCTAAATTAAATAATTTATATATGAAAAATGATCAGAAAAATATGAAGAATCTGTTTATGGCACTTTCATGCATGATTGAACAAGTTAACCTCACCGAATAGGATGAATCATGATTAGGGTAAATTATGAACTAGCATTTGGAGTTGGACTTTGTTCTTGTTTGAGTTCCACTTCAATTAACCTGGCTAGATATTGCATTAGGTGAATTCAGTACCTTAACATGACATGTCATTCATGTGATTGTGCATTGCATTGATTGTGTTCTCTCTTGTTTGCCGGTAATTGTCCCCTCTCAGTAGACGATGTTCCAACGATGAGTTCGATGACACCGATGAAGAACTATATTATCTTCAGAATGCCAGGCAAGCAAAACCCCCTTGTTCATTCCGATATAATCCCACTCTCTCGCTCCTGCTCTATTTTACTGCATTAGGACAACAACGACTCATGTGTTACTTGCCGCGGTAGCTGAACCCTTTTATCCTCTGCATGACCTGTCATTCCACAGTAATTAGATGAAACCCACTAGCATGAGTAGGAGTTGTTTGAGCCATGTTGTGCCTACTCATTCATGCTTGTTTGTCATGCCTGCTACTGCTTAGAGTTGAGTCAGTCTGATTCATCGGGAATGAATCGGAGGTGTGTAAACATGTCCTGTTGTGTGTGAGCTAAGTGTGTGAACACGATTTGGTAAAGGTAGCGGTGAGAGGCCATGTAGGAGTACATGGTGGGTTGTCTCATTGCAGCCGTCCTCAGGAACTGAGTTCTGTGTTTGTGATCCATGAAACAGTTACTACCACGCATTGGAATCCTTAATTGACCCTCTCGGCTTCTTAACCACCCTTGTCCTCAGTCCGGGAGTTGCAAGTAGTTTCTGGTGTTTGTAGTATCTTTGGGGCCGCCATAACACTGACCGTAGGGGTGGGTTGTGTTGCGGTAGGCACCGTGGCCCGGTGTACCGATTCGCCCGTTTGGTGTCTCGGGAACCCTGCACACATCGTTCGGGGCTGTATGGGAAACCTCGGCCGGACTCCCTGCGGATGGAACCCGAATAGGCGATAAACCTAGACTTGGGACTTGTGTGTTTAGGTAGGTCGTGGCCGACACCCACGTTAGGCTTCTGCTTGAAGGTTGCCGAGTACATGTCGTAAACGGGCGGTAAGTGGTGAGCGTGTGTGAAGAAGTACACCCCTGCAGGTTAATATGATCTATTGAATAGCCGTGTCCACGGAGAAGGACTTCTGGGTTGCCTATACCAGTTCATAGACAAGTGAAAGTGGATACTCTAAAATCGCCAAGATAAGCGTGAGTGCTATGGATGGCGTTCTCGTGGGGAGACGGGGCGGGTCCATAGTGGTGTATTGATATGGTGAATATGTGGACTCGTGTCGCCACCTCAAAAGAGTTACTTGCGATGCGTAGTTCGGGATAGCCACCGAGTCAAAGGCAGCTTGCTGCATCAAACTCCACCACCCCTTTTGATAATGATGCATATGTAGTTAGTTACGATGTAAGTCTTGCTGAGTACAATTGTACTCACGTTTGCCTATTTATGTTTTGCGAGAGACGTCAGTCTCACCAGTAGTTCCGCTTGGACTTGACGTTTAGCTTGTTACCTCAGCTACGATCTTGTGCCCTCGGCGAGATCTCGTAGATAGTCGGGCTTCTCAGCCTTTTTCATTTATAGTTATGCGTACTTTCGAGACATGTTTAGTTTCCGCTTGTGTTTTGACTTGTATGCTCTGAGTGTTGGGTCATGAGACCCATGTTTGTAATATCTCGCTCCTCGGAGCCTAATGAATAAATATTTGAGTCATAGAGTTATGTTGTGATGCCATGTTGTATCTACACATATTGAGCATATTGTGTGTATGTTTGAAATGCTTGGTATGTGTGGGATCCGACAAACTAGTTGTTTATCCTTAGCAGCCTCTCATATGGGGAAATGTAGTCTCGTGCTTCCGAGCGATAGTAGTCCGCTTCTGCCCGGTCCACCGGAGTCCTGCTAGCCCAAAGCACTACCGCTTGGACACTTGGTGGCCGGGCATGTGTTTCACTTCGTTCCTATGTCTGTCCCTTCGGGGAAATGTCAGGCGGTGTTATTCGGAGTCCTGCCTAGCCTGCTACAGCCCGGAATACCGGAGTCCTGTTAGCCCATTGCTACATCCCGAATTTATACGTTGATGACCGACATGCTCGATGTGATTCATGTATGCCCGTCCCCATAGGTTAGCGCCGCTTTGGGTTCACGACTAGCCATGTCGGCCCGGGTTCTTTGTCATATGGATGCTAGCGACACTATCATATACGTGAGTCAAAAGGCATAACGGTCCCGGGCCATGGTAAGGCGACACCCATTGGAATACCGTGCGTGAGGCCATAAAAGTGATATGATGTGTTACATGCTAGATCGGTGTGACTTAGGATCGGGGTCTGACAGCGTTGGTATCGAGCTCGTTGCTGTGGGATTACCAAGCCAAACTGGTGAAGTTGTGTCTAGAAATGCTTTAGTTATGTAAGGGAATTGATTGTGGAAGGGAACATAAGGCTCTTTTTACTCCTTATACCTCATGGCCTTCTGATCTGAGTCAACCTCTTCTCTTCTATGGGGTTTAAGAACTAGGTTTCTCATCTATCCATCAGGATGACGTGTTACTAATCCATAGACCCTTAAGATTGTTGGTTTTAATCCCCAGTTCAGTTCCTACTATTTCTGTATGATAACTGTTGATTTCGGAACCTTGATATTGTGATGTTGAGTGGTTATGCCACCATTTTGCAGGATGTCTCAAATCATTTTGAGCATTTACAGCCGTTATGCTGTCCGAGTCATCCCAGGTCTCTAAATAGTCTGATGCATTTGCAAATCCTTTTCTTCCGTTCCTGATGTCCTTTTTGGTCAGAATAAGCACACTAATCGGTAAGTTGAGGTACTTTGTTGCCTCGGCATAGATGTTGGAGTTATTATTATGACCCTAGTTGTTTAGGAAGTCACCTAGTAAACTAGCCATGTTTTGTGTTCCCCAGTGCGATGATTCTGGCCATTATTCTTGAAAGCATCCCGTGATGTTATTAGTTAGTAGGCATTCTACTCCTGGGTTTCTGAACCCGAGATTCACCCTACTTCATGTTGTTAGTATTTGCTAGTCCCTTTAGGATATTAGTAACTTTGCGATAGTCCTCGAGGTCCATGGTATTTCCTTCTTCCAAATACCATGAACTAGTTAAGGCAGAAATTCTTTGAATTAAAAGATCACAATCAGAGTACTCTTGAAGAGTTCTCCATTCATAATTGTGACTCTGCCAGTTCTACCTTCCCGCATGGGTTATCCGAAGAAATGTTGAGCTTTGCTCGACATACTAATCTATGCATCCACAACTCAGAAAATTATATGTTCCTTTGAGTTGCTCTCTTTAGTTGTATCCCGACCATCCTCTATCAGTTGATAACCAAGAGTATGTGTGCATTCGTTTATCGATGTCTGTTATCCTTGTGGTCCGTCAAGCCATTTTGTTCTGGAATGACTAGGAGAAACAAACTCCAATACCTCATACATTTCGAGGGTTGGGTCAAAGTAGTTGTATTCCGCAGCTCAAAATGCCAATCCAGCTTTTGCTCTGCTGTACCTTGGAGTGTTACCATCTTTATGTCAAGTGTGTCATGAGAATTGCACCACTCTCATGAATTCTTGACGTAGTGATACTTCACACCATCATTGTTCATTCCTCGGTCCCGTGTTGATGCAACCGGAATGCCGACAAGTGAATTGTGATGTGTGAAATCAATACTGCGAGCAACTCGTTGCTTGGCAGCTAATGGACAATATCCTCATTCTTAGCGTGTTGGTTATTAAATCATCATCCTAAGATTGATCGTGCTACCTAGTCCTTATTTCTGGTACACACTTCGATTGATGAGTTAGGATTATTCAATCCCTTGCTTATTTGATCATAACGCCTTGCCCTCAAAAGCAAGATTGATCTCGAGCTTAGTAACATACCGGTGGTTTGTGATTTTCCGAATATCTTCTCGGAAGTATTACCAGGTTGTCCCCTGACTGTGATGTTGAGCTCGTGATCAAGTTGGTTTCTTGTGAACCACCCTTTCTCCAAGAATCTGTGTTGGATACCCCTGAGCTAGTTGGTTAAGCCAAACAACAACTTGGAGAGTTGGAAGATAAAAGTTTGCCTAATTTAGATCATTCCAAAGGGATATTCCTATGTAGTGTGTGTTGAAGAAAGATGATATCCTCATCGATTGGTCCCTGTGATCAGCTGCTGGACCTATTGTCTTATCAATCCTTCGACTTGAGTATGGGCTATTATTAAGTCAAATCAGAACCAACGATGTTCGTAATGTTGTCTTACTCGTGGTTGATCCCTCGAGCATACCCCATTACATCTTTTGGTCGACCAATGCTATCACCGTGTTCACATGATGGTGGAAGTCCAGTGATATGGAAATTCGATGAGTTGTCATTGAGCCCATCAAGAGCATTTTGTCTCCCCATGAGTCATGTTGAACATCAACCTAGTGTTGGAAACTTTGTAAGCAATTCTTTCGTGCGCCGTTCATGAAGCTTATGCTTGGATGGAAGAAGTGACTTCCTCTAATTCACGTGCATTAGGTGCAAGTTGCCGCCATGAATTTGAGAAAGGTTTGTTTTGTTCCCTTGGAATCATCCCAAGTCAATCATGCATATGTGCGAAGTATTCTGTAGTCTGGAGACTTGCAACCTTCATTGTATATGTATTCCTAGCATACCAAGCCACTGATTGACTTGTTCAAGGAAAAGAAGTCTATGCTTGGGATCTAATCCATGGACTTGCGTAACGACTTCGATATCCTTGTTGATGGTGCCCAACCTGAACTCCGTAGTGTTTTATTATAAGACTACTAGGTGGTAATGCTTGTCTAGGACAACGTGTTCATTTGTCAGTAGCAGAACCAACTCATGTTTTGGAGCTTGCTATCGAAGTTCATTCCCGAGAATCTCGCAACATTCCGTCGATTTGTGTTGCAAACTTACAATATTCTTACTATACTCGATGAGTCTGGAATATCCTAACACCAACCAGATCTGAATCGCAGCGTATATGATGGTTGGAACATTCCCAGCATTTGCATTTTGTTCCCAGCTTGCACCCTATTGTGCCAACTCCCCATGGGCTGCCTTTCTCGGTAGTTGCTGTCCAATATTATCTTCAAAAGTGGACTTACCATAGGTCCCATCCATTTTCGGTGATAAGCAAAAGTCATCCATTGCGTTGTCTTCAACAAGGTAGTCCACATCATCCATTCTAGTCTGGGTATGCCATTCCTTTGCACTCCATCAATCGATCGTTTGCGAATGCCTTAGGCTGGTATAAAGAGTTTCAATGATGTTATATCAAAAGTAATTCTTTTGCCACTTAAGGGAATAGTTCCTCGCGTCACCTCCCCTGGGGTGCCCCGTTATTGAGTCGTGGCAATTTTTTTTCCTCGCCACCTTGACACCATCTACCATCTTTCTAAGCATGGAATTGTTGCCCACTAATCACACACCGTTGTTTGTTCTTCCATCCCTCTCGATGTGTTTTGTGTCTCAACTCGAGATGTTTCTAAATCTCATTCCGTGAGTCGATCATGTTTACTTGATCTTCGTGAAGATCGAATCATGTAGGACCTCCCTCTCTTTCCATTGTCGTGTCGAGTGAAGATCTCGGAAGCAAGACGTCAAGACCAAGATGATGGAATGAATCAACATCTTCGAGAAGGGCAAATGGATCATGAAGATTGTGATAGTTTTGTGACTTCCCTTTTCCTCCTACCTCACGTCTTGAATCTCGGGGCGAGATTCTTGTTTAGTGGGGGTGAGTTGTCACAGCCCTAGAGCTTGCTTGTAACTAGTGGCATTGCATCCATGCATCATGTTTAAATTTCATTTGAATTTGAAATGGGGAAGACAGAAACCCCAGAACCCCTTTTAAATCCAACTAGGGTTTACAAAAAATTATTTCAATGAACCTGAAATGCCCTTCAAAAATGCTCATCACTTTTGCTTTGGTTCAGAGGCTCTGCCAAAAATGGTGCACTATTTTCTAGGTCATCCTAAGGTCTTTGAATTAAATCATAAGTATTTGAGTTTGGGCATTTAAAATTATATAAAATATTTCAAATGCCCAAATATTGCCAAACCAAAATGTTTCATGTTGGAAATATTCCAACAATGGACCAGGAGCAGTTTGGTGATTTTTGAAACTGTTTTGATATTTTTAAAAACTCCACAAAATTACAGAATAATAGAAAACAGAAAATAAAGAGAGAGAGAGAGAGAAGGACTACCTGGCGCTCACCTGGCAGCCCATCTGGCCCGCCCAGCCCACAGTGGTGGAGGTCTTCTTCCTCCATGAAGTCGGATGCACAGTCGTGCCCGGCCTTCGCCCGCGCCACCTCCTGCTTGCCGCTCCCCTTCCCCGACGCTCTGGACGTCTTCCCCGAGCGCCACGCACCCCCCCTGACCTCTCTCTCCCTCACCGTGGCCTCTGCCCTCCTCTGCTCTCTCACTCGCACGCACCCGAGCGGCCCCGTTGCCACCGTCGCCGTTCGCCGCGGCCACAAGCCCTCCCTCGCTTCCCCGACCAGCCCAGAGGATCCGCCACTCCGTCCTCGACCCCCTCACTGAGCCACGCCCCGCCGAAAGCCCCGAAGCGCCGCCCCGACGCTTTTCCCCTCCTCGGCCACCGAGGATCGCCGCCGTAAATTCGCCACCGTCATCGCTTCCCCGAGCTCGCTGACCATCACTACGCGACCCATGTGAGCCTCCGGTCGATTCCTCTCTCTTCCCCGCGTCGTTTTCGCCTCGTAGCCGCCGCCGCCATTGAAGCCGAAGCTCACCTCCGCCACGCTCGTCGCCGGTGCTGCTCCGGTGACCATTTGGTCCTGGGCTAGCGCCCATCGCACTCACCGCATCACGTAGGCCACCACTAGCGCCTCAGCCCGCTTGCTAGTGCACCGCAGCGTCGAGCCCGAGCTCGCCCGAGCTTCGGCGGCCGCCTAGGTCGTCGCCGGCGCCGATTCCGGCCACCCCGACCCCGGCTAACTCCACCAAGAGCTTCGGCTCGTCCCCAGCTCCTCCAAGATGCCCTCCATGCCCATTTGGTCGCCGGGTGGCCAAAACCACTCTCGCCGCCGCGTCGGGCTCGCCGGCGGCTAGACGCCGGCAGCCGACTTTGACTTTGACCACGGGTGGGCCCTGGTTGACTCTCCTGAGTCAATGACAGGTGGGGCCCAGCCCTGTTAACTAAATAGGTTTAGTTTAATTAAAATTTAGTTAAGCTAATTATACTGACACGCGGGACCCACTGTCAGGTTTGACCCGGACCATGTTCGTTGACCCGCTGACGTCACACTGACGTCAGGCTGACGCAGTAATACCCCTTTTCTGGATTAAATTTAATTCAGGAAATTTCAGAAAATACCCCAAACTTCAAATATTCATAACTTTTAATCTGCAACTCCAAATTAAATAATTTATATATGAAAAATGATCAGAAAAATATGAAGAATCTGTTTATGGCACTTTCATGCATGATTGAACAAGTTAACCTCACCGAATAGGATGAATCATGATTAGGTAAATTATGAACTAGCATTTGGAGTTGGACTTTGTTCTTGTTTGAGTTCCACTTCAATTAACACGGCTAGATATTGCATTAGGTGAATTCAGTACCTTAACATGACATGTCATTCATGTGATTGTGCATTGCACTGATTGTGTTCTCTCTTGTTTGCCGGTAATTGTCCCCTCTCAGTAGACGATGTTCCAACGATGAGTTCGATGACACCGATGAAGAACTATATTATCTTCAGAAGTGCCAGGCAAGCAAAACCCCCTTGTTCATTCCGATATAATCCCACTCTCTCGCTCCTGCTCTATTTTACTGCATTAGGACAACAACGACTCATGTGTTACTTGCCATGTAGCTGAACCCTTTTATCCTCTGCATGACCTGTCATTCCACAAGAATTAGATGAAACCCACTAGCATGAGTAGGAGTTGTTTGAGCCATGTTGTGCCTACTCATTCATGCTTGTTTGTCATGCACCTCTTTGCTTAGAGTTGAGTCAGGTCTGATTCATCGGGAATGAATCGGAGGTGTGTGAACATGTCCTACTGTGTGTGAGCTAAGTGTGTGAACACGATTTGGTAAAGGTAGCGGTGAGAGGCCATGTAGGAGTACATGGTGGGTTGTCTCATTGCAGCCGTCCTCGTGAACTGAGTTACGTGTTTGTGATCCATGAAACAGTTACTACCACGCATTGGAATCCTTAATTGACCCTCTCGGCTTCTTAACCACCCTTGTCCTCGGTCCGGAGTTGCAAGTAGTTTCGTGTTTGTAGTATCTTTGGGGGCCGCATATAGCAACGCTGACCGTAGGGGTGGGTTGTGTTGCGGTAGGCACCGGCCCGTGTACCGATTCGCCCGTTTGGTGTCTCGGGAACCTGCACACATCGTTCGGGCTGTATGGGAAACCTCGGCTGGACTCCTACGGATGGAACCCGAATAGGCGATAAACTGGACTTGGGAATTGTGTGTTTAGGTAGGCTGTGGCCGACACCCACGTTGGGCTTCAGCTTGAAGGTTGCAGTACATGTCGTGTAAACGCGGTAAGTGGTGAGAGCGTGTGTGAAGAAGTACACCCTGCGGGGTTAATATGATCTATTCAATAGCCGTGTCCACGGAGAAGGACTTCGGGTTGCCTATACCAGTTCATAGACAAGTGAAAGTGGATACTCTAAAATCGCAAGATAAGCGTGAGTGCTATGGATGGCGTTCTCGTGAGGGAGACGGAGCGGGTCCATAGTGGTGTATTGATATGGTGAATATGTGGACTCATGTGCGCCACCTCAAAAGAGTTACTTGCGATGCGTAGTTCAGATAGCCACCGAGTCAAAGCTGGCTTGCTGCGGTCAAACTCCACCACCCCTTTTGATAATGATGCATATGTAGTTAGTTACGATGTAAGTCTTGCAGTACAATTGTACTCACGTTTGCCTATTTTATGTTTTGCGAGAGACGCGTCGGTCTCACCAGAGGTTCCGCTTGGACTTGACGTTTAGCTTGTTACCTCGGCTACGATCTTGTGCCCTCGGCAGATCTGGTAGATAGTCGGGCTTCTCGACCTTTTTCATTTATAGTTATGCGTACTCGAGACATGTTTAGTTTCCGCTTGTGTTTTGACTTGTATGCTCACGAGTGTTGGGTCATGAGACCCATGTTTGTAATATCTCGCTCCTCGGAGCCTAATGAATAAATATTTGAGTCATAGAGTTATGTTGTGATGCCATGTTGTATCTACACATATTGAGCATATTGTGTGTATGTTTGAAATGCTTGGTATGTGTGGGATCCGACAAACTAGTTGTTTATCCTTAGCAGCCTCTCATATGGGGAAATGTAGTCTCGTGCTTCGAGCGATAGTAGTCCGCTACAGCCGGTCCACCGGAGTCCTGCTAGCCCAAAGACTACTGCTTGGACACTTGATCTGCGGCATGTGTTTCACTTCGTTCCTATGTCTGTCCCTTCGGGAAATGTCAGCGGTGTTATTCGAGTCCTGCCTAGCTCGCTACAGCCCGGAATACCGGAGTCCTGTTAGCCCAGTGCTACATCCCGAATTTATACGTTGATGACCGACATGCTCGATGTGATTCATGTATGCCCGTCCCCATAGGTTAGCGCCGCTTTGGGTTCACGACTAGCCATGGGAATACCGTGCGTGAGGCCGCAAAGTGATATGATGTGTTACATGCTAGATCGGTGTGACTTAGGATCGGGGTCCTGACATCGGCGCGAGCCCGACGAGCGTCAGACATGGTTGCGGTGGTCGGGGAAGAACGAGGCGACGAAAGGCAGATTCCGGCGCACCCCTACCTGGCGCGCCAAATGTCGGATTTCGGGTTCGCAGACCCTTAAGGTTTGAACTCGGGTGCGCGGAGATCCAACCCTCCACCGTCTCGTACCTCGCCGGATCGCATGGACCTAAACTACTAGCAAGAACAACGCAAGAGACGCAAGATTTATACTGGTTCAGGCCACCATCATGGTGTAATACCCTACTCCAGTGTGTGGTGTGTGGATTGCCTCTGGGGCTGATGAAGAACAGTACAGGGAAGAACAACCTCGCGAGGGTCTGTTCTTGGTGGGTGTGATGAACTGCTAAGTGGTATCCCGTCGCTCTAGCTTGAGGACCGGGTCTCTCTCTCTCTCCCTTCGGGTGCTTCCCACCCTATCCGGTCGTCCTCCTACTATGGTGGCTGGCTCTACTCATATAGACGAAGGCCCTGGGCCTCTTCCCAAATATTGAGCGGGAAGGGCCCCAACAATTGGCCATTTTGAAGGGGAACAGCGGGTACACTTATCCTGACTAAAGTTGGTCCTCGCCTGCCAAAGGCTCTGGTGATGACGCCTGCTTGGCCTCCACGATGACTGCATTCCAGCCGTTGGGGCTGGTCTTGGTCTTGTTGCACCGAAACGGATGCCTTTGCCCGATGCTCTCGCCTGCGCTTGCTCCCTTTGCACCAAAGAGGAAAGAAGGGCCTTCAGCTGGCTGGCGCCTCCAGGCGCCCTTGGTCGTCATGGCTTGCGTCATGGGCACCTAGCGAGGTACCCTGCCTTGAACTCTCCGCCTCCTCGTGAGCCAGCCTGACGAGGCCGTGCCTGAGGAATCTCCCTTGTCGTCCGCCTCGCGAGGCTTGGCCCCTCGCGAGGGTCTTGAGCTTGTGTTGATGAAGATGGGCTGCCCTGGGCCTCCTTTGAGCCACGCCGCAGGCCGCAGGTACACAAGACTGGGGACCCCCGTTCCCAGAACGCTGACAGGGGCTTCAAGGGCGCCAGCTTAGGCGCTTCTTCAGAGGAGCATTGCTGAACTCCGGAAGGCCGATCCGAACAGGATTCAGCAGCGGGACGTCCTCCATGTAAAACCATTCCGAAGGCCAGTCTTCGGACGCCTTCTTTGGGGTTCCGGATAGGTATCCGGTCCCGGAGATGCACCATAGCTCGGCTCCGCCCACTTGATATATTGACCCCTCGTGAGAACGGGGTACTAGGCAGAATATTCTCTTCCACAGCCCGAAATGAGCTTCGACGCCCAAGAACAGTTCGCAAAGGGCCACGAAGCCCGCGATGTGCAAGATGGAGGCAGGAGTAAGATGGTGCAATTGGAGGCCATAGAACTCCAAGAGCCCCCGGAGAAACGGATGGACTGGAAATCCGAGTCCTCTTACTAGATAAGAGATGAAGCATACCCGCTCTCCTTTAGAGGGATCGGGGACGCTCTCCGCTTGCTTCCGCCCTTGTAGGTGGCAAGTCCGGCTCGAACGGAACCATGAAGGCCGGGAAGAAATCCCTTGGCTTGGAGTATAACTAGCTCGCTATGCGGGATTGAGCATCTCTCCCAATTTCGGGCTGAGGGCTGGGGCCTTGAGAGGAGGAGCCGCGTCGGCCCATGATGGAATGGGCGTTGGTCAGAGGCGCTCCGATGAAAGCTCGCAAAGGAGGGATGGTGTGACTCAGATCTAGATCCTTGCCCCTTTTATAGGCGACTCATTTGCGCAGCTAGGGGGGTAATTGTAAAAATACCATGGCTTTTCGCATTCATTCAAACACGTGGAAGATGGCCTTTATTGGGCATAGAAGCCAAGGAGCGCAGTATTTATCAGAAGCCGGACACTATTCGACAAGTATATGGAATTTGGAGAAGAACCCGCCTCGCAATGCCGAAGACAATCAACGCGCGGACTCATCATCATTGAAGCCTGGTTCGGGGCTACCGAGGAGTCCCGGACTAGGGGTGTCCGGATAGCGGACTATCGTCACGGCCGGACTCCAAGACTATGAAGATACAAGATTGAAGACTTCGTCCCGTGTCCAGATGGGACTTTCCTTGGTGAGGAAGGCAAGCTTGGCGATACGGATATGTAGATCTCCTACCATTGTAACCGACTTGTGTAACCCTAACCTATCTGGTGTCTATATTAACTGAGGGTTTTAGTCCGTGAGGACGTAACAACAATCATACCATAGGCTAGCTTCTAGGGTTTAGCCTCCTTGATCTCGTGGTAGATCTACTCTTGTACCACCCATATCATCAATATTAATCAAGCGGAGTAGGGTATTACCTCCATCGAGAGGGCCCGAACCTGGGTAAAACATCGTGTCCCTTGTCTCCTGTTACCATCCGCCTAGACGCACAGTTCGGGACCCCCTACCCGAGATCCGCGGTTTTGACACCGACAGCCCCCATCTGGGACCCACCAGCTACATCTTCGCATGCAAGGAAGTGCACAGCGGTCGGGACCCACCTGGTCGGCGTGCGTGGCGTTGTCATTCTAGTCGCGAACGTGTGCGTACATATATCTTGGTGGATGTAGAGGCGGCGCCGCGATGTCGTAGTAGAGGCGCGCACGTAGCATGTACTGCGTGCATTACATTGGCGAGGTGCAGGAAAGAAAATATGGCCACGTATGTGTACATACGGGCGGGGTCTCGAACGCCTACTCGCGCATACGTACGGCCAGGGCTCGTGTACATGGCTGGGTCGGAATGGAGAAACAGCATCGTTGTCGTGTTCATGGGGAGGCAACGGAATGCGTCGTGTTCATGGGGAGGCAACGGAATGCGTCGTGTTCATCGGGAGGCAACGGAACGCGTGGGAGCCAACCAGCTGGGTCGGAACGGAATGCGTGGTCGTGTTCATCGGGAGGGCTTGGACGGAACAGGCGATGGAAACGAGACATGGCGTATCACACAATGGAGGAAACGGCCTTGTGTTCGACCGGCCACGTTTGAAACGGGATCCTGTTCATCGGGAGGGGTGTGGCGTACCGCAAAACGAGACTCCACGAGATACTGTTCATCTCCAACGTCGACCTCCTCCAGCCTCCATGAGGTACCGTCCACCTCCTCCAGCCTCCACGGGCTCCTGTTCATCCAGCCTCCACCGCGCGCTACTCCACCGGCTACTGTTCAACCACCCCTCCACCATCTACTGTTGATCCAGCCCTCCACACCACGGGGTCCTGTTCAACCACCCCTCCACGGGCACCCCTCCACCATCCACTGTTCATCCAGCCCTCCACCACACCATAGGGTCCTGTTCATCCAGAGGCAACGCCACCGCTCACTGTTCATCGAAACCCCCCCGCAACGCTCACTGTTCATCCCAGAGGTAGCATCATCGGCTTCAGTTAGCAGCAGTAGCGAAGGAATCGCTCGATCGGGTTCATTTAACAGCCATCGATCGATCGCTCGGGTTCAATAACGCGTAGCCTACAGTGCAATCGCTCGGGTTCAGTTAGAGCCCGACGCCTCGCTCGGGTTCAGTTAGAGCCAACGCATCGCACACACGCCAGCAGCGTGCACGAGAAAGCAGCGCATCGCTCGGCCCCCGCCCTCCCACCGTACCCGGGAACTCCTCGGAATTTCCCCCCCCTCGCGTCTACCATGGTTTTCCGTCATGGACGGCCCAAAGAATGTCATGCAGCTGCGTCTCCGGCCCGCCCAGGACGAAAAGCCCATTTTCTGTCATGATTTTTTGTCATAGAAGTCGGAGCCCACCACATCTATGATGATACCGGGTTTTGTCACAATTATCATCATAGAAGTGTCATATGTATGACAGAAAAAAAATTCGTTCGGCCCAAAATGTCACGGATGTGTCTTTTTTTTGTAGTGATAGATGCAAATTTTGAGTAATGTTCCATATGAAAGAAAGGAGTGGAACGAACTAGTGGGTTCAACGGAAATCACTATTTAACGTGCTAAGCATTCCATTTGTACGAGACAATGCAAACCATAGATCTAGAACCGAGATGTGAGGGACAACTACAAACCGCATCCAAACGAATTTACCTATTGGTGAAGATCTGGAAAATGCGGTAAAAACATGCAATATCTACTGTGGACGAACTTGAACAAGAAGAAAAAGCATGAGTTCATGCTGCACATACCCTAACTTGGTGGTGTGCATCAACTACGCGGCATGGGGAGGAAGATGATCTGTGGTGGCGAGGAATGACTCCGGTGGCCACTTTTTCGGCAGCGAAGCGGCAAAGTTGATAGGCATCGTCGAGCTTGAGGTGGTGCAGTGCTTCAAAAAGTGGAGGTGGCAGAGAGACAAGCTGAATGAGGGAGGTTGGGGGCGGCTGGGTATTTATTTACGAAGAGAAATAACCACACCTAGTGAATCTGATCGGATGACCACAGTCAGAGGACCTTTGCAATTCAACGGCCCAGATGAGATGTCAACCGTTGAACAACACGTGGCAACCATCATAAGAGACGTGGTCCTGACTTGGGCCGGAAATCCCAAATTTTGGACGGCTTTCGCCAAAATAGGTTAAGTTCGTACCAAAACTTTAACATGGTTGATGTCTACTACACAACTTTATTCTAGTAGACTCGTGTTGGGCCTCCAAGCGCAGAGTTTTGTAGGACAATAGCAATTTTCCCTCTAGTGGATGACCTAAGGTTTATAAATCCGTGGGAGGCGTAGGATGAATATGTTCTCTCTCAAACAACCCTGCAACCAAATAACAAAGAGTCTCTTGTGTCCCGAACACACCAAATACAATGGTAAATTGTATAGGTGCACTAGTTCGGCGAAGGGATGGTGATACAAGCATAGTAATGATAGTAGATATTGCTTTTTGTAATAGGAACAATAAAAAACAGTAAGGTAGCAAGTAACAAAAGTGAGCACAAACGATATTGCAATGCTTGAAAATGAGGCCTAGGGTCTGTACTTTTGCTAGTGCAATCTCTCAACAATGCTAATATAATTGGATCATATAACCGTCCCTCAACGTGCGATGAAGAATCACTCCAAAGTTCCTATCTTGCGGAGAACATAAGAAGAAATTGTTTGTAGGATACGGAACCACCTCAAAGCTATTCTTTCCGATCAATCTATCCTAGAGTTCGTACTAAAATAACACCAAGCTATTCTTTCCGGTCGATCTAACCAAGAGTTCATACTAAAATAACACCATATGATACACATCAACCAACTCTAATGTCACCTAGATACTCCAATGTCACCACGAGTATCTATGAGTTGATTATACGATATGCATCGAACAATTTCAGATTCATAACACTCACTCCAACACAAGAACCTCAAAGAGTGCCCCAAGATTTCTACCGGAGAAACAAGGACGAAAACATGCATCAACCCCTACGCATAGATTACCCCAATGTCACCTCGGGAACCCGCGAGTTGAGTGCCAAAACACATATCAAGTGAATCAATATGATACCCCATTGTCACCACGGGTAATCATAGAACAAGACATACATCAAGTGTTCTCAAATCCATAAAAGTATTCAATCCAATAAGAACAAAATCTCAAAGGGAAAACTCAATTCACAACAAGATAGAGAGGGGAAAACACCATATGATCCAACTATATTAACAAAGCCCGCGATACATCAAGATCGTGACATCTCAAGAACACGAGAGTGTCGTGGTGGAACACGATCACCTATGAGGCCATGAGCCCCTTTGTGGTTCGGCAAGGGGGAAGGTCACGTTGCACAAAGAGCGGAAGCCATGAAGCAGCACGACGGGGGTGACGCTAGTGGTTTTTACCCAGGTTCGGGCCGCCGAGAAGCGTAAAACCCTACTCCTGCTTTGGTGGATTGAGGGAGGGATCTTAGTAGGCACACAACGCTCAAGCCCGGGAAGGTCGACTCGGGGAGAGCAACTATGCGCGTACAAGTGTGAGAGGGTCCGGATCCCTATATAGTTTGCAATGGCCCTCCTTTTATAGGCTAAGGGGTAACCACAGTGGCAAAACAGCCATTATCTAGTGATTAGATAGCTAATAGTGCTATCATACCTAACTCTGGTAGTTAGGACAAAGTGCATTAAATGCACTGCTAGGTGTCATGCTGAGGATGCATCCCGACAAGCCTGCCATGCCGCTTAACTATCTCTTGCTTATCTGCCTGACACGCCTCTGGATGGGTGTCATGCAGAGGTAATCTTCCTTCCAAATGGCTGCCACGTGCTTAGTAGAAGCCACCTAATCACTTTGAGGGCTCGACACCGCATCGATAGGTGACTTGCGTTGTGGTGCGGTGGAGCGGTGAAGTCTTGGTGGGTAGATTTGCACTTGGTGGCCCTGGCAAGCCGGCCGGGGAAATCTTGGGACTTGCCTTTGGGGCGGCCTCGACCTGACCAGGGTCGCCTGCCCGGCAAGGGAGGCTTTCCCAAAGTGATATCTTGTTGCCTTAGCTTGTCTTGGTCTTCTTGATCTGCCCTTTGATCTCTTGAAGAGCTGCTTCTCTGGCTTGGTCCTTGACTTGAATGCTTGGCGTAACTTGTACGAAGCCATCATGCGTGTGTGCAGTTCGAGCAACATACTCTCATGTTTGTTGTACCGACAGGAGCCCCCGGGCCTGGCCCAAACATGTTGTCGAGCATCGTTGGGTCAGGCACTATCAGGCGCACAGGCAGGACGCTTGGGATGATATTTTCTTCTTCTTTCATATTTTCCTTGATTCTTCATCAACTTGTGTTCGAGTCTGTTTCCAGTTTTCCCGCGCGTCGTGCAAGACGACGTGGGGGAGATTTATGCCACGACCTGTGGACTACCCATGTCCCATGTTCATGGGGCGGTAACTGCCATTTCATTCGTTCTTTCGCTCTTGTCGTTTCGGCCACGTACGCCGCATGCATTGCGTAGGGTTGGTGGCGGACGCGGAGGGTGCGGGAATGAGTGCCATGGCTGAAACCCAGGCGCCACGGATAGGCGCAGGAGGGAGGCCATGATTCTGTGTGCCGTTGGTGATGCAGAGGAGCCGGATTGCTGGAGTGGGGCGGTTGCCTCGTGGGTGTGGAGCTAGACCCCGGCCACGTTCGCCTATAAAAGGTAATGTGGGCGAGGTGCTTACTCACACACACCACCTCCTTCTTCTTCCTAGCGTCTTCTCTTCACCATGGTAAGGGGGAGAGGGCGCGGTGGTACTCCAGTGGCGCTGACGAGGGTCTTTGCTCGTCAACGCCTCCCTCCCCTCGCTGGGGATGCAAAGGCGGAGCCCAGCGTGAGAGGGGGTGGTAGAGGGCGAGGACGCAGCCGACGCGGTGGCCGGGGTTGAGGAGGCTGTGGCGGCGTTCTGATATCACCTCATCAAGCTGTTCCTGACCCAAATGAAGGTCATGTTGGGACCATCCATTGGAGTTTATCGTCTAGCTACGCGAGCCTGCGCGCAGCCATCTTCGGCTTCTGACTCCATTTGCAAGGGCGATGGAGGAAGAACAGCCACTCGGACTGAGGCTGGACATGAGGGGTTGCTGGCAATGGCAGCATGTGGCCGGACGTGAAGTTTCCCGCACCCCATGTCATGCTTCTTCGGTGTGGTTGGAAAACCTTCGCTCGTGCCCACAGCTTGGCGGTAGGGCATGACCTGCATTTCAAGCTAATGGATGCCACCCTGCTCTCCATCAAGGTCTTCGGGCCTTCGGGTGCTCGCTTAGGGTGCTACGCGGAGAGCTCGACCAGTGATGAAAGCTCCTCGTCGAGCGACGGCAATGAGGAGGACAGTGTCGGTGAAGACAACGACTCTGAGCGGGAGAGCGACGACTCTGAATCTGGCTGATCGCTGGATGCACCATCACCGTCAGCTGGGGGCCGACGGTACCACCATCTGCACCTAGGTCTTCTCCCCGGCAAGGCTGTTTGTTGGGGTGTTCGGTGTGGATGCTTCCGCCTCCTCCAGTAGTCTTCCAGCTGGACCCCGGCAGGCTTCTCCATGGACTCCGGCTTCGTCTCCCCTGTCGGTGTCCATGCTGCCGTGTCCTGCTGGCCCTGGTGGCGGTGACCAGGGCATCACCTAGTCGCTCTCTCCGTCCCTCGCCTTCGTCCGCGCACTCTCGATCTTGTCTGGTTGCGTCCCGCAGGCCTTGAAAGATTGATACGTCTCCAACATATCTATAATTTTTGATTATTCCATGCTATTATATTATCTGTTTTGGATGTTTAATGGGCTTTATTATACACTTCTATATTATTTTTGGGACTAACCTATTAACTTAGAGCCTAGTGCCAGTTTCTGTTTTTTCCTTGTTTTTGAGTTTCGCAGAAAAGGAAAACCAAACGGAGTCCAATTGACCTGAAACTTGACGGAGTTATGTTTGGACCATAAGAAGCCCACGGAGCATCAGAGATGGACCAGAAGAGCCCCGGGCTGCCCACGAGGGTGGGGGGCGCGCCCCCTACCTCGTGGACAGCCCGGAGACCCCCTGACTTGTTTTCGATGCCAAAACCTCTTATATATACAGAAACCCCCAGAACATAACCTAGATCGGGAGTTCCGCCGCCGCAAGCCTCTGTAGCCACCAAAAACCAATCGAGACCCTATTCCGGCACCCTGCCGGAGGGGGGGGGGATCCGTCACTGGTGGCCATCTTCATCATCCCGACGCTCTCTATGACGAGGAGGGAGTAGTTCACCCTCGGAGCTGAGGGTATGTACTAGTAGCTATGTGTTTGATCTCTCTCTCGTGCTCTTGATTTGGCACGATCTTGATGTATCGCAAGCTTTGCTATTATAGTTGGATCTTATGATGTTTATCCCCCTCTACTCTCTTGTAATGGATTGAGTTTTCTCTTTGAAGTTATCTTATCGGATTGAGTCTTTAAGGATTTGAGAACACTTGATGTATGTCTTGCATGTGCTTATCTGTGGTGACAATGGGATATTCACGTGATCTACTTGATGTATGTTTTGGTGATCAACTTGCGGGTTCGTGACCTTGTGAACTTATGCATAGGGGTTGGCACACGTTTTCGTCTTGACTCTCCGGTAGAAACTTTGGGGCACTCTTTGAAGTTCTTTGTGTTGGTTGAATAGATGAATCTGAGATTGTGTGATGCATATCGTATAATCATACCCACGGATACTTGAAGTGAAATTGGATTATCTAGGTGACATTAGAGTTTTGGTTGATTTATGTCTTAAGGTGTTATTCTAGTACGAACTCTATGATAGATCGAACAGAAAGAATAACTTCGTGTTATTTTACTGCGTACTCTTGAATAGATCGATTAGAACGGATAACTTTAAGGTGGTTTTGTACCCTACAATAATCTCTTCGTTTGTTCTCCGCTATTAGTGGCTTTGGAGTGAATCTTTGTTGCATGTTGAGGGATAGTTATATGATCCAATTATGTTATTATTGTTGAGAGAACTTGCACTAGTGAAAGTATGAACCCTAGGCCTTGTTTCCTAGCAATTCAATACCGTTTACGCTCACTTATATCGCTTGCTACCTTGCTGTTTTTATATTTTTAGATTACAAATACCTATATCTACCATCCATATTGCACTTGTATCACCATCTCTTCGCCGAGCTAGTGCACCTATACAATGTACCATTGTATTGGGTGTGTTGGGGACACAAGAGACTCTTTGTTATTTGGTTGCAGGGTTGTTTGAGAGAGACCATCTTCATCCTACGCCTCCCACGGATTGATAAACCTTAGGTCATCCATTTGAGGGAAATTTGCTACTGTCCTACAAACCTCTGCACTTGGAGGCCCAACAACGTCTACAAGAAGAAGGTTGTGTAGTAGACATCAAGCAGTTTCTAGCACCGTTGCCGGGGAGGTGAGTGCTTGAAGGTATATCTTTATATCTTGCAATCGAATCTTTTAGTTTCTTATTTTAGCACTAGTTTAATTTATAAAAAAACTACAAAAAAATGGAATTGAGGGTACCTCATATGTTTCATCTTTTTTATATCTTTCATGAGAATAAGGATTCCAATAATTGTGCTCAATTGCTAGAGGAAGAATGCATTAGAATGTTTGACACTAAATATTTGAATGATGAGCATGATTGCAATGTTGTTAGTATGAATTCTTTGAATATCCATAGTACTAATGATGATTGCACTAGTCATGATGAAAATTTCTCTTATAAGCATGTCAACTTTTGTGGAATATATAGAGCTTGCAAGGACACACCAAATAGGGAAGATAGATTTTGCAAGAGGCATAAGTATTTGGAAACTAAATTGTTGCAACAAATGCTAGATGATTGTGCTGAAAGATTCAATATTTATCGCCATCCTTGTGAACTTTGCAATGAACATGGTCATTTAAAGCCCCAATGCTATTTGTTTCATGATCAAATTGTGTCCAAAAATTGTGATAACTTCATAACCCTTGAGCATCATAAGGATCTTAGTCTTCTTTTGGGGTATGAAGAAATGAAACGTATAACTGAGGGTATTCCAAAATTTAATCTTGATAGATTTCTTGATTTTGATCTAGAAGAAAACTTTTATGTATTGTGCGATGAATTGCATTGAAAGTCCTTATATTGCCAATTACTTAAAGAAAAGGAAACACATAGAAGATGAAGAGAATACTAATGAAAGGGAAGAGACTTCCCAATATCCTCCTATTATTTCTTATGATGAATCAGGTAACGAGGAGGAGCTTTCTATTCAACCAATCTCATTAATAAGGAGCTCAAAAAAGAGGGTTAAACCCACACATGATGTGAACAAGAAAAATAAAAGACGGAGAAGCAAAGGTGAAAAGGTATCCCTCCCAAATGATGTTGCTCCTATTACTCATTGTGATGATGATAATTGCTATACTATTGGTGCTATCCATATTATTAATGATGAGAGTGGTTATGCTTGTGATATGAAAAGGCCCAAGCGTGGGGATGCTATGTTTGATGAGAATGACAAGTTTGAGAATATATTTGCTAAAATTAATGTTTGTCCCAAGCTTGGGGATGCTATGTTTAATGAAGATGATATTTTTAGCCTCCCAAGTTTTGATATGCAAATTTGTTATGATGATAGCACGCCTCCTACTTATGATGCTTATATTGATGAAAGTGGGTTTGGAGAGGTCATGACTTTATTTAGTAATGATTCCACTATCTTGGAAGAGGTTTCAATCGATTATGATGACAACAAAGTTGCTAGTTATGATAATTATTGTGATGATACTTATGCTATAAAAAGTAGTGATGATTATATTTGCAAAACTTGTCATGATTATGATTACCCTTTTTCTGAACATTACTTATTTAATGTGGAAACAATTTATAGTATTCGAGTCTCTTATGATACTCCCACTATTCCGATTGAGAAGAATTTTGCTTATGTAGAGAGTAGTAAATTTTCTATGCTTGTAGATCATGAAAAGAATGCTTTAGGTGCTGGTTATATTGTTGAATTCATTCATGATGCTACTGAAAATTATTATGAGGGAGGAATATATGCTTGTAGGAATTGCAATAATACCAAGTTTCCTCTCTATGTGCTTAAAGTTTTGAAGTTATGCTTGTTTTGCCTTCCTGTGCTAGTTGATTATTGTTCCCATAAGTTGTTTAGTCACAAAGTCCCTATGCATAGGAAGTGGGTTAGACTTAAATGCGCTAGTCATATTCTTCATGATGCTCTCTTTATGTTTCAATTCTTATCTTTTATGTGAGCATCATTGAAATCATCATGCCTAGCTAGGGGCGTTAAACGTTAGCGCTTGTTGGGAGGCAACCCAATTTTATTTTTGTTCTTTGCTTTTTGCTCCTGTTTAGTAATAAATAATTCATCTAGCCTCTGGTTAGATGTGGTTTTATGTTTTAGTTAGTGTTTGTGCCAAGTAGAACCTTAGGGAAGACTTGGGTGAAGTCTTTGTGATCTTGCTGTAAGAAAACAGAAACTTTAGCGCTCACGAGATTAGCTGCCATTTTTTTTACTGGAGAGTGCTTTTAGGTTGATTATTTTTGCAGATGATTAATAGACAAATTCCTCAGGTCCACAAATTTATTTCAGAATTTTTGGAGTTCCAGAAGTATACGTTTGATACTACAGACTGTTCTGTTTTTGACAGATTCTATTTTCACTGTGTTGTTTGCTTATTTTGATGAATCTATGAGTAGTATCGGAGGGTATGAACCATAGAGAAGTTGGAATACAGTAGATATTACACCAATATGAATTTATAATGAGTTAAAAATAGTACCTAAGTGGTGATTTATTTTCTTATACTAACGGAGCTTACGAGTTTTCTGTTAAGTTTTGTGTTGTGAAGTTTTCAAGTTTCGGGTAAAGATTCGATGGACTATGGAATAAGGAGTGGCAAGAGCCTAAGCTTGGGGATGCCCAAGGCACCCCAAGGTAATACTCAAGGACAACCAAGAGCCTAAGATTGGGGATGCCCCGTAAGGCATCCCCTCTTTCGTCTTCATTCATCGGTAACTTTACTTGGAGCTATATTTTTATTCACCACATGATATGTGTTTTGCTTGGAGCGTTTTATTTTGTTTTGCTTTCTGTTTGAATAAAATACCAAGATATGAAATTCTTAAATTTTAGAGAGTCTTTACATAGTTACATAATTATTCAACTATTCATTTATCTTCACTTATATCTTTCGGAGTAGTTTGTCGTTGCTCTAGTGCTTCACTTATATGTTTTTAGAGCACGGTGGTGGTTATATTTTATAGAAATTATTGATCTCTCATGCTTCACTTATAATAGTTTGAGAGTCCTAAAAAACATGGTAATTTTCTTTGGTTATGAAATTAGTCCTAAGATGATAGGCATCCAAGTTGGCTATAATAAAAACTTTCATATAAAGTGCATTGAATACTAAGAGAAGTTTGTTACTTGATAGTTGTTTTGAGGTATAAAGGTGGTAATATTAGAGTCGTGCTAGTTGAGTGATTGTGAAATTGAGAAATACTTGTGTTGAGGTTTGCAAGTCCCATAGCATGCACGTATGGTAAATGTCGTGTGACAAATTTGAAGCATGAGGTGTTCTTTGATTGCTTTCCTTATGAGTGACGGTCCGGGATGAGCGATGGTCTTTTCCTACCAATCTATCCCCCTAGGAGCATGCTTGTAGTGCTTGGTTTGATGACTTGTAGATTTTTGCAATAAGTATGTGAGTTCTTTATTACTAATGTTGAGTCCATGGATTATACGCACTCTCACCCTTCCATCATTGCTAGCCTATTCAGTACCGTGCATTGCCCTTTCTCACCTTGAGAGTTGGTGCAAACTTCGCCGGTGCATCCAAACCCCGTGATATGATACACTCTATCACACATAAGCCTCCTTATATCTTCCTCAAAACAGCCACCATACCTACCTATTATGGCATTTCCATAGCCATTCCGAGATATATTGCCATGCAACTTTCCACCGTTCCGTTTATTATGACACGCATCATCATTGTCATATTGCCTTGCATGATCATGTAGTTGACATCGTTTTTTTGGCAAAGCCACCATGCATAATTTTTCATACATGTCACTCTTGATTCATTGCATATCCCGGTACACCGCCGGAGGCATTACATAGAGTCATATTTTGTTCTAAGTATCAAGTTGTAATTCTTGAGTTGTAAGTAAATAAAAGTGTTATGATCATCATTAGAGCATTGTCCCATGTGAGGAAAGGATGATGGAGACTATGATTCCCCCACAAGTCGGGATGAGACTCCGGACGAAAAGAAAAAAAAGAGGCCAAAAAAACAGAGAAGGCCCAAATAAAAAAAGGAAAAAAGGAAAAAATGAGAGAAAAAGAGAGAAGGGACAATGTTACTATCCTTTTTGCACACTTGTGCTTCAAAGTAGCACCATGATCTTCATGATAGAGGGTCTCTTATTTTGTCACTTTCATATACTAGTGGGAATTTTTTATTTTAGTACTTGGCTTGTATATTCCAATGATGGGCTTCCTCAAATGCCCTAGGTCTTCGTGAATAATCAAGTTGGATGCACACCCACTTAGTTTCTTTTGTTGAGCTTTCATAGCCCTAGTGCATCCGTTGCATGGCAATCCATACTCCTTGCATTGATATCAATTGAGGGGCATCTCCATAGCCCGTTGATTAGCCGCGTCAATGTGAGACTTTCTCCCTTTTGTCTTCTCACACAACCTCCATCATCATATTCTATTCCACCCATAGTGTTATGTCCATGGCTCGCGCTCATATATTGCGTAAAACTCAAAAGAGTTTGAAAAGGCTAAGTATGAAACTATTGCTTGGCTTGTCATTGGGGTTGTGCATGATGAGAGCATTTTGTGTGACGAAAATGAAGCATGGCCAAACTATATGATTTTGTAGGGATAAGCTTTCTTTGGCTATGTTATTTTGATAAGACATAATTGCTTTGTTAGTATGCTTGAACTACTATTATTTTTATGTCAGTATTAAACTTTTGTCTTGAATCTTATGGATCTGAATATTCTTGCCACAATAAAGAAGATTATATTCATGATTATGTTAGGTAGCATTCCACATAAAAAATTCTGTTTTTATCATTTACCTACTCGAGGACGAGCACGAATTAAGCTTGGGGATGCTTGATACGTCTCCAACGTATCTATAATTTTTTATTGTTCCATGCTATTATATTATCTGTTTTGGATGTTTAATGGGCTTTATTATAAACTTCTATATTATTTTTGGGACTAACCTATTAACCTAGAGCCCAGTGCCAGTTTCTGTTTTTTCCTTGTTTTTGAGTTTCGCAGAAAAGGAAAACCAAACAGAGTCCAATTGACCTGAAACTTGACGGAGATTATTTTTGGACCAGAAGAAGCCCACGGAGCATCGGAGATGGACCAGAAGAGTCCCGGGCTGCCCACGAGGGTGGGGGGCACGCCCCTACCTCGTGGACAGCCCGGAGACCCCCTGACCTGTTCTCAATGCCAAAACCTCTTATATACACAAAACCCCCCAGAACATAACCTAGATCGGGAGTTCCGCCGCCGCAAGCCTCTGTAGCCACCAAAAACCAAGCGGGACCCTATTCCGGCACCCTGCCGGAGGGGGGGGGGATAACTCACCGGTGGCCATCTTCATCATGCCGGCACTCTCCATGACGAGGAGGGAGTAGTTCACCCTCGGGGCTGAGGGTATGTACCAGTAGCTATGTGTTTGATCTTTCTCTCTCTCTCTCTCTCTCTCTCTCTCTCTCTCGTGTTCTTGAGTTGGCACAATCTTGATGTATCGCGAGCTTTGCTATTATAGTTGGATCTTATGATGTTTCTCCCCCTATACTTTCTTGTAATGGATTGAGTTTTCCCTTTGAAGTTATCTTATCGGATTGAGTCTTTAAGGATTTGAGAACACTTGATGTATGTCTTGCATGTGCTTATCTGTGGTGACAATGGGATATTCACGTGATCTACTTGATGTATGTTTTGGTGATCAACTTGCGGGTTCAGTGACCTTGTGAACTTATGCATAGGGGTTGGCACACATTTTCGTCTTGACTCTCCGGTAGAAACTTTGGGGCACCCTTTGAAGTTCTTTGTGTTGGTTGAATAGATGAATCTGAGATTGTGTGATGCATATCATATAATCATACCACGGATACTTGAGGTGACATCGGATTATCTAGGTGACATTAGGGTTTTGGTTGATTTGTGTCTTAAGGTGTTATTCTAGTATGAACTCTATGATATCAAACAGAATGAATAGCTTCACGTTGTTTTACTACGGACTCTTGAATAGATCGATCAGAAAGGATAACTGTCGGTGTCAAAACCGGGGGATCTCGGGTAGGGGGTCCCGAACTGTGCGTCTAGGCGGATGGTAACAGGAGACAAGGGAAACGATGTTTTTACCCAGGTTCGGGCCCTCTCGATGGAGTTAAAACCCTACTCCTGCTTGATTAATATTGATGATATGGGTAGTACAAGAGTAGATCTACCACGAGATCAGAGAGGCTAAACCCTAGAAGCTAGCCTATGGTATGATTGTTGTTCGTCCTCTGGACTAAAACCCTCCGGTTTATATAGACACCGGAGAGGGCTAGGGTTACATAGTCGGTTACAATGGGAGGAGATCTACATATCCGTATCGCCAAGCTTGCCTTCCACGCCAAGGAAAGTCCCATCCGGACACGGGACGAAGTCTTCAATCTTGTATCTTCATAGTCCAGAGTCCGCAAAGGTCATAGTCCGCCATCCGGACACCTCCTAATCCAGGACTCCTCGGAGCCCCCTGAACTAGGCTTCAATGACGCATTTAGTCCGCACGCATGATTGTCTTCGGCATTGCAAGGCGGGTTCCTCCTCCGAATACTTCATAGAAGATTTTGAACACAAGGATAGTGTCCGGCTCTGCAAAATAAGTTCCACATACCACCGTAGAGAGAATAATATTTGCACAAATCCAATCTGCTGACGTATTTCGCAGCGTGACATCACACCACAGCCAAGCCTTTATTTGAATCGTTTTTACTGTCCCACCTCAGCGCACTTAGCGAGGTGGTTTCCTTGGCACGTCTTGTTGAAGCAGAGACCGTGTCCCCTTATTCCGGGATTCTCATCAATACGGGCGTGGGTAACCCAATCACGCCTGTTGGTACGTCTCCTCTATCGAAGGCGAGTCCCAAACGGTCATGGGGAGGGCTCTTGGTATTCAACCTCTTTATAAAAAGATCAAGGCTCTACTCCTTTCTTTCAATCTCAATCGAATCCGCCCCTCGCCTCGAGTTCCAACACCCAAAGCTCCAGATTCAGGCGCTTCGGACCTTCAATGATGTCTGGCTCCGACCTTCAAGGCCGGTGGATGCCTTCCTCCGTTACGGAAGAAGACGTGCTAAAGCTAAGAGATGCCAGGTATTTAACTGGCGAAATTTCGCATAGGCTGCCCGCTCAAGGGCAGGTTATTCCCACTCCCAAGCCTGGTGAGAGCATGGTGTTCACGTCTCACTTCCTTCGGGGGCTAGGCTTCCCGACGGACCCCTTCGTGAGGGGGCTCATGTTTTATTATGGGTTGGAATTTCACGACTTGGATCCGAAGTCCATCCTCCACATCTCATCATTCATTGTCGTGTGCGAAGCCTTCCTCCGCATTACCCCTCACTTTGGATTGTGGCTTAAGACCTTCAAAGTGGAGCCGAAGATGATCAAGGGGCAGCAAGCGGAGTGCGGAGGGGCTGTTATAAGCAAGAATGCTGACGCTTCATGGCCCGAGGGCTCTTTTCAAGAGGAGTTCAGCTTATGGCAATGAGAGTGGTTTTATATCACAGCTCCCAGGGGCACCAAGTGGGTGGCGCCACCTGCCTTTCGCTCGGGTCCTCCCCATGGCCGGCATCATGGGTCAATAAAGGGCTCGACTGGGGGCCGTCCAAGGACGTGCCCTTGTTGCAGGGCCGCATTCAAGATCTCCTAGAAAGAGACATCAACCTGGCCGTAGTGACGCAGGTCATGTTGATTCGCTGCACTTTGCCCTGCAAACGCCGCCCCCTCCGCCTGTGGGAGTTTAATCCGGAGGGACCATGAGCTCTCCAACACTTTACGGGCGTGACGCCCATGGAGATGTAATAAATTGCTCTTCGGATCACAAGCAATGTGTCCGGACTCGACCGAGGACGCAGGTCTGAGCTGCAATCGCCCGGATACTCAAGTAAGTAGCCTTGTACCCGGACACGCTATCCGTATATTTATCATAAAATTGCCCTTAAAAGAGATGTCCCTTAAACAGGAGTGGATAGCGAAAGCAAAGCTAATCAGGTGTCCGGCCCCCCTCCCTGAGACCACGCCGGATCCCGTGTTAACCAGGATGCTGGAGGTTGCACCTTTGGAAGAAGGCGAAGGGGGGAACAAGGAAGCTACCGCCTCCCCGAAGGAGGCTGTCAGGAAAGGAGGGATCGAGATTCCCTCCATTCAGGGGAAGAAGAGGACCGCCTCTGAAGACCCGGAGACCATGGTCTCAAAGCGGGGGAAGAAATCTTCATTAGAGGGTCCTGCGCCGAGAGATGCCTCGGCCGCACTGTGCCCTCAAGGGGATCAGCCCTCCAGCGAGCCGTAAGTAGAGAGGGGATTTTTAAAATAAGAGACATCCCTATTCTATTCCTGAGAAAGATAACTGAATTTTTACCTTGTAGTTCGGATCTCAGCCCTTCTCAGCAGAGCTCATGTTCAAGGGATCTTCGTTCGGAGATGATGGAGAGCGGAACGCCTCCCCCTACCGTACCGCCTTGCGAGGCGGGCGACCTTGAGGTGTCGTCACGGAGGGTTTCTCCGAATCCGGCAGGGCCGGAAAGCAGCCATATGGCTCCCCAAAGCCCTCCGTGTTCGGCCTTCGAAAAAGGCCATCGGACGAGTCTGGCACCGTCCGGTGCACGATCGGAGGAGCTGAAGGATCTGCTCGGGCGAGCATCTATCTCAGAAGAACACCGTGCATTGATGGGCACGGTGATTGAAAGGATTTCATCCGCAGAGAGCGGGTTGCACGAGGCCGTCAGGAGTTTACTGACAGGTTTTGAGGTACGCGAAATGATGTACCCTTTTGACCGTTCCGCATATATAAGATGCGCCCTGTGTAGATAGTAGCCCCTGAGACTCGGTGCCTTGTCAAAAATGACAGCGTGCCGAGGATCATAATCCCAGGTATAATATGTCGCTCTTCCTATGTAGGTGGCGAAGTGTCCGGTGGCTAGCCGGACTGATGAATTTGCCGAGCTAAAGCGGCAAATTGACATGGCGGGTGCCGGCATCGCGCTTGTCAACAAGCGGCTTGACGAGTCACAAGGTATGCAATTTCTCCGCGGACACCGGTAAGGGGCTTGATGCCCGTGCCTTACAACATGTATGCTTGATGCAGATGGTGCCGCTGCCATGGAGAACCTTCGGGCGGAACTCGCCCGAGCCAAGGAGCAGGCCAGAAAAAGTGATGCGGCTGCCTTAGAGGCGGCCGAAGAGTTGAAAGCCAAACAGGTTGCTCACTGCCGAAGCAGGAAGGAAATGGCCGAGATGGCTGTGAAGTTGAAGGATGCTGCCGACCGCTGCAAGCTTCTTGAAAAAGAAGATCGGGCGGAATAGAAGGATCTGGAGAAGGCCACTACCGAGGCCAAGGATGCTCGCTCTGCAATGAGAGCCATGAAGCAGGAGCTACGTCAGGCCGGAGATATCGCGGCTGGAAAGCCCTTTATGTTGCGGATGAAGTTCGGGGATCCTAAATATGCTCAATTGGACCGGCTGTGGAGTGCGGCGGATACTTATCTGGACTTGGCGGCAAGTGCCGCGGACGCGGCCGAACACTTCCGAGATCAACATGATCACGAAGTGGAAAAGCTTTTTTGGTCGCAGTTCCACAATCCGGCGCCCACTTCCATTAACCGGCGTTTGGCGAATGGGCGGAGCTGAATAGGTTATCCGGACTCGCCATGAAGGATGTCGTGAGTCATCTCTGGCGGAAAGGCCCGAGCGAAGAGTTATTTTAGTTTGGTGCAGCAGTTCCTTGGTGCGGTGCCGCATATCAATGCAATGAAGAGGTCAGCATGCATAGAGGGTGCGCGGATGGCTCTTGCCCGTGTCAAGACATACTGGGCGGAGATGAAGGCCACCGACGTTGCATCCCAAGATTCGGACGGGAGCCGAGTACCTGCCGAGCACTATTTTCAGGAAGTTCTGCAGGGCGCTCGTTTAATAGAGACGCAGTGCTCGAAGGGTATCATGTTCGAATAACATGTATTATTGTAAAACAATGTTTCGATGGAATATAAAAGCTTTTTATACTTGTGCCTGCAAGAATTAAAATACCTCCTGTGCGGCCGTTAATGTATATGTGTATATAACCTGAAAGATGGCAGTCTTCCGCTTCAGCCCCCACACATATAATGCGGGGGTGTTTGCAGAAGGCGCATTTTCACACTTGATCCAATGTCTTGGTCCTATAAAGGAGGTGATAGCGCAGCGAACTAGGCAACCGGACTATAATGCTTTATCACTTTCACTTAGTCATAGGAGTTTGGCGGTGGGGCTACTATATAGCCCCTAGGGGCACCGCTTCGCTTCGAATTGGGCGTGTGTGTGCTCGACCGAAACGGCCCTTCGTTAATGCGGAGGATCCTAAAGATTTCGGTGGTCATCGAGTGGTTGACCAGTCTCACGCTATATCATGACAAGAAGTTTTGGCTTTCTCTCTTGAGGTGCTCGCTTTGGCCGAACCGGGGCACAATCGCAGAGTTCTCGTGGTGCCGCTTTAGCCGATAGAGCGGAACGTAAGGCAGCAAAACACAGGAGCCGCAAACCCAACATTTGACCAAAGACATGATTCGGAGCTGATGCATATAAGGCCAAACTTCGCGATGCCGAACACTCCCTAAGGTATTCGGTCTTTATGAAAACGGGCTGAACAACGCCCTTAGTAATAAGCCCACAATTGTCCAGTGCACGCAAAATCCTAACGTGGCCACATGCCAAGACGCCAGCCTCCACCTCGGTTATAGCAAGAAACCGGGGGATGTGTATCAACAAGAGACAATAAAAAAGGTTTACGTAGGGTCTTAATCTGAAAAGAATCCTTGGAATGGGTCCCTACTGCACGTCTGCGCCTGTGTCTCCGTTGTGCCGTATCCACGGGCCGGGTGTAGCACGGTGTTCATCTGTAAAAGAGAGGAACTTAGTTGCAAAAGATCATGCGAAAACGTACGTTATATTAAATAAACAAAGTACAATTCAATAAATGAATAAAATTGAGCTTTATTGTCTCTTGTTGTATATGCGCGGAGCCCCTTGTATGGGGGTATGCGGCTAGTAAGCCCTTGTATGTTTACGCCGGACTCGTCTAGCCATGTCCGTGGTCTGAACGACCTGTTTAGGTGCTTTGATTAGTGAAGCCGGCTTAGTGTGTGGCTGTCAAGGCAGCCGCACAATCTTCCGCACTCGAGGAACACTCGATATTTCCCTTTAATGAGATGATGCCTAGTGGACCGGGCATTTTAAGTATAAGAGATGCATAATGCGGTATTGCGTTAAAGCGGGCGAAAGCTTCGCGTCGATGGTGCTTGATAGCTACTTGTAAATGGGGCGATGTGGAAGGTTAGCTTTTTGCGGAGGAAGTTGTCGGGTGAGCCGAACATAACTTCTAGCAGGAGAGAGCCCGTACAATGGGCATCTGGGCCTGGCGTTACCCCTTGAAAGGAAGTGTTGCTATGGCGAATTGTTGTTGGGTCTATCCCCATTTTGCAGATTGTGTCCTGATATAGCAGGTTTAAATCACTGCCGCCGTCCATTAGGACTTGTGTGAAGTGGAGTCCGTCTATTATCGGATCTAATACCAAGGCAGTCCAGCCTACATTCCGGATACTTCTAGAGTAATCCTGATGGTCAAAGGTGATTGGTTTTAACAACCATTGGCGGGACTCCTCTGGGATAGGTCGTATGGCGCGTATCTCTATGGGCGCCACTCTGTTCTTCCCTTTTGTCACGTGAAGTGAATTTACTGTTTTGACTTCTTGTGGGAAATTCTTTTGTTTTCCGGTGCTCTGCTTGTGGGGTTCGTCATCGTCCTCGCTTGGTGTGTCGAGCCCCTTGTGTTCGGCGTTGAGTTTGCCGGATTGCTTGAAGACCCAACAATCTCTGTGGGTATGGTTTGCAGGCTTCCAGGGAGTACTGTGGATTTGACATATCTTGTCCAAGATTTTGTTTAGGTTAGATAGCTCGTCCCTGTTATCCTTGAGGGGTAGCTTTTTCTGATTCTGCTGAGAGCTTTTGAATCCGGCGTTGACTGCCGTGCTCTTTGGGTTGTTTCCCTTGGTCCGGTGCTGGTCCTTGCTACATCACGGTTTCCCGTTTCCATCCCTAACTTCGGATGTACTTGGGTCGCTGGTACTGCATCTTGCCAACCAGCTATCCTCTCCTGCGCAAAAGTGGGTCATGAGGCTTGTTAATGCGGCCATTGTTCTTGGCTTTTCTTGGCCGAGGTGTCCGTGAGCCATTAAATCTCGAATCTTTGTGTTTGAAAGCTGCTAAGGCTTCGGCGTCCGGACAGTCGACTATCTGGTTCTTTTTAGTAAGAAATCTGTTCCAAAGTTTCCGGGCTGACTCTCCGGGTTGTTGAGCTATATGACTTAAATCATCTGCATCCGGAGGTCGGACATAGGTCCCTTGAAAATTTGCCCGAAAAGCATCCTCGAGCTCTTCCCAACTTCCAATGGTGTTTTTGGGAAGGCTTTTAAGCCAATGCCGTGCTGGCCCTTTGAGTTTGAGGGGTAAGTATTTTATGGCGTGGATATCATCTCCTCTAGCCATGTGTATGTGGAGGATGTAATCCTCAATCCATACTCCAGGGTATGTTGTTCCATCGTATGCCTCTAAGTTTACGGGCTTGAATCCCGCTGGAAATTCATGATCCAGCACCTCATCGGTGAAACATAGGGGGTGTGCGGCACCCCTATATTTGGGTGTACCGTGATGTTCGGATACTTGATGCGTTGCATTGCTTACTAGAGCTTGCTTTCTTGGCCCGTAGATAGATCTAGCTAGGCCATCTTTTTGATGCGAATCCTTGTGCGGATCGCGTGCCGGCTTGTGTGCGGCGCCATTTGCCGCACTATGTTGGCCATGGGGTCATTTATCCGACCGGGTGGCTTCCTTATTTTTTGATTGTGGAGGCTCTAAGGCTTCTTCATCGAATTCCGGCAGTAATTTTCGCTTCGGATAACTCTTTGTGCGGCGACTGGCGCCGTATCTGCCTGAAGTGTTGAGTACTTTGCTCCATCTAATTCTGAGTGCATCTTCCGCTGTTTTGAGCTTCCATTTCTGCTTTTTCAGGCTACGCGGAGTGGCGATGAGCCTTTTTTGGAGGTTCTTTTGCTCCAGCAATCTGTCCGGCGTGAGGTCGTCCGGACTGTTATCTTCGCCGGGGACGGGTTGTTTATCCAAGTTGCCTTGTTCGGACGGTTGCTCGATGGCATGTTAAATGCTGTCCGCCGATTCATACTGCTCTATGGCTGGGTCTGTATGGCTGTTGTCTCTGTCGAGGTGGGGTTTGGAGCGGCACTTACGCCGCCGTTTTGAGTGCTTTTCGAGGGGACGATCCCTCGTTGCTTCCCTTTGTTCCTCGTCGTTGTTTCTTTTAGGTGTGTCCACCATGTATACATCATGAGATGGGGTGGTTGTCCAGTGCCCTATAGGCGCTGGTTCCTGTTCGCCTCCTACCTCGTCGTCCATACCGTCGATGTCTTCGGAGTCGAAGTCGAGCATGTCGGTTAAATCATCGACAGTGGCTATGAAGTGGGTGGTGGGTGGGCTTTGAATTTCTTCGTCGTCTGCATCCCAACCTTGCTGACCATAATCCGACCAGGGTTCTCCTGATAAAGAGAGAGACTTTAGTGAATTCAGAATGTCGCCGAAGGGCGAGTGCTGGAAGATGTCCGTGGCGGTGAACTCCATGATCGGCGCGCAATCGGATTCGATCGGCAGGGGCGCGGAAGGTTCGGAGTCCGGAGGGGAGTCCGGCACCTTGGAGTCACAAGCTTCGCAAAGGACAAGGCTAGTGTTCGGCTCAATCGCCATAGAGATTGCAGCCCTTGAGCCGGTGTCTAGCCACCCATCCTCGATTGGCGTAGTCGGCTCTGAGCTGAGGGTCGGAGCGGACACTGGTGCGGCCTCCAGGGCACTGTTCGGCGGCACAGCTAGATCATGCCCATCGTGACAGTGTGGCGCGCTTTGCTGTGGCTCGACTCCGTCGAAGATCAAGTCTCCGCGGACGTCAGCCGTGTAGTTCAAACTTCCAAATCTGACCTGATGGCCAGGGGCGTAGCTTTCGATCTGCTCCAGATGGCCAAGCGAGTTGGCCCGCAGTGCAAAGCCTCCGAATACAAAGATCGGTCCGGGGAAAAAAGTCTCGCCCTGGACCGCATCATTGTTGATGATCGGAGGAACCATCGGGCCTAAAGGTGACGACACAAAGGAACTCTCAATGAAAGCACGAATGTCGGTGTCAAAACCGGCGGATCTCGGGTAGGGGGTCCCGATATGTGCGTCTAGGCGGATGGTAACAGGAGACAAGGGACACGATGTTTTTACCCAGGTTTGGGCCCTCTCGATGGAGGTAAAACCCTACTCCTGCTTGATTAATATTGATGATATGGGTAGTACAAGAGTAGATCTACCACGAGATCGGAGAGGCTAAACCCTAGAAGCTAGCCTATGGTATGATTGTTGTTCGTCCTACGGACTAAAACCCTCCGGTTTATATAGACACCGGAGAGGGCTGGGGTTACACAGAGTCGGTTACAACGGGAAGAGATCTACATATTCGTATTGCCAAGCTTGCCTTCCACGCCTAGGAAAGTCTCATCCGGACACGGGACGAAGTCTTCAATCTTGTATCTTCATAGTCCAGGAGTCCGTCCAAAGGTCATAGTCCGGCCATCCGGACACCCCCTAATCCAGGACTCCCTCAATAACTTTGAGGTGGTTTCGTACCCTACAATAATCTCTTCGTTTGTTCTCTGCTATTAGTGACTTTGGAGTGACTCTTTTTTGCATGTTGAGGGATAGTTATATGATCCAATTATGTTATTATTGTTGAGAGAACTTGCACTAGTGAAAGTATGAACCCTAGGCCTTGTTTCCTAGCATTGCAATACCGTTTACGCTCACTTTTATCGCTTGCTACCTTGCTGTTTTATATTTTCAGATTACAAATACCTATATCTACCATCCATATTGCACTTGTATCACCATCTCTTCATGAACTAGTGCACCTATACAATTTACCATTGTATTGGGTGTGTTGGGGACACAAGAGACTCTTTGTTATTTGGTTGCGAGGTTGTTTGAGAGAGACCATCTTCATCCCTCGCCTCCCACGGATTGATAAACCTTAGGTCATCCATTTGAGGAAATTTGCTACTGTCCTACAAACCTCTCTCGCACTTGGAGGCCCAACGACGTCTACAAGAAGAAGGTTGCGTAGTAGACATCAAGCAGTTTCTGGCGCCGTTGCCGGGGAGGTGAGTGCTTGAAGGTATATGTTTAGATCTTGCAATCGAATCTTTTAGTTTCTTGTTTTAGCACTAGTTTAGTTTATAAAAGAAAACTACAAAAAATGGAATTGAGGGTACCTCATATGTTTCATCTTTTTAATATCTTTCATGAGAATAAGGATTTCAATAATTGTGCTCAATTGCTAGAGGAAGAATGCATTAGAATGTTTGACACTAAATATTTGAATGATGATCATGATTGCAATGTTGTTAGTATGAATTCTTTGAATATCCATAGTACTAATGATGATTGCACTAGTCATGATGAAAATGTCTCTTATAAGCATGTCAACTATTGTGGTATACATAGAGCTTACAAGGACACACCAAATAGGGAAGATAGATTTTGCAAGTGGCATAAGTATTTGGAAACTAAATGGCTGCAAGAAAGGCTAGATGATTGTGCTGAAAGATTCAATATTTATCACCATCCTTGTGAACTTTGCAATGAACATGGTCATTTAAAGCTCCAATGCTATTTGTTTCATGATCAAATCGTGTCCAAAAATTGTGATAACTTGATTACCCTTGAGCATCATAAGGAGCTTAGTCTTCTTTTGGATGTGGAAGTGTTGGTATGGTTGCCAAGTCTAGCTTACTGCATGTTTGCGGAATCTGGGATATTTAGCTCACATCATAACGCACAAAATCTTTCCACATCAAGAGGCTTGGTGAAGATATGTTGGGGAACGTAGTAATTTCAAAAAATTCCCTACGCACACGCAAGATCATGGTGATGCATAGCAACGAGAGGGGAGAGTATTGTCCACGTACCCTCGTAGACCAAAAGCGGAAGCGTTAGCTGCTTAGCGGTTGATGTAGTCGTCGTCTTCACGATCCGACCGATCAAGTACCGAGCATACGGCACCTCCAAGTTCATCACACGTTCAGCCCGATGACGTCCCTCGAACTCCGATCCAGCCGAGTCTTTGAGGAGAGTTTCACAAGACAACGCAGGCGTGGTGACGATGATGATGTTCTACCAACGCAGGGCTTCGCCTAAGCACCGCTACAGTATTATCGAGGTGGACTATGGTGGAGGGGAGCACCGCACATGGCTAAAAGATCAATAATCTATTGTTGTGTCTAGGGTGCCCCCTGCCCCCGTATATAAAGGAGCAAGGGGGGTGCGGCCGGCTAAGGGAGAGGGCGCGCCGGGAGGAGTTCTACTCCCACCGAGAGTAGGACTCCCCCCCTTTCCTAGTTGGGTTAGGACTTGGGAGGGGGAAAGAGTGGAGGAGAAGAAGGAAGGGGGGCGCCGCCCCCCTCTCCTTGTCCTATTCGGACTGGGGGGAGGGGCGCGCGGCCCAGCCCTAGCTGCCTCTCCTCTCTTCCACCCAGGCCCACTAAGGCCCATTAAGTTCCCGGGGGGCTCCGGTAACCTCCCGATACTCCGGTAAAATCCCGATTTCACCCGGAACACTTCGGATATCCAAACATAGGCTTCCAATATATCAATCCTCATGTCTCGACCATTTCGAGACTCCTCGTCATGTCCGTGATCACATCCGGGACTCCGAACAACCTTAGGTACATCAAAACATATGAACTCGTAATATAATTGTCATCGAAACATTAAGCGTGCGGACCCTACGGGTTCGAGAACTATGTAGACATGACCGAGACATGTCTCCGGTCAATAACCAATAGTGCAACCTGGATGCTCATATTGGCTCCCACATATTCTACGAAGATCTTTATCGGTCAGACCGCATAACAACATACGTTGTTCCCTTTGTCATCGGTATGTTACTTGCCCGAGATTCGATCGTCGGTATCTCAATACCTAGTTCAATCTCGTTACCGGCAAGTCTCTTTACTCGTTCTATAATACATCATCCTGCAACTAACTTTCGTTAGTTGCAATGCTTGCAAGGCTTAAGTGGCGTGCATTACCGAGAGGGCCCAGAGATACCTCTCCGACAATCGGAGTGACAAATCCTAATCTCGAAATACGCCAACCCAACAAGTACCTTCAGAGACACACAGAGAGCACCTTTATAATCACCCGATTCGTTGTGACGTTTGGTAGCATACAAAGTGTTCCTCCGGTAAACGGGAGTTGCATAATCTCATAGCCATAGGAACATGTATAAGTCATGAAGAAAGCAATAGCAACATACTAAACGATCATGTGCTAACTAACGGAATGGGCCATGTCGATCACATCATTCTCTTAATGATGTGATCCCGTTAATCAAATGACAACTCATGCCTATGGTTAGGAAACATAACCATCTTCGATTAACGAGCTAGTCAAGTAGAGGCATACTAGTGACACTCTGTTTGTCTATGTATTCACACATGTATTATGTTTAAGTTAATACAATTCTAGCATGAATAATAAACATTTATCATGATATAAGGAAATAAATAATAACTTTATTATTGCCTCTAGGGCATATTTCCTTCAGTCTCCCACTTGCACTAGAGTCAATAATCTAGATTACACAGTATTGATTCTAACACCCATGGAGCCTTGGTGCTAATCATGGTTTGCTCGTGGAAGAGGCTTAGTCAATGGGTCTGCAACATTCAGATCCGTACGTATCTTGCAAATTTCTATGTCTCCCACCTGGACTAAATCCCGGATGGAATTGAAGCGTCTCTTGATGTGCTTGGTTCATTTGTGAAATCTGGATTCCTTCGCCAAGGCAATTGCACCAGTATTGTCACAAAAGATTTTCGTTGGACCCGATGCACTAGGTATGACACCTAGATCGGATATGAACTCCTTCATCTAGACTCCTTCATTTCCTGCTTCCGAAGCAGCTATGTACTGCGCTTCACACGTAGATCCTGCCACGACGCTTTGTTTAGAACTGCACAAACTGACAGCTCCACCGTTCAATGTAAACACGTATCTGGTTTGTGATTTAGAATCGTCCGGATCAGTGTGAAAGCTTGCATCAACGTAACCATTTACGATAAGCTCTTTGTCACCTCCATAAACGAGAAACATATCCTTAGTCCCTTTCAGGTACTTCAGGATGTTCTTGACCGCTGTCCAGTGATCCACTCCTGGATTACTTTGGTACCTCCCTGCTAGACTTATAGCAAGGCACACATCAGGTCTGGTACATAGCATTGCATACATGATAGAGCCTATGGCTGAAGCATAGAGAACACCTTTCATTTTCTCTCTATCTTCTGCAGTGGTCGGGCATTGAGTCTTACTCAACTTCACACCTTGTAACACATGCAAGAACCCTTTCTTTGCTTGATCCATTTTGAACTTCTTCAAAACTTTGTCAAGGTATGTGCTTTGTGAAAGTCCAATTAAGCGTCTTGATCTATCTCTATAGATCTTAATGCCCAATATGTAAGCAGCTTCAACGAGGTCTTTCATTGAAAAACTCTTATTCAAGTATCCCTTTATGCTATCCAGAAATTCTATATCATTTCCAATAAGTAATATGTCATCCACATATAATATCGAAATGATCTGAGCTCCCATTCACTTTCTTGTAAATACAAGGCTTCTCCAAAAGTCAGCATAAAACCAAATGCTTTGATCACACTATCAAAGCGTTTATTCCAACTCCGAGAGGCTTGCACCAGTCCATAAATGGATCTCTGGAGCTTGCACACTTTGTTAGCTCCCTTTGGATCGACAAAACCTTCCGGTTGCATCATATAAAACTCTTCCTCCAGAAACCCATTCAGGAATGCAGTTTTGACATCCATCTGCCATATTTCATAATCATAAAATGCGGCAATTGCTAACATGATTCGGATAGACTTAAGCATCGCTACGGGTGAGAAGGTCTCATCATAGTCAATCCCTTGAACTTGTCGAAAACCTTTTGCAACAAGTCGAGCTTTGTAGATGATAACATTTCCGTCGATTATGGGTCTTCTTCTTGAAGATCCATTTATTCTCAATTGCTTGCCGATCATCGGGCAAGTCAACCAAAGTCCATACTTTGTTCTCATACATGGATCCCATCTCGATTTCATGGCCTCAAGCCATTTTGCGGAATCTGGGCTCACCATCGCTTCGTCATAGTTCGTAGGTTCATCATGATCTAGTAGCATGACTTCCAGAATAGGATTACCGTACCACTCTGGTGCGGATCTTACTCTGGTTGATCTACGAGGTTCAGTAGCAACTTGATCTGAAGTTCCATGATCATCATCATTAACTTCCTCACTAATTGGTGTAGGCGTCACAGAAACTGATTTCTGTGATGAACTACTTTCCAATAGAGGAGCAGGTATAGTTACCTCATCAAGTTCTACTTTCCTCCCACTCACTTCTTTCGAGAGAAGCTCCTTCTCTAGAAAGGATCCATTCTTAGCAACGAATGTCTTGCCTTCGGATCTGTGATAGAAGGTGTACCCAACAGTCTCCTTTGGGTATCCTATGAAGACACATTTCTCCGATTTGGGTTCGAGCTTATCAGGTTAAAGTTTTTTCACATAAGCATCACAGCCCCAAACTTTCAGAAACGACAACTTTGGTTTCTTGCCAAACCACAGTTCATAAGGCGTCGTCCCAACGGATTTTGATGGTGCCCTATTTAACGTGAATGTGGCCGTCTCTAAAGCATAATCCCAAAATGATAGTGGTAAATCAGTAAGAGACATCATAGATCGCACCATATCTAGTAAAGTACGATTACGATGTTCCGGCACACCATTACTCTGTGGTGTTCCAGGTGGCGTGAGCTGTGAAACTACTCCGCATTGTTTCAAATGTAGACCAAACTCGTAACTCAAATATTCTCCTCCACGATCAGATCGTAGAAACTTTATTTTCTTGTTACGATGATTTTCAACTTCACTCTGAAATTCTTTGAACTTTTCAAATGATTCAGACTTATGTTTCATTAAGTAGATATACCCATATTTGCTTAAATCATCTGTGAAGGTGAGAAAATAATGATATCCGCCACGAGCCTCAACATTCATTGGACCACATACATCTGTATGTATGATTTCCAACAAATCTGTTGCTCTCTCCATAGTTCCGGAGAACGGCATTTTAGTCATCTTGCCCATAAGGCATGGTTCGCAAGTACCAAGTGATTCATAATCAAGTGGTTCCAAAAGTCCATCAGCATGGAGTTTCTTCATGCGCTTTACACCGATATGACCTAAACGGCAGTGCCACAAATAAGTTGCACTATCATTATCAACTCTGCATCTTTTGGCTTCAACATTATGAGTATGTGTATCATTACTATCGAGATTCATCAAAAATAGACCACTCTTGAAGGGTGCATGACCATAAAAGATATTACTCATATAAATAGAACAGCCATTATTCTCAGATTTAAATGAATAACCGTCTCGCATCAAACAAGATCCAGATATAATGTTCATGCTCAACGCTGGCACCAAATAACGATTATTTAGGTCTCAAACTAATACCGAAGGTAGATGTAGAGGTAGCGTGCCAACCGCGATCACATCGACTTTTGAACCATTTCCCACGCGCATCGTCACCTCGTCCTTGGCCAGTGTTCGCTAATCCCTAGTCCCTGTTTCGAGTTGCAAATATTAGCAATAGAACCAGTATCAAATACACAGGTGCTACTGCGAGCTCTAGTAAGGTACACATCATTAACATGTATATCACATATACCTTTGTTCACCTTGCAATCCTTCTTATCCGCCAAATACTTGGGGCAGTTCCGCTTCCAGTGACCAGTCTGCTTGTAGTAGAAGCACTCGGTTTCAGGCTTAGGTCCAGACTTGGGTTTCTTCTCCTGAGCAGCAACTTGCTTGCTGTTCTTATTGAAGTTCCCCTTCTTCTTCCCTTTGCCCTTTTTCTTGAAACTAGTGGTCTTATTGACCATCAACACTTGATGCTCCTTCTTGATTTCTACCTCCGCAGCTTTTAGCATTGCGAAGATTTCGGGATTTGTCTTATCCATCCCTTGCATATTATAGTTCATCACGAAGCTCTTGTAGCTTGATGGCAGTGATTGGAGAATTCTGTCAATAATGCTATCATCCGGAATATTAAATCCCAGTTGAATCAAGTGATTGCAGTACCCAGACATCTTGAGTATATGCTCACTGACAGAACTATTCTCCTCCATCTTGCAGGTATAGAACTTATTGGAGACTTCATATCTCTCAATCCGGGCATTCTTTTGAAATATTAACTTCAACTCCTGGAACATCTCATATGCTCCATGACGTTCAAAACGTCGTTGAAGTCCCGGTTCTAGGCCGTAAAGCATGGCACATTGAACTATTGAGTAGTCATCAACACACGACTGCCAGGCATTCACAATGTCTCCAGTTGCTGGCGCAGGTGGTACACCCAGCGGTGCTTCCAGGACGTAACCCTTCTGTGCAGCAATGAGGATAACCCTCAAGTTACGGACCCAGTCCGTTTAATTGCTACTATCATCTTTCAACTTTACTTTCTCAAGGAACGCATTAAAATTCAATGGAACAACAGCACGGGCCATCTATCTACAATCAAACATAGACAAGCACGATACTATCAGGTACTAAGTTAATGATAAATTTAAGTTCAATTAATCATATTACTTAAGAACTCCCACTTAGAAAGACATCTCTCTAATCCGCTAAGTAATCACGTGATCCAAATCAACTAAACCATAACCGATCATGACGTGAAATGGAGTAGTTTTCAATGGTGAACATCACTATGTTTTTTTAACCTTTTAACAGTAGGAGAACCTCCTGCTGTTTTTGTATTAAATAAAATGGGGGAACAAATTACATGAGAATGTTTACATGATGAATTTACAAATCACCCTCCCTTTGGGATGTGTGGGATGATATTTTTATGCTTTTCCTTAACCCTATAGGTAAGGAGTGAGAGATCAGTCTTAAACCTATCTAACCATGAAGATCATATCTACTATATGATTCACGCTCGACCTTTCGGTCTCAGTGTTCCGAGGCCATATTTGCATATGATAGGCTCGTCAAGTTTAACCCGAGTATTCTGCGTGTGCAAAACTGGCTTGCACCCGTTGTAGATGGACGTAGAGCTTATCACACCCGATCATCATGTGGTGTCTGGGCACGACGAACTTTCGCAACGGTGCATACCCAGGGAGAACACTTTTATCTTGAAATTTAGTGAGACATCATCTTATAATGCTACCGTCAATCAAAGCAAGATAAGATGCATAAAAGATAAACATCACATGCAATCAATATAAGTGATATGATATGGCCATCATCATCTTGTGCTTGTGATCTCCATCTCCGAAGCACCGTCATGATCACCATCGTCACCGGCAGGACACCTTGATCTCCATCATAGCATCGTTGTCGTCTCGCCAATCTTATGCTTCTACGACTATCGCTACCGCTTAGTGATAAAGTAAAGCATTACAGGGCGATTGCATTGCATACAATAAAGCGACAACCATATGGCTCCTGCCAGTTGCTGATAACTCGGTTACAAAACATGATCATCTCATAAAATAAAAGTTAGCATCATGTCTTTACCATATCACATCACAACATGCCCTGCAAAAACAAGTTAGACGGCCTCTACTTTGTTGTTGCAAGTTTTACGTGGCTGCTACGGGCTTAGCAAGACCGTTCTTACCTATGCATCAAAACCACAACGATAGTTTGTCAAGTTGGTGCTATTTTAACCTTCGGAAGGACCGGGCGTAGCCACACTCGGTTCAACTGAAGTTGGAGAAACTAACACCCGCCAACCACCTATGTGCAAAGCACGTCGGTAGAACCAGTCTCGCGTTAGCGTTCGCGTAATGTCGGTCTAGGCCGCTTCATCCAAAAAATACCGCCGAACCAAAGTATGACATGCTGGTAAGTAGTATGACTTATATCGCCCACAACTCACTTGTGTTCTACTCGTGCATATGACATCTACGCATAAAACCAGGCTCGGATGCCACTTTGGGGAACATAGTAATTTCAAAAAAATTCCTATGCGCACGCAAGATCATGGTGATGCATAGCAACGAGAGGGGAGAGAATTTTCCACGTACCCTCGTAGACCGAAAGCGGAAGCGTTAGCACAACACGGTTGATGTAGTCGTACGTCTTCACTATCCGACCGATCAAGTACCAAACGCATGGCACCTCCGAGTTCAGCACACCTTCAGCCGGATGACGTCCCTCGAACTCCGATCCAGCCGAGTGTTGAGGGAGAGTTTCGTCAGCATGACGGCGTGGTGACGATGATGATGTTCTACCGACGCAGGGCTTCGCCTAAGCACCGCTACAGTATTATCGAGGTGGACTATGGTGGAGGGGGGCACCGCACACGGCTAAAAGATCAATGATCTGTTGTTGTGTCTAGGGTGCCCCCCTGCCCCCGTATATAAAGGAGCAAGGGGGGTGCGGCCGGCCAAGGGAGAGGTCGCATCGGGAGGAGTCCTACTCCCACCGGGAGTAGGACTCCCCCCTTTCTCTAGTTGGATTAGGACTTGGGAGGGGGAAAGAGTGGAGGAGAAGAAGGAAGGGGGGCGCCGCCCCCCTCTCCTTGTCCTATTCGGACTGGGGGGGAGGGGCGCGCGGCCCAGCCCTAGCCGCCTCTCCTCTCTTCCACCTAGGCCCACTAAGGCCCATTAAGTTCCCGGGGGGTTCCGGTAACCTCCGGCATCTCTAAAATCCCGATTTCACCGGAACACTTCCGATATCCAAACATAGGCTTCCAATATATCAATCTTCATGTCTCGACCATTTCGAGACTCCTCGTGATGTTCGTGATCAGATCCGGGACTCCGAACAACCTTCGGTACATCAAAACATGTAAACTCATAATATAACTGTCATCGAAACGTTAATTGTGCAGACCCTACGGGTTCGAGAACTATGTAGACATGACCGAGACATGTCCTCGGTCAATAGCCAATAGCGCAACCTGGATGCTCATATTGGCTCCCACATATTCTACAAAGATCTTTATCGGTCAGACCGCATAACAACATACGTTGTTCCCTTTGTCATCGGTATGTTACTTGCCCGAGATTCGATCGTCGGTATCTCAATACCTAGTTCAATCTCAAAACCGGCAAGTCTCTTTACTCGTTCCGTAATACATCATCCCGCAACTAACTCATTAGTTGCAATGCTTGTAAGGCTTAAGTGATGTGCATTACCGAGAGGGCCCAGAGATACCTCTCCGACAATCGGAGTGACAAATCCTTATCTCGAAATACGCCAACCCAACAAGTAGCTTCAGAGACACCTGTAGAGCACCTTTATAATCACCCAGTTACGTTGTGACGTTTGGTAGCACACAAAGTGTTCCTCCGGTAAACGGGAGTTGCATAATCTCATAGTCTTAGGAACATGTATAAGTCATGAAGAAAGCAATAGCAACATACTAAACGATCGTGTGCTAAGCTAACGGAATGGGTCATGTCAATCACATCATTCTCCTAAGGATGTGATCCCATTAATCAAATTACAAATCTCGTCTATGGTTAGGAAACATAACCATCTTCGATTAACGAGCTAGTCAAGTAGAGGCATACTAGTGACACTATGTTTGTCTATGTATTCACACATGTATTATGTTTCCGCTTAATACAATTATAGCATGAATAATAAACATTTATCATGATATAAGGAAATAAATAATAACTTTATTATTGCCTCTAGGGCATATTTCCTTCAAGATATCAACGAGATTCTCCTCGGTCTTGATGTGACTAATCACAATATACTCTCGAGCAACATGATCGCGAACAAAATGATGTCTGATCTCAATATGCTTGATGTGAGAATGTTGCACAGGATTGTGTGCAACTTTGATCGCACTCTCATTATTGCATAATAGAGGGATCTTCTTGACCTTGATGCCATAATCCATCAGAGTCTGCTTCATCCACAATAACTGAGTGCAACACGTGCCAACAACAACATATTTGGCCTCAGCCGTAGATAGTGAGACATAATTCTGCTTCCTTGACGACCAACATGCCAAAGATCTTACCGAGGAAATGGATTGTTCCCGAAGTAGATTTCTTGTCAAACTGGTCACCTGCATAATCTAAGTCTGAATATCCAACGAGGTCAAACTGTGCTCCCTGATGATACCATAAACCTAAGGTGGGGGTGTAAGCCAAATATCTCAGAATACGCATGACCGCCTGGTGATGCAATTCTTTCGGTGCAGCTTGGAAATGAGCAAACATACAAACACTCAATATAATGTCAGGTCTAGATGCACATTAGTAGAGAAAAGAACCAATCTTAGAACCATAAGATTTATGGTCATAATCTTTACCGTGCACATCGGCATCTAGCTGGCCATTCATGGGCATGGGATTTTTGTAGCCCTTATGAATGCAATCTTGCATCTTGAACTTCATTAGATAGTCTCTCAGATATTTCTCCTGAGAGATAAAAATACCATTGTCCCGTTGACAAATTTGTAGCCCGAGGAAGAACTTGAGTTCACCCATCATAGACATTTGATATTTCTCGGACATCATTCCCCCGAGTTCCATGCTGCAAGCATTGTTACTATAGCCAAAGATAATGCCATCCACATATATTTTACACACGAATATATCACCATTAATAGCATGAGTGAATCGAGTGGAATCAATGGATCATGCCTTGAATCCCTTTTCGAGCAGAAACTTCTTCAGAGTATCATACTAGGCCCGAGGGGCTTGCTTGAGCCCATACAGAGCCTTTTTCAACCTGCAAACTTTGTTAGGGAACTGAGGATTTTCAACGCCAGGTGGATACCTCACATAAACTTCCTCATCAATTTTACCATTGAGGAAAACACTTTTCACATCCATTTGGTAAAGGAGAATATCATTGTAATTTTCATAAGCAAGAAGAATGTGAATTGCCTCAAGGCGAGCAACTGGAGCATAAGTTTCACTGAAATCTATACCTTCTACCTGTGTATACCCTTGAGCAACAAGACACGCTTTATTTCTTACCACAATGCCATCTTCATCTTGTTTGTTTCAAAAGATCCATTTGGTACCGATGATATTGCACTTCTTAGTATTCAGTTAATTGACCAATTCCCACACATCATTCAATTCGAATTGCATCAACTCTTCTTGCATAGCATTCATCCAATCGGGATGATACATGGCCTCCTCATACTTGGTAGGTTCTGCTAATGAGACAAAAGTTAAACTGCCACAACAGTTAGCCAAACGAGTGCGAGAACGAGTTGTTGGTCAGTAACCAGGATGCTCGAAATTATCAAGAATTAATGTAGGGTCAACTCACTTTGCTACTCGTGGATGAGGATTTCCATCTGGATGATCATTTTCATTCTCCTCAGAATCAGCATATGGATTGGCATTGTTGTTGCCATTTTCCTTAGGATTGCCATTATGCTTGGCATTTGCATTTGGATTGCCATTTGTGTTCGGAGTGGCATTTTCTTCGCCAGTAGCTTAGCGAGTTCTTCTTTGAACGGTGGAAGTATCATCACTGGAGGAGTCAGGAACATTTCCTTTGACTGGCCTGACATCGCCAATAGCCATTTGCCGAATCACATCCGAATCTGCGGTTCATCTATCATATTTGATAGGTGCTCCTTTTGAGAGCCATTATATTCATCAAACCGCCCATTTACCGTTTCCATAACTTTCTCGTGGTGAGAGATATAGACACAATAAGTATGTGAGTTCGAGCCATAACCAAGAACAAATCATTCATGTGCTTTAGGTGCAAACTTAGAATTGTGATTCATATCACGAATGTAGTAAGGTGCACTGAAAACACGTAAATAATAAGCATTTGGTTTCTTGCCAGTGATAAGCTCATATGAAGTTTTCTTAAGGAACTTGTGAAGATAAACATGATTCACAATACGGCAAGCTGTGTTAATGGCATCATCCCATAAATGAATGGGCGTTTCGTACTCACGAAACATTGTTATTGCCATTTCAATGGAAGTTCTATTCTTTTGCTCAACAAATCCATTCTTTCATGGAGTGTATGCAGCAGAGAACACATTAGTGATACCATTTTTGTCTAGAAAATCCTCGATATGAGTATTTTTGAACTCGGTCCCATTGTCACTTCTGACACGCTTGATGCGCACATCATATTCATTATGAGCTTTCTTGGAAAACCTTTTGAAGATGTCTTGGGTGCAGGTCTTGTCTTTGAGAAAGAATACCCAAGTATAGCGCGAGAAATTATCAAAAATAACCAGATCATAATGACTGCCACCGAAGCTTGCTCAATTTTGAGGTTCGAATAAATCCATATGAAGAATTTCCAGAGGTCTTGTCGTGGTCATGATAGTTTTTGACGAATGGTGCTTCTTGGCCAATTTTCCGGCTTCACAAGCACCACAAAGACGATGTTTGTCGAACTTTACATCAAGAATGTCACGAGATGATTCTTCTTCACAAAATGCTGCAAATTCCTCATATCTCCATGACCAAGTCTTCAGTGCCATGATACGTCTCCAACGTATATATATAATTTTTTATTGTTCCATGTTGTTATATTATCATTCTTTGATGTTTTGCGATCATTTTATAGCAACTTTATATCATTTATTAGGACTAAACCTAGGGGAGTTGTGTCCCCCACGTAGCCCCCCTGCACGGCCTCTTCACCCTATAAATTCCCAAATATTCCAGAAACCCTAGGCGAGTCGATGAAACACAATTCCAGATGCCGCAAATTCTAGAACCACGAGATCCAATCTAACACCATCACGGAGGGGTTCATCATCCTCATTGGTACCTCTCCGATGATGCGTGAGTAGTTTCCACCACAGACTTACGGGTCCGTAGGCAATAGCTAGATGGCTTCCCCCCCCCCTCTCTCTCTCTCTCTCTCTCTCTCTCTCTCTCTCTCGCTCGCTCTCTTGATTCTCAATGCAATGGTCTCTTGGAGATCTATTTGATGTAACTCTTTTCTGCGATGTGTTTGTTGGGATCCTATGAACTTTAAGTTTATGATCAGATCAATATCCATGAACATTATTTGAGTCTTCTTTGATCTCTTATATGCATGATTATTTATAGCCTCGTATTTCTTGTTCTAATCTTTGGTTTAGTTAGGGCCAACTAGATCGATTTTTCTTGCCATGAGAAGAGGTGCTTTGTGGTGGGTTCAATCTCGTGGTGTTCTTTCCTAGTGACAGAAGGGGCATCAAGACATGCATGTATCGTTGCTATTAAGGATAACAAGATGGGGTCTATTCCTACATGAAAAGATCTTGTCTACATCATGTCATCGTTCTTATTGCATTACTCTGTTTCTCCATGAACTTAATACACTAGATGCATGTTGGATAGTGGTCGATGTGTGGAGTAATAGTAGTATATGCAGGCAGGATCGGTCTACTAATCTTGGACGTGATGCCTATATATTGATCATTGCCTTGGATATCATCATAATTATTTGATCTTCTATCAATTGCCGAACAGTATTTTGTTTACCCACCGTGTGCTATTTCTCAAGAGAAGCCACTAGTGAAATCTATGGCCCGTGGTCTATTCTTTATCATCTTTGCCTTGAGATCTATATTTATTCGCTTTTATTTTCAGATCTATATTTCTAAAAACCCAAAAATACCTTGCTGCACTTTTTATTACTTATTTTATTTAGCGTTTTATCAAGATCTATTTATCCAATCTACCACAAAACAATTTATCTTTTTACCGAGGAGGGATAGACAGCCCCACTTATGCGTCGGGTTGCAAGTATTTGTTTACTTAGTGTTGCTTGGTTCTCCTACTGGATTGATACCTTGGTTTCACAACTAAGGGAAATACCTACCGTAGTTGTACTGCATCATCCGTTCCTCTTTGGGGAAATACCGACACAGTTTCAAGCATCATCAAAAGGAATTTCTGGCGCCGTTGTCGGGGAGACATCATCAACATGTATCAGGTTCCTAATCAAAAATATCAACTCCTTGCAATTTACATTATTTTCCATTTGCCTCTCGTTTTCATAACCCCCACTTCACAAAAATTTGTCATTTTATTCGCCCTCTTTTTTGTTCGCCTTTTTCTCGATTAGATCTATTTTTGTTTGCAATCTTGTTTGCGTCGTTACGATGTCTCAAGAAAATACCAAGTTGTGTGATCTTTCCAATACCAATAATAATGATTTTATTAGCACTCCGATTGCTCCTCCCGCCACTAGTGCGGAGTCTTGTGATATTAATGCCACTTTGTTGAATCTTGTATTGAAAGATCAATTTTCTGGTACTCCTAATGAGGATGTCGCATCCCATCTAAACATATTCATAGAATTGTGTGATATGCAAAAGAAAAAGATGTGGACAATCATATTGTGAAGTTGAAATTATTTCCTTTCTCTTTGCGGGATTGTGCAAAAAATTCGTTTTCTTCTTTGCCTCGCAATAGTATGGATTCTTGGGATAAGTGCAAAGATGCTTTTATTACTAAGTACTTCCCGCTCGCGAATTATTTCCTTTAGGACTCAGATCATGAATTTTAAGCAACCTGAGCATGAACATGTTGCACAATCCTGGGAAAGAATGAAATTGATGCTAAGAAATTGTCCTACTCATGGTTTAAATCTTTGGATGTGATGAGGACATCCCAACCATAGGCACCACACCACCAATCATCAACGGTCCAATCACAAGAAGCCGTGCAATGCAAATACATGATCAGGTGAACGCTAACTTAAGTATATCATTTGACCTTGAAAACATGGTTGTGCCTTCACCTCCTTTGTTGTTGGTTGAACTCAGGTGCGATATCGAAGAAGGCCAAACACATTTTAGTCCATGCAAAACAATGTTTTATGGTGAAGAAACAAAGTTTGGAATTCATCAAGATTGAGTTGTCTGCTGAAGTAACATTGTTCCGATTTTGACGAAACAATGTTTTGCACGAGTTTGGATATTCCAACTTGCGAAAGGTTCCAAGAACTCGAGTTTGCTGCTGAAGGAAACATTGTTCGACTCCAGTGAACAATGTTTGGTCGGGAACTACCAACCACCTCCAACGAGAGTATTCCAGAAGCTACCTCATTAAGTCTTGAAGCCATTAGACAAACAAAGTTGGTTCCCTTTCACACCTAAGCTGGTTCCAGAAGCTAGTTCTCTTTCACACCTATCCAAGGGGGTTGTCCCGATTATAAATAGGCTAGCTCTTCCCTTCGTTGGGGACTTTTGCCATTTCTATCGAAGACCAAAGACATAGACTCCTCCTGAGATTGGAGAGCTCTTGTTATCCTTATTCTCGTGATTCCTTGAGAAATTGCTCCTAATTCGTGCTCCACGACTAGATCGTGTTGTGTGGATTAGAGTTTGTGGTTTCCCTTGCAGATTGCACCTATCCCGTGCTCCACGACTTGAGCGTGGTTGTGTGGGGTAGTATTGCGGGTTGTGGATCGGCGAATGTTTGGATTGCAAGCTTCGGTGAGCATCCTCCTCGTCGGGTCATAATCTCTTATTTTCCATTTTCCGGCTACTTGGAGCTAGTTATCCCCATCCATTTATCGATCCTATGCCGTGAAGATTGGACCTCCCCTTGTACTCCCTCTTCTTCAAAGTCGGGTTCGTATCTTCTGGTATTCAGAGCAAGGTTTGCACGGTAGGATCTGTATCTTTGTTGCTAGATCTATCCTTTTTAGTTTAGTTTTCCCCGTCCTAGAGTCTAAAGCCAAAAAGCCACAAAAAGAAATCCAAGCCTTTGTTGTTGAGATCTAGTTGTTTGCTTTCCTCTTTGTGTTTGCACCAAGTTCTATCTAGAGTTGCTGTAGTTTTCTTTGAGTTTTGTTGTTGGATCTATTGTGTTGCAAAAACAGAGAAAAAAAGAGCGAAAAAAAGAGCAAAAAAAAAGAGAAGAGAAAGTGTTGAGCAATTGTGCAATCATATTCAGTTTGGTGAGAAATTTCAGAATTTGAAGTGGCAAGTGTTGCAGCTCAAACGTGGTGCAAGGATCTACAATTTTTTGTTGTTCATTTGGTTTGCATCGGTTGGATCTGAGAACTAGCCCTCCCTTTTTACCCCACCCAGATCCACCTAGAAACCGTCAGCTTCCTTCCTTTCATTCGCCCGTCCACTCCTGATTTGCTACTTCCGCACAGCCGCCAAGGAACCATTAGAATTTGGGTAAGCAAGAAGGTGAGCTGAATGTTTTCCACATATATTTTTCTTTTGTCCACTTGTTTCCAAGAGTTAACATGACAGGTTCCAACTCGAGTGTACATGGACATCAACATGTGGAAGATGATCTCCCAAAAACTCGCGCAACACTTGGTGATATGATTGAGGAGACTATAGTTGCAGCTCTGCGAACGATGTTCGGTGGTCGTCTTCCTATCGCGGGTAATGGGGATGAACATCAACACAGCCCCGCTGCCTCGCTGGCCGCCGACAACCGGCAACGGCAAGGAAACAATGATCACCATGTTGGTCGTGGAAGAGCGGCAGGAGCTGCTGCCCACGACGCCCCTGCTGTTTGTGCTGAACGGAGGTGTGGCGACTTTGCTGCCCCCTGTGAGGGTGGGCTGCATGGAGGAGAAGCTCGTGGGTGAGGCCATGACCCCCGCGGGTTTGCTGCTGATCACTGGCGACTAGCAGCACATGATGGTGATGGCATCTACCTTGAAGATCTCTCCGAGCATGGTGACGAAGATGAAGGCATGGGGGACTATGAACCCCACTCCCCGCCTCGCCGTGGTGCTGCTTTTGGTTGCAATGGTCATCATTATGACCGTCATGATCAGGATGACCGTGACAACTAAGCGAGAGTGAAACTATATGTGCCATCATTCACGGGAAAAGAGGATCCAGATGCATATATTGAGTGGGAAGAGAAGTGTGACCAAATCTTTCACATCCATGGTTTTTCATAAGCCAAGAGAGTTGATCTTGCTGTTATGGAGTTCTCTGGTTATGCTCTTACATGGTGGAATCAGCTGCAAGACGATCGGTTGATGTCAGGCAATAATCATATCCGCAGCTGGAATTTGATGAAGTCATGAGGCGCCGTTTTGTTCCATCATACTATGAGAGGCAATTGTACAAGCGGCTGCAGGGGCTCACTCAAGGTTCCCGCACTGTTGAGGAGTACTATTAAGAGATGGAGGTGCTGCTAATTCGGACAAGAACCCGTGAAAGTGATGAGGCGAAGATGGCAAGATTTTTACATGGGCTGAATGATGAAATATCAGATTTTGTGGAGATGTTTCCTTATGATACATTACAAGATGTGGTACATCAAGCTATAAGAGTTGAGAAGAAGAATATGCGTAATGGTCATACTCGTGCTTTCCAAGGCTGCACGACCACGTGCTCATGGTAGCGAACACAACAACCATATGGTTCTCAGTTTGAGGGTGCACCACCTAGGCACCCACATGCCTTGACGGCTTCCTCACCTGCTATTCGCAATCAAGATAAGAGGCCATCAGCTACAGCAGGAGTATCCTCTGCTCCACCTCCAGAAAAGAGTTCTACACGTAGCAGTGACATTCAATGCCACAAGTGCAAAGGAAGAGGTCATATCTCTTCGGAATGTCCAAGCAAACGAACTATGATCATCAATGAACGAGGTGAATGGGAGTCTGAAAGTGACCCTGAAGGTGGCAATGATGAAGTGGTAGAGGAACAAGGTTGGGAAGTAGGAGGAACTATTTTATCTCATGAGGAACTTGATGGAGAAGCATTGGTTGTATGTCGTTCACTTAATGCCCGGGTTGTGGAGGAGGAAAAGGGGCAGCGGCATAATCTTTTCCACACCCGTTGGCTTGTCAACTCAAAGATATGTCGAGTGATTGTTGATAGTGGCAGCTGCAACAATATTGCAAGCACGGAGAAGGTCGAGAAGCTTCAATTGCAAACAAAATGTCACCCACACCCATACCGCATGCAATGGTTGAATGATTGTGGCGCAATTAAGGTGATTAGCAGCGTGCAAATACCAATTTCAGTTGGGACATATCAAGATGATGTTGAGTGTGATGTGGTGCCAATGCATGCTTGTCACTTGCTTCTTGGATGACCGTGGTTGCATGACCGTGATGTGCAAATCAGCGGGCATGCGAATCGCTTATGTTTTGTCCATAAAGGAGAAAAGTTCACTTGGCTGCCCATGACACCCGAGGAAGTCTATCTTGATGAGATGAAAAGAAAAGGAAAGAAAAAGGGAGAGAGTGATCATACACAACGAGTGAGCCACCAACATAGTGAGGGAGTGTTTCCATGTCCAAAAGCTGCACAGCCAAATATGACCAAGCCCCGGGAAAAACTGGGATTAGTTATGATGGCTCGGAAAAGGGATATGCGGGAATTGAGAGAACCTAATACTCCATTCTTTGTACTCATGTACAAGGAAACTTTATTGGCTGCTAACGATTTACCCTCAACCCTTCCTAGTGTTGTTTTTGATCTTTTGCAGGAGTATAAGGATGTGTTTCCCAAGGAGGTACCACCTAGTTTGCCATCGAAGCGGGGCATTGAGCACCAAATCGACTTGGTTCCAGGTGCCCCACTACCAAACCGACCACCGTACCGAGCAAACCCAGAGGAGACGAAGGAAATTCAGAGGCAAGTAGAAGATCTTCTTAACAGAGGGTATGTAAGGGAAAGTCTTTCTCCATGTGCTATTCCTATACTTTTAGTTCCAAAGAAAGATGGTACCATGCACAAGTGCTCTCATTGTAGATCTATTAACAATATAACTGTGAGATATCGGCACCCTATTCCTAGCCTCGATGACATGCTTGATGAACTTTGCGGCTCCACCATATTTTCCAAAATTGATTTGCAAAGTGGTTACCACCAAATAAGAATGAAAGAGGGTGACGAATGGAAAACTGCATTTAAGACAAAATTTGGCTTGTATGAATGGCTGGTTATGCCTTTTGGATTAACGAATGCACCTAGTACTTTCATGAGATTGATGAATCATGTGCTTAGATCCTTCATTGGCAAATTTGTAGTGGTTTACTTTGATGACATATTGATTTATAGCAAAACTTTAAAGGATCATGTTGGACATATAAAATGTGTGCTTGCTGTCCTACGGGAGGAAAAGTTGTATGCTAATGTGGAAAAGTGCACATTTTGCACAAACAAAGTTGTGTTTCTTGGTTTTGTTGTTTCAGCAAAAGGTGTGGAGGTCGATGAAGAGAAGATCAAGGCTATTCGTGAGTGGATGGCTCCAAACACTGTGAGCCAAGTATGTAGCTTCCTCGGACTTGCAGGTTTCTACCACCGGTTCGTGAAGGATTTCAGCACCACTGCTACACCCATGAATGAGTTACAGAAGAAAGACACTCCATTCCAATGGGGTGATTCCCAAGACAAGTCCTTCCAAAAACTGAAGATGAGATTGACATCAGCCCCATTGCTTTCACTTCCTGACTTTGGTAAGACATTTGAGATTGAATGTGATGCAAGTGGTGTTGGCATTGGTGGAGTTCTAATGCAAGAAGGTAAACCCGTTGCCTACTTTAGTGAGAAGCTTAATGGTCCAACACTTAATTATTCCATCTATGATAAATAATTATATGCACTTGTTTGATCTTTGGAAACATGGCAACATTACTTATGGCCAAAAGAGTTTGTAATACATTCTGACCATGAATCTTTAAAACATCTAAAGGGCCAACTCAACCTGAACCACAAACATGCAAAATGGAGTGAGTTCATGGAGTCTTTTCCTTATATTGTCAAGTACAAGAAAGGGAAGGATAACGTTGTTGCCGACACATGATCTAGGCGTCACATTTTACTTTCCCAACTTGATGTTAAAATCCTTGGTTTAGAAAGAATCAAAGAATTATATGCTCACGACTCATACTTTTCTGAACCTTTTTCAAAGTGCAACAAGGGAAAGGGATGGGAGAAGTTTCACTTGTGTGATGGATTTCTATTTCGAGCTAACAAATTGTGCATCCCAGATTGTTCTGTTCGTTTGTTACTCTTGCAGGAGGCTCACGCTGGTGGTATCATGGGACATTTTGGAGCCAAGAAAACTGAAATTGTGCTCGTCGATCACTTATTTTGGTCGTGAATGAGACGTGACATGGAGCGCTACGTGATGAGATGCGAGATTTGTCACCAAGCTAAGGCCCGCTTGAACCCTCATGGTTTATATACTCCTCTATCTATCCCGAATACTCCATGGGAAGATATTTCTATGGATTTTGTTCTTGGTTTACCACGGACTAAGAGGGGGAGTGACTTGGTGTTTGTGGTAGTTGATCGTTTTAGCAAAATGGCACATTCTATCCCATGTCATAAGAGCGATGATGCTTCACACATTGCTGAACTGTTTTTCAGGGAAGTTGTGCGGCTACATGGAGTGCCACGCACGATTGTGTCGGACCGTGACACCAAATTTCTGAACTACTTTTGGAAGACCTTGTGGGGAAAACTTGGCACCAAGCTACTATTTTCCACGACATGCCACCCACAAACTGATGGACAGACTGAAGTTGTCAACCGGACATTGTCCATGATGCTGCGAGCAGTCCTGAAGAAGAATTTGAAGATGTGGGAAGAGTGTCTAACTCATGTGGAGTTCGCGTATAATAGGGCGGTACATTCGACCACTAATTTTTGCCCATTTGAACTTGTTTATGGCTTCAAACCTATTGCTCTCATCGATATTTTGCCTTTGCTATTGCAGGAACGAACCAGCCTTGATGCAAGTAAGCATGCTGATTTCACCAAGAAACTTCATGCCCAGGCAAAGGAGAACATTGGGAAAATGACTGAACATTATACGAAGCGGGTAAACAAGACCAGGAATAAGCTGGTGTTCGAGCAAGGCGATTTGGTATGTACACCTTCGGAAGGACCGTCTTCCTGAGCAACGCAAGTGCAAGTTGCAACCACGTGGTGATGGACCATTTACGGTGCTCGAAAGGATCAAGAACAATGCTTACAAGATCGATCTTCCAGAAGAATACGGTGTTAGCCCAACCTTCAATGTCTCTGATCTTTCCCCATACTTTGGGCCTTTAGAGTCGAGGACGACTCCTTCTCAAGAGGGAGAGGATGATGAGGACATCCCAACCATAGGCACCACACCACCAATCATCAATGGTCCAATCACAAGAAGCTGCGCAATACAAATACATGATCAGGTGAATGCTAACTTAAGTATATCATTTGACCTTGAAAACATGGTTGTGCCTTCACCTCCTTTGTTGTTGGTTGAACTCAGGTGCGATATCGAAGAAGGCCAAACACATTTCAGTCCGTGCAAAACAATGTTTTATGGCGATGAAACAAAGTTAGGAATTCATCAAGAGTGAGTTGTCTGCTGAAGAAACATTGTTCCGATTCTGATGAAACAATGTTTTGCACGAGTTTGGATATTCCAACTTGCGAAAGGTTCCCAGAACTCGAGTTTGCTGCTGAAGGAAACATTGTTCGACACCAGTGAACAAATGTCTGGTCAGGAACTACCAACCACCTCCAACGAGAGTATTCCAGAAGCTACCTCATTAAGTCTTGAAGCCATTAGTCAAACAAAGATGGTTCACTTTCACACCTAAGCTGGTTTCAGAATCTAGTTCTCTTTCACACCTATCCAGGGGGGTTGTCCCAATTATAAATAGGCTAGCTCTTCCCTTCGTTGGGGACTTTTGCCATTTCTATCAAAGACCAAAGACATAGACTCCTCCTGAGATTGGAGAGCTCTTGTTATCCTTATTCTCGTGATTCCTTGAGAAATTGCTCCTAATTCGTGCTCCACGCCTAGATCGTGTTGTGTGGATTAGAGTTTGTGGTTTCCCTCGTGGATTGCACCTATCCCGTGCTCCTTGACTTGAGTGTGGTTGTGTGGGGTAGTATTGCGGGTTGTGGATCGGCGAATGTTCGAATTGCAAGCTTCGGTGGGCATCGTTCTCGTCGGGTCATAATCTCTTATTTTCCATTTTTCGGCTGCTTGCACCTAGTTATCCCCATCCATTTATCGATCCTACGCTGTGAAGATCGGACCTCCCCTTGTGCTCCCTCTTCTTCGAAGACGGGGTCGTATCAGGATGATTATACAAAAAAAATATGCGGGATTGAATTTTATTTCTAGAAATCTTTTAGATTCCGCCGTGAGTGGTGCTTTTATGGGAATTACTTTGGGTGAAGCTCCTAAATCACTTGATAATATCATGGCAAACTATTCACAGTGGCATACTGAAAGAGCACCTGCTAGTAAAAAGGTCAACTCGGTTGAAGAAATTAGTACGTTGAGTGAAAAAGTTGATGTTCTTATGAAATTGGTTGCTAATAAAAGTGCTCCTATTGATCTTACTGATGTGCTCCTGTATACTTTGATTGAACAAAATAGTGATCCCATAGATGTGAATTTTGTCTCGCGAAATAATTTTAATAACAATGCTTATAGAGGTAATTTTAATTCTAGGCCTTTTCCTGGAAATTCCTCTAATAATTATGGTAGTTCTTCTTACAATAATAATAGGAACCCCTCTGATCTTGAGAATAATATTAAAGAATTTACCAATGCCCAAAAAGCTTTCAATACTACAATAGAAGAAAAGTTGAATAAGATTGATGATATGTCTAGGAGTATTGATAGAATTTTGCAAGATGTAGAAAATCTCAAGATTAAATTTTTTCCACCCAAGGTTTCTATTAATGAGTCAATTAAAGATTTATATGTTTCTATGGACGAAAGTAAGAAAAGAACCACTATGCTTAGAGCTAAAAGAGAATTTTTAGAACGAGCATTTTCTACCGATTGCTTTCATAAAAATGATGAAGATCTTAAAATGATTGGTGTTTCTTCTATTGATTCCTTGTTTATTAAAATTAAATTGATGATAAAGGGACTGAATAAGAGTCAACTTTAGCTAGAAGGCGTCCCGATAATTCTCACGGTGAAAATCTTGATGAAAAAATTGATAAAAGTGGGTTTGGAGAGGTCAAAACTTTAACTAGTGATGTGCCCACTGTTTCGGATTACAAAGACCTTAATTATGATAATTACTCTTTGATTGAATGTATTTCTTTGTTGTAATCCATGATAAATTCACCCCATGCTTATGAACAAAATAAGGCTTTTACTAAGCATATCGTAGATGCCATGATGAAAGCTTTAGAAGAAAAGTTAGAATTAGAGATTTCAATTACTAGAAATTTACATGAAGAATGGGAACCTACTATCAAAGTCAAGATTAAAAATTATGAGTGCTTTTATTTATGTGATTTGGGTGCTAGTGTTTCCACAATTCTGAAATCTTTATATGATGTGCTTGGTCTTACCGATATTGAAGAATGTTATCTTAATTTGCACTTGGCGGATTCTACTATTAAAAAGCCTTTGGGAAGAATTAATGATGTTCTTATTCTTGCAAATAGGAATTATGTGCCCATAGATTTTATTGTTCTTGATATTGATTGCAATCCGTCTTGTCCTATCATACTTCGTAGACCGTGTTTACGCACTATGGGTGCCGTGATTGATATGAAAGAAGGGAATATTAAATTTCAGTTTCCACTAAGAAAATGTAAGGAACACTTCCCTAGAACAAGAATTAAGCCACCATATGAATCAATCATGAGTGCATCGTACGGATCAAGAACAAAAGATGACAATACTTGAATCTATGCATTGTGCCTAACTAGGGGCATAAAACGATAGCGCTTGTTGGGAGGCGCCAATGAATAAATTTGATTTTTGCCTTTTTCTTTCTATTACTAAGTGTTTGCACAATTATGCTTCTGTTATGATTGTGTTTTTATGTTTTATTTAAGTTTTGTGCCAAGCAAAGCCTTCGGGATCATGTTTGGTGATAGTTGATTTGATCTTGTTGAAAAACAGAAACTTTTGCGTACGGTAAAATAATTTTCATAAATCACAGAAGCGTGATAAAATTCTGATTTTTTACACAAGATTTATATACAAATTTCCTATGTTGTCCTAATTATTCAGAATGTTTGGACTTACAAAAGTCTACGAAGTTTCCAAATTACTACAGACTATTCTATTTTTTACAGATTATGTTTTCTTTGCATTCTATGCTTATTTTGATGAATCTATGGATTGTATTGGGGGGTATAAGCCATGGTAAAGTTAGAATACAGTAGGCATAGTGCAAAAAAAATATGAATGGGTTTGCAACAGTACTTATAGTAGTGATTTGCTTTATTATACTAACGGGTCTCATGAAGGTTTTGTTAAGTTTTGTGTGATTGAAGTTTTGGGTGAGATCACGATGGATAAAGGAATAAGGTGTGAAAAGAAACTAAGCTTGGGGATGCCCCATGGCGCCCCAAGATAATATTCAAGGAGAACCAAGCAACTAAGCTTGGGGATGCCCCGGAAGGCATCCCCTCTTTCTTCTGACGACCATTGGTATTTTACTTGGAGCTATATTTTTATTCGTCACATATCATGAGTTTTGCTTGGAGTGTCTTGTATTGTATGAGTCCTTGATTGTTTTGCTTTTTAGTTCGTGTCATCTATCCTTTCTGGACACACCTATTTGATAGAGCCAAAATTATGCTATGATTTGATAGAATTGCTCTATGTGCTTCACTTAAATTTTTTGAGCTATGGAATTGCTCTAGTGCTTCACTTATATCTTTTGGAGCACGATGTGCTTTAATTTTGAAGAAAATCTCTCATGCTTCACTTAGATTTATTTGAGAGTTAGTAAAGTTTTGAAGAAATTCTCTCATGGTTCACTTATATTATTTTGAGAGATTACAATTTTTATGCTCATGTTCTTCACTTAAATTTGTTTGAGCTATTCAAAAGCAATTGTAACATATGAAATTAGTCCCAAAGTGATAGACATTCAAGATGGATATAATAAAAACTTTCGTGAAGATCATTGTACAAATTAAACTTCATTCTTTGTAATAGTTTTGAGATATGATGATAGTAATATATGAGTCATGTTGGTGAGTAATTTTGCTTTAGTAAGAATATTGGTGTTCAGGTTTGTGATTGCCTATACAAGCATGAAAGTCAATAGTTATGCAATGAAATTACATCCTAATTATGGTGCATTATTCGGTGTTAGTTATGCTTAATGCTTGCTTATGTGATTTTTCGTTTCTTGGTAGGTTGCTTCTCAATCTATTTGCTAGCCTCCACTTGTACTAACTAGAAATACTATTTGTGCATCCAAAATCTTTAAACCCAGTTTTACGATATGAGTCCACCATACCCACCTACATGCAAATTTCCGTGCCTTTCTAAGCAAAATTTTATGTTTCATCTGTAATTTTCAAAATGAATTTCCTTTTTGTGTGCTCGTTCCGCTCGTGAAGTAGCAGGGAGTGGCCACTATTTTCCATGCTAGATGTGTTATTCTCAAGATGAGTGTTTATTAACTTGTCATTGCATGAGAGTACGGCGATAATAGGGATGCCCAGTCCCAAAATGAAAAAGAAATTTACTTTATGTTGTCAAATAATAAATTCCTTGGAAAGTGTTGGTATGGAGGGCACCCGTGGATACGGCTAGCCATGGATTGTGAAAGAATGGTGGAAAAAGGAACAAACTTTATTTTATGTTTGGGAACAGCCTATGATATATCTAGCATGGAAAGTGTTGGCAATTACTCGGTCAGTTTCGTTGACGGGAAAAGTATGCCTCTCAATTTTTCCTATCTCTCAATTTAAGCTTTGAGCTTTGGCACCTCTACAAATCCCTACTTCCCTCTGCGAAGGGCCTATCTATTTACTTTATGCAATTTTTATTTGAGTCTCCATCTTCTCTTATAAAGAACCAACTAGGGAGCACTATGATCATACTTGAGCATTGGATGTAGCTAATATGCGAGTGTGTTTCACGATTGGATCAATGATTGAGCATGATGGGCTAGGGATAACTTTCTTTAGTGTTGATATTCTGAAAGACATGGTTTCTTGTTGATATGCTTGAGTGTTGAATTCTTCATGTCAAAACTAGACTATTACTTTGAACCATGTAAAAGTCCAAATATCCATGCTACAAAAGAAAAGAATATGTGATAAAATTCTATTTTTATCATTTACCTACTCGAGGACGAGCAGGAATTAACCTTCGGGATGTTGATACGTCTCCAATGTATCTATAATTCTTTATTGTCCCATGCTGTTATATAATCATTCTTGGATGTTTTACAATCATTTTATAGCAAATTTATACCATTTTTTGGGACTAACCTATTGACACAGTGCCCAGTGCCAGTTGTTGTTTTTTGCTTGTTTTTTACATCGCAGAATATTAGTACCAAACTGAGTCCAAACACATCGAAACTTTTTAGAGATTTTTTCTCGACCAAAAGACACCCAATGGCCAAGAAAGTACCAGAGGGGAGGCCTATGGGGAGCACAACCCACCAGGGCGCGCCCAGGGGGGCTGTGCCCCCCCCCCCCCGGTAGCCCCCCTACACTGCGTCTTTGCCCTATAAATTCCCAAATATTCCAGAAACCCTAGGGGAGTCAACGAAACACAATTCCAACCGCCGCAAGTTCTAGAACCACGAGATGCAATCTAACACCATCACGAGGGTTCTCATCCTCATTGGTGCCTCCCCGATGATGCGTGAGTAGTCCACCATAGACTTACGTGTCCGTAGGCAGTCGCTAGATGGCTTCCTCTCTCTCTCTCTCTCTCTCTCTCTTGATTCTCAATACAATGGTCTCTTGGAGATCTATTTGATGTAACTCTTTTTTGCGGTGTGTTTGTTGGGATCCGATGAACTTTAAATTTATGATCAGATCTATATCCATGAATATTATTTGAGTCTTCTTTGATCTCTTATATGCATGATTATTTATAGCTTCGTATTTCTTCTTCGAATCTTTGGTTTAGTTAGGCCAACTAGATCGATTTTTCTTGCCATGGGAAGAGGTGCTTTGTGGTGGGTTCGATCTTGTGGTGTTCTTTCCTAGTGACAGAATGGGCAGCAAGACATGCATGTATCGTTGCTATTAAGGATAACAAGATGGGGTCTATTCCTACATGAATAGATCTTGTCTACATTATGTCATCGTTCTTATTGCATTACTCCGTTTCTCCATGAACTTAATACACTAGATGCATGCTGGATAGCGGTCGATGTGTGGAGTAATAGTAGTAGATGTAGGCAGGAGTCGGTCTACTAATCTTGGATGTGATGCCTATATATTGATCATTTCCTTGGATATCGTCATAATTATTTGATCTTCTATCAATTGCCGAAAAGTAATTTGTTTACCCACCGTGTGCTATTTCTCGATAGAAGCCACTAGTGAAATCTACGACCCAGGCGTCTATTCTTTATCATATTTACCTTGAGATATATATTTATTCTCTTTTATTTCCAGATCTATATTTCTAAAAACCCAAAAATACATTGCTTCACTTTTTATTACTTATTTTATTTCGCATTTTATCGAGATCTATTTATCCAATCTACCACAAAACAATTTATATTTTTACCGACGAGGGATTGACAACCCCTCTTATGCGTCGGGTTGCAAGTATTTGTTCTTTGTGTGCAGGTACCGTTTACATAGTGTTGCTGGGTTCTCCTAATGGATTGATACCTTGGTTTCACAACTGAGGGAAATACCTACTGTACCTGTATTATATCATCCCTTCCTCTTTGGGGAAATACCGACGCGGTTTCAAGCAACATCATGCCACAGCCAACCTTCGGTTGCTTTAACAAGCAAGAAAGCTTGGACTGAGGGACTCTTAGAGAAATCCATAATATACCAATCACCTTTTCAATTCCCCTCGAAGATGAAGGAATTCTTAGCGGCCATAAAGACAATGCATTTGGTGATTGCCGTGGTTTTGACACGACATATGTCCTCGAAAAAGGACTAGGTCTGAAAGCCATCGCAACTAGGAGGTCGCTTGAGAGGGGTTGATCGGGAAACGAAGGACACAAGTTTACCCAGGTCCGGGCCCTCAAAGTGGAGGTAAATACCTACTTCCTGCTTGATTGATATTGCTTGAAATCTCGATTACAAGGATGTGGATTCGCTGACCTAGCTCTCGATTGATCGTAACTTAGTCTTTTCGTCCTGAGGGCTCCCATTATATATAGGCTGAGACCCCAGATTTACAACACAGTCTAGGTCGCGTACTACAACCCGTGTATTATCTCTCTACCTCTCTCTCAAGTAAGGATAATCTTCATCTGGACCATCGACAAAGTGGCCCATCAAGTGTCTACACGAGCCGGCCTTTACTTAATATTCTAGGCCTTCCGCCGTGTGGTGACCCGCCAAGTTGAAGTGACCCATGAGTTGGTGCGCTCTAGGTCGGGCCATTCCTCCTGCCGGGTCATAGTGTCAGGGAAATATCCCCAACATTAGCCCCCAATTTAGCATTGATTTATGCATGCTAAATTATATATCTAGAAAATAAATAAGAATGAGAGAAAGGAGATCATCGAAGATAAACCCGGGTCCATATGGTCAAGCCGGGAAAACTGTTCTTGTGATCTATGCTCCTTCCTTTCCGTATACTTTGGTCGGATCAAGTAATTTAGCCGGCTTACGGAGACTTTTCACACTTGGCATCGTTTCCATCCCGCTCCATACCATGACATCACCTGTCCATCTTCCCAAATTTAGCAGATGATGTCATAACGGGTCTTTTGAGTGGATATGTCTCCTCTTGTCAGGCACGAGAATCGATCGAGGAACCTCTTTAGCAAAAATTTAATGCACCTCCCGGGGCCTTGCGCCCCCTGTTTCGGGTTCTCATCCCTTATAAAGCATGATAGACCCATTGGTCCTCCTTTATTCCTTCCTCCTCTCGCCCTCGTCTTCTTCCTCCTGCCACTAACGTCCTACGCCAATTCGAGTTCGCCGCACCGTTCATCCGCCAACCACATTGGCGAGGAGGCCATTACTGGAGTTTCATTGGAGGAGTCGCGACTGCGCCATCAACCTCCTCCAAACTCGACTCATTTTCGCAGACCTGTGAGTATCCATCACCTCCATTGTGCCACTGACGTTTGTAGCATGTTCATGGGAGTTTGTCGGAGCTCGTGGTCATTCATCCCATAGATCTAGATCTACCTTAATGTTGTATTTAGAATTGTTCTTCCCTCATTTTAGCGTACTTTTAATTGCTCTAGATCCCTTTTTCAGTATCTGACAAATCCTATTAGTTCTTCCGTGCTTACCAATCCCGCCGTAGGTACGTCTTTTTATTTTCTTTATCCGACATTTTCTAGATCTGGTTCCATAGTTGAATCTTGTAACTTTCTGTTTATGACTCGTTCCATGGTGGAATCCACTATCACCTGGTTGAACTTAGGAGCCGTGTATCTCATGCCGGCTCAATCCTTAACCGGCTTGTTAATCTATTGAAGGTCGTAAATCCATTATATGTTGAAAACTTTGCTTGTCTTGTAATTACAGCATTAGCATCTCGTGCCAGCTCAATCATTGGCCGGGTCACAAATCCATCGTAGACCACAACTTGTTTCTAACTTCTAGCTTGTCTCCTGCCGGCTCAATTCCAATTTCTGCGTTGTCAACTATTATGACCCGGTACATTTTTATGACTTGCCGGCTCATATTCGTCTCTTTACTTTTTGTAATTTTCAGACTTCACCGAAAACAAGCAAATGGCTCCTAGGACCAACAAGACCGTTAATTGGGCAAAGTCTACTTCTTCACAATTGAAACTGGAGACCTTAGTGAGCTCTGGTTTGTTGCCGCCTCAAAATGAAATCCATTGGCATGCACCTTAAGAAGAGATTCACCCTCAACCAAACTAGGGCGAGGTTATTGTTTTCACCGATCACCTAGAACGAGGGTTTTGCCCTCGCGGCTCAAAGTTTTTTCGGGACATACTCCATTATTTCGACATCAAGCCCCAAGATCTGCCCCCGAACTCCATTATGAACTTAGCCAGTTCCAAGTATTCTGCGAGGTGTATTTGTAGATTGAGTCGTCTGTGAGCTTCTTCTAGGAAATTTTCTATCTTAACCATCAGACGGAGTGCAAAAATGGCCCAAGCCTAGAACTTGGAGGCGTCACCATCCAGAGCCGGCAAAATTCAGCTTTCCCAGGAGTCAAGTCAGCAAGCCATCCAAAGGGATGGCACAAAACATGGTTATACTGTAGAGACACTTCTCCTGCTGATGAGAATCGACTGTCGGGTTATAGACTCAACAGGCTTAACTCATCAACCGCCTTCCAAGGCTTTTCTTCCCGGGAAGAGAGGGAAAAATTCAAGCCTTTATACTCAAGGATTAATGCTTTGATGGCTCATGGTCTTACTGGGGTTGACTTGACTCGGTGTTGGATGAGCTGGTGGGTCCGACCCCTCAGCGTGAGGAGTCAGCTTGTGCACACTTACACTAGCCATCCGGACGATGCCCTTAACTTTAGCCGGATCAACCTCTCACCGAGTGAGTTAATAACAGCCACCGAAAAATTACTTGGTGAATCTAAGGAGACCATCAAGACTGTGCAGCTCGCCCCCTTTTGCATAGGCAACCCAACACCTCTCGTAAACCATTTTTTCCCTTTTCATGCATTCTAAAACTTTTTTTTGAGTTGCTTCTTTATTTAATATCCGGCTCGTCATTTATTCAGGAGAACCCTCCGTGGTGGAAAACGAATGAGTCCCCAAACCTCCAATCAGTGCCAATGTGGAAGAGTCGACTGATAAAGAAAATGAGGTAACTGAGCTTGACTCCCTCGGCATCCTATTTAACCAACTCACTGACACAAGCACATCGCACGAAAACATCGAGACTAGCCAAGCTGGCAATTTGGAGTTAAACCCTTCTTATTCTGACTTAGAGCCATTTATCCCGAAGAGAACAAGACGAGCCATCAGAAATGTACCCCTTTCACATCCGGATGCTCACTAAGACCCACAATTTATTTTGAAGAAAACTCAGTCTGCTGGCACTTAGAACCGGAAGTCCCAGAACAACTCGGGTGACCTTAGTGACGGCTTGTCGAACTCGCCGGTTCGTCTCATGTGGCACCCCGGCTCAGAGCAACCGGTTTACCCTGTATTGCCACCCAGAGACTGTGTCTTCTAGCTACACACAACATCTTGGTACAGAAAGCAACCACTTTATTGATGCTAGCGGAACAAGGTTCATATTACAACAAGTGGCGAGGCCAAGTGGCACGCACGGTGCAGCTGAACAATATGTACATTATTTACTGAACATAATGGGGCCTCGATCATAACAACTACGCGGTAGCGGAACGACGTCGTAGCGGAACTCCATAGCACAGGGACACCAACGTGGACACGATCTAGACTCGGACAGCACTCCTTTCCAACGAGACTTTCCTGAAAGCTGGCATGACACGCTAGGTCAGTACATTGAATCTACTTGCAAGATCACAACAAACATAAACATAATGACAAACAATGTCATGATAATTAACCAATTGCTTTACTAATGCAAAATCATATCATACATGAAGTGATCATGATCTTGTGATATAAGTCCCTTGGACTTGCTTACCAAACGTTGACCACTCTCGGATCACAAACGGACCAACCTCTTGGTCTTTGCTCGGGTTACCTCGTAACCAAACGGTGTTCTATCTGAGATCACGAACTGACCAACAACTTGGTCTACATCAACACAATGGTTTCTCAATCAACATCTCCTCAATAGTGCAAAGTTCATAGTTTAGTGTGCAAAATTAATTAAACATTGACCCATGGTGGGACCTACTTTCAAGCGTGTCCATAACCGTGGACTCGGCTATCGATAGATTTAATACACTCTGCAGAGGTAGTGCACTGTATCTACACCACGGAACCCATGGCCTCGCACTCCCATTCAGGTGGACCAACGGCGGCCCGACGAAACCCCTTCATTGCCATGACACTCTCCCGGCCACTCCAACTCACTCCCTATTGGGCTAGTCCAGGGTGGCCCCGTGTCTACCAAAGACACCAACGGCCACAGTCGTGGCAAAACATAAACGGTCCCAAACAGGGACAAGGTACCATAACAACAACAACGGGCACACAAGGTTATGTCTACTTACCGGGCCAGGGTAACACACGCCCATAACCTTCCCTTGTTGGAGGCGCCGACCAGAGGCATGACAACGGACCGAATAAAGGCCTTCCCATAAAGGCAAATATGGTTGCACTGCAAAAAACCCGATTCAGTGGCACCGTGACCCGATCAACGATATATTCAAGTTGAGTTATTATCAGGTTCAACTTAAGGTGAAAGTGACCGGTGTCATGATATGCCATGAAAATGCATCACTAACATATGCATCATATATCAACAGAAATAACTGGGTCAACTATATCAAACACTAAGCATGGACATCAATAACTCATAACACCTCTCTGGTTATAATTAATCATCACTGTAAACAGATCTTTACTTAGCATATTTCATTTTTCTCATTCAAGAAAAATAAGTCAGAATAATTCCTTATTTCCAAAACCATATTACTTCTTCATAACAAATATTACTTCTAATTACTTAACCAACTTAGTTAGCTTCAGACCTCTGCAAACTAGGCATATCAACTCAAACAAGCATCCAATAGAATAAAAATTCTAGTGATTTAAATGCATGGATTAAATCATTACTTCAAGTTAAAAATCACAAATATTGCAATGGGACCATGAAAATGTTGCTGTGGCTTGCCTTAGTGCAGATGAGGTTCACAATCCTCGTGGTGATCCTCAAGACAAGCTTCACTTTCTGAAAACAATTATAAACACAAAAAGAAAACATCAAGAACCCTTCTGAAATTCACCAGAAAATCTAGAGAGCAGAGAAAAGTCTCATTTTTGGTGAGCTGCTAGATCTTTTCATAAAGAACACAATGCAAAAAGAATCAATTCATTTGGACTTATGGTCAAAAAATTTTGGCTGTTTGAAGCTCTCTGGATAAAATTGAATTTGAATTTAAATAAAACAGAACTGAGGGGGGTGACGTCGAAGGAGTAAACTCCGCAGGTGCCACCACTCGTAACGCTTCGGGAGCGACCAGAGTAGCTGACTAGCGGGCCCTGCTAGTCAGGTGAGCGGGAGGGGAAGAGGAAAACAGAGGGCGGCGAGGCTCCGCCGGAGCACACGCCAGCGAGGAGGGCTCCTTGGCCCGAGCTAGAGGGATGGATTGAAAGAGGGGACAAAGGCGCACCTGCCCATACCCGTAGGTTAGCTAGGGGCGGTCGGACGGCATCGGAAACAGCCTCTCCAGCGGCGACAGAAAGCAGAGGTCGCCGGAGTTGGAGATGACTGCGACCAGAGGCAGCACCAGGGCTCCAATCGGGCGGAATGGCACGACCGAGGCATGGCAGAGGCCCTAGAAGGGTGGCCCGAGCCTGGAAGGGATGGAGCTGCGGAGACGACCCGAGGAGATTGCCAACGAGCTCATGCTCGGGGACGACGGCCCGCGGCCTGCCCGGCCGGGCTACGGCTTCCTACTTGTTTGTGGAGGGTGTGTGAGGAGTGGATGATGCTCGAGGAGGCTGGGGAGGGCTGTATTTATAGCCGAGCGAGGTGAAGGGTTCGGGCTCTGCCGGAGGACACCTGGACACGGCACGCGATGACGAACAGCGTCAGTGAGCGAGGGGGAAGGCAACGCAGCTCACGGGGGCACTGTGGGCGAGCGGAGACGAGCACAGGAGCGAGGGGGAAGGCGATGAACACAGTGCGCAACACACTGTTGGGTTGGCCGGACCGCGCCGTGCTCGCTGCGGCGAGCTTCGGCGTCGGCGAGCACCAGGAGGGAGTTAAGGGGGTCGGGACGATGATCGTGGAGAAGTTTGGCAAGGCGCGGCAGGCGGGGAAGCGAGCACGCGATCAACAGAGGCTCGGGCGCGTCGCAGAGTGCGTCGGCCGCATGCCAGCACGCCTGGACGAACGCGGTCACCGCGTGAACTATGACATCAGGCCGCGCTAAGCCTAAACTTCATGTCTGGCGTGTAGTCCTTGGTGGTTTGAGTGGTTACAACACTTTGAGTTGAGCTCAGGCGCGGTAAGATGGATTTTAACTTCCTGGTAAGTTTCTGGACATTAAGTTTGAGAACTTACTGAGGTCAAAATACTAAGGGTTGGGAGCTGAGCTTTGGAGGTTAGCAATCTTCTACGAAGGTAGTGATGCACAAGAAAATTCAGCCACATTTGAGCAAGTAAAATGGTAGTTGTTGTAGAAACTACCATTTCTGTCCAGAACAGAAAATATTTTCTGTAGCAAAAATATTCCAAAAAGTGATGCAATATTTTTGCTCAGGAAGGTGCCCTAGGGTTCAAAGAATATTTGTGAATTTTCTCAGATTTTTGTCGGCAAGAAAAAACTGGGGTTGCTTTGGAACACAATGGGCTAGTCAGGGTTTTAGAGGGGAAATGAATATTTTTTTTATTTAAGAAAAATTATTCATAATATTATTTTGAGACAGATCGGAGAAGAAATGATGGCTAGAGAGATAAATAAGTCACTTGGGTGAAAGTCAAGGTGGTACCCAAGTGTTTAAGTCCATCTGAAGTGATTCAAAATTTCAAATTCAAATCCAAACCAACTGAAAATCAGACAGAGAGAAAAGGGAAAAAACCAGGCTGTCACATCTCAGGTCGCGTGTTGAAGTGCCTCACAGCCCGACCAAATCGCGTCCTCAAGCCGGCCAGATCAAAGTACCTCTTCGTTTGTCTGACCCGGACTACCACTTAACCTCACCATCTTCCGATGAATCAAGCGCCACTCAGGTGCCAAAATTTACCATCAACCGTGGGTAAGTACATGATACATATTTTTCCATTTATCTTTGTATTTCTACTACTTACTTACTTATCCAATTTTAGAGCCAAAGCCTTGGTAAGGGGGGACGACTCAAACATTGTTGCTCCAGAAACCGAGGACCCTTCTCTTGCAAGGGTTAACCCGGAAGTCCAAGACAAGCCGGTGGATGGGGCTCACATTGATGAAGCGAACCTGGCTCATGAAAATGAGTCAGTTCAAGATGATATCCCTGTAAGCCGTGCCAGGGCCGCCTCTCCTATAGTGGAGATGGAAATTCTGACAAGCGAGCCGCCTTTGGAAATGGCTCATGATGAAGTTGCCATTATGGAAGAGGTGCACAGAAGACCAGAGACCTCAAATGTCCTGGCCAAGGTCACCACCAAGAAGGAGTCCCTCAGGGCAGAGAAGGGTAAAACCAATCTTGAACTTCCATCTTTGGAAAGTTTAGATGTGGGGTCCCTCCACCAAGGCTCTTTTGTCCCGGTTGTCTGAGAGCCGGGAAACCGAAGCTGCCGTGGTAGACACTTTGAGGAGAAAATATGAGGTATGCTTCCTTGATCCCTCTTCCTTATATGAATTTATATAGCCCCCAAGGTTTAAGAATTGAGAATTATAACAATACTTGAAACTTGCATGAATTTTGACCCGCCTGCAACATGCTTCTGATAGCTGCATACTTGTATCCCCAAGTGTTGGGTCATTATGAAATAATGATCTGGGACTTGTATATTGTAGTAAAATCTTGACGACTAGTAGCCCCCAAGGGATGGCTCATCATCACGTGATGGGTCGGGTCTGATGTCATGATACTTCGCAAAAACTGAGGATGCATTAGCCCCCAAGTGCCAGGTAGAGTGCTTGCAACTGCAAGGGACTTGAACAAACATGATGGGCTGGGTTGCCTGCCTTCAGCGGCTCAGGACTTGAAATAGCACTACTGACTTGGCAATTCATAATATGCAGGAAATGTTGGATGAGGCCAAGTCGTCTGTGGCCGGCTTGCAAAGGAAATTGAAGAAGGAGAGAGGGCTGAAGGCGGAGGCAGAGAACTTGTCTTCAGACCTCCAGAAATCCCTACGCCAAGCAATTGATGCACCGCAGGATGCCAAGGCCAACTTTGAGAAGGAGAAGGCAACTTGCTAAAGAGAGCCGAACATGTTGAGGCTGAACTTAAGCCGGTGAAGCAAGAGTTGGCAACATTGAGAAGCCAAATCAAGGACATGAGTGTGGCCATTTTTGGTAAGTATAATCCATTCAAGTCGGCAGAACCAGGCCAACTCATCTTATTTTCTGGGTTACTGATGATTTTTATGTACGTTGACAGGTAGAAAAGGCCATAATCTTGTGGAGCAACTTGTGGTGAAGCTGAAGCTGTGTACAAGTTTCTTGAGCAACTGTATGTTGGCGGCTCGTACTGCATCATGGCAGTCAAAAATACCAAGGCGCCACCCCAGTATATCATGGACATGCTGAAGGAGTTGTCGATAGTACCAGAGTGGATAAAAGAACTGAGGAAATCTGCTTGCCGCCAGGGAGCTCTACTTGCACTGGCACGTGCCAAGGCATATTTCCCTAAGCTGGTGCCGGCTCAACTGGCGGACGGCTTCTCTGAGTTCAATATAGATGGAATGCCTTTTGGGAGTGAAGAATATCTATGTTGTGTTAGTGAGAACCGTGTGGCAGCCAGTCAGCTTGCAGAAGAGGCGGATCTGATGAAGTTTCAAGCCGCCTACTCGGAAGCCGGTAAATGCGTGAGCCCGCCAACGCCTCAAACTTTTGAGCTTAATCCTCCATGTAAGCAAGTCTTCGCACCAGGCATCAATTCTTCCACTATGATGAACAAAGAGTCAGTTTTTGAAGCTTTGGATGAAATTCAATGGCTGGCCAAGGACGGCGAAGCATCCCGGTAAGGCCAAGAAGAGCCTACAAAGGACAACCCGGCTGCAACTGATCCCGAAAAACGCCACCCCAAACCGGAAATCTCCAACGCCGGTGCTCAGTAACTGCACCACCGACTCTGGCTTTATAGGAAGAATAACAACTTTGCTGGTATTTAGCCCAGTGGTGGCTTGTAATAGCATAGCGAAAATGCTTGGTGATCTGTAGTGCCATCGTGCATTGTCTGTCTCTTTTGAATGCCTTATCTTTTATTAAGAGGTCGAGATGATTGTACTCCTTACTTGGTCGACCCGCCAATATCTCCGTGGGGTGGTTTGCAGTTGAGTGCCTTGTGTGCTCAATAGTAATAACATGGTGGAAATAATACCACTGATGCTGGAATGTACCCAGGGCCGGGTCAGTTTGGCGACCCGGCAAGTAAGTCGGTGTTATATATAACCCGATATGTGTGTTCAAAGAATTTCTGCAAAATAGAGGCACACACACACAAGAATTGAAATAATACAATTAGAATAATAAGCTGGCTTTCGAGGCACGGCATAAATACCGGCTTTCGAGGCTCGATTCTAATTCGCAGGCCTTATAGCTTCTTTTGGTTTATCCTAGATTTTTGGAAGCCGGCTCTCACATGACTTAATTCGGTGTTTTAACCTTGACAACTTCAGGGTCAATTTTGATTTGACTTATCAAGAGTACACCAGTCACCTTTTCGGAGTAGCATCAAGCTAACAGGCAGGTTTAACCAAGTTTCACAATGGCATATGTCAGGTCAAGAGGGATGTTAATAGCTAGATTCGATGAGTTGGAAGCCCCCAAGTGACCTATGATCAAAGAATAAAGACTCATGCACAATATATGAGACGAAACGACAGATACCTCAAGTTTCAGGGATGTCGACTTTATTATATTGACCGTAAAAAGATATATACATAAAGTAGGTATGTACAATGAACTGGAGCCAATGGATCTAAGTATTTTATGGCTGAAGATGTGTGATATTACCAGGCTTGTTGGTCTCCTCTTCAGAGGAACGTGACTTACTGGGATCACGTATGTCGATGAGATAATATGACCCATTGTTGAGGTTCCTGCTGATGACAAAGGGTCCTTCCAATGGAGGGGAAAGCTTATGCATGCCTGTCTATTCTTGTATCAGACGAAGCACTAAGTCACCTTCCTGGAAAGTACGACTGCGGACTCTATGGCTATGATAGAGACGTAGGTCTTGCTGATATATCACAGACCGTGCAGCTGCAAAATCGTGTTCTTCTTTCAAGGCATCCAAAGAATCCTGACGAGTTTGCTCATTATCTACTTCAACATAAGCTGCAACTCTTGGGGGAATCATGACGGATATCGCTTGGCAATACATCTTCTGCACCATAGACCTTGAAAAACAACATATAGCCTATTGATTTGTTGGGGGTAGTCCGTATGCTCCAAAGGACTGCAGGGAGTTCCTTGACCCACCATCCTGGAGTGCGCTCAAGAGGAACCATGAGTCTTGCTTTGATCCCCCGCAATATCTCTTGGTTACCATGCCCCGCCTGACCATTGGACTGCAAATGTGCTACTGAGGCCACGTCGAGTCGGATGTGTTCTCTCTGGCAAACTTGTTTCATAGCTCCCTTGGATAAGTTAGTGCCATTTACCTATGATGATGCTATATGGATAATCAAAACGGAAAATTAGCTCCTTCGAGAATTTAACAGCTGTCGCAGCATCACAATTACTGATTGGTTCTACTTCGACCCACTTGGTGAATTTATCAACTACAGCCAATAGATGTGTCTTCTCGTCTTTAGACGGCTTGAAAGGACCAACCATATCCGGCCCCTAGACTACAAACGGCCAAGTTATAGGAATCATCCTTAACTCTTGAGCCGACACATGTGCTTGACGTGCAAATTTCTCGCAACCGTCACACTTGCGCATGACATCCTCGGCATCTGCATGAGCTGTGAGCTAGCAGAAACCATGCCGAAAAGCTTTAGCCACTAATGATCTTGAGTCGGCATGGTGTTCACAGTCGCCAGAATGAATTTCGTTGAGAATTTGATGACCTTCCTCAGGAGATACACAACGCTTAAAACGCCGGTGATACTCCTCATGTGTAGCTCACCATTAACAATAGTCATGGATTTGGACCGTCGAACAATCTATCGGGCAATGATTTCATCTTCAGGGAGCTCGCCACAAGTGAGATAAGCCAGATAAGGGATCGTCGAATCTGGTATAGCATGAAGAGCAGCAACCAACTGTGCTTCCGGGTGAAGAATAGCAATATCTTCATCTGAAGGCAGCTTGACCAAAGGACTATGGAGAACATCAAGGAAAACATTTGGAGGCACCGGCTTGCGCCGAGAACCCAAACGTAACAACGCATCAGCAGCCTCATTGAGCCGGCAATCAATGTGCTCAACTTGATAGCCTTTAAAGTGTCCTGCAATGACAGTCACCACATGTCTATAAGCCGCCATGAGAGGATCTTTGGAGTCCCAGATCCCATAAACTTGCTGAGCGACTAAATCCGAGTCGCCCAAACATCTGACCCAGCTGAGGTTCATCTCCTTAGCCATACGAAGTCCATGAAGGAGAGCTTCATACTCAGCTGCATTGTTAGTACAGGGAAATATGAGTCTCAAAACATAGCAAAATTTATCACCTCGTGGGGAAGATACGATAACTCCAGCCCCCGAGCCTTCCAATTGCCTGGAACCGACAAAGTGGATCGTCCAATATGTATTATCTGGATTTTCCGCGGGAACTTGTAATTTTCAGTCTAGTCTTTGATGAAATCTACCAGAGCGTGAGACTTCATGGCCGCCCGAGGCACATACTTCAGATGATGCGGGCCAAGCTTAATTTCCCACTTGGCGACCCGACCTATGGCTTCCCTATTTTGGATGATGTTGCATAAAGGACATGAGCTGACAACAGTGATAGGGTGTCCCTGAAAATAGTGCTTCAGTTTGCGACTAGCCATAAAAACACTAAACACCAGTTTTTGCCAATGTGGATACCGCTGTTTGGACTCGGTTAAAACTTCGTTGACATAGTAGACTGGCTGCTGGACTAGATATTCTTTCCCTGCCTCCTTGCGTTCCACGACAACTGCAACACTCACCACTTTATTGTTAGCGGCGATGTACAGGAGCATAGGCTCTTTCTCGATCGAAGCAGCAATGATCGGTGCCGTAGACAACTATTGCTCGAGAGACTCAAAAGCCTTATCGGCCGCATCATTTCAGACAAAGTTGTTTGTTTTCTTCAGCAACTAGTACAGAGGAATCACCTTCTCGCCGAGCCGGCCTATAAACCAGCTCAAGGCTACAATTCGACCAACCACTCTCTGGACGTCGTTGATGTTGGCCGACTTGGCGAGCATTATGGCAACCTTAATCTTATCCCGATTAGTTCGATACCTCGCTCTGACACAAGGAAACCCAACAGTTTACCTGCAGGAACATCGAACACACATTTGGTCAGGTTTAGCTTCATCTGGTAGACTCGAAGGTTATCGAACTTCTCTCTGAGGTCAGCCAACATGGTTTCTTTCTTCTGTGACTTGACCGCAATATAATCAACATAAGCATGAACATTGCGCCCGATCTGTTTATGAAAACAAGTTTGCACACAATGCTCATAAGTAGCCCCAGCACTCTTTAGCCCAAAAGGCATAGAGACATAGCAGAAAGCCCAAAGGGTGTGATGAAAGATGTCTTCTCGTGATCCTCCACAAAATCTTGATCTGGCGATATCCAGAGTAAGCATCCAGGAAACATAGGAACCCACAACTGGCGGAAGAGTCAATGATCTGAGCAATGCGAGGAAGAGCAAACAGATCCTTTGGACAAGCTTTGTTGAGATCCGTGTAGTCAACACACATTCGCCAAGTCATGTTTTTGTTCAGAACAAGCATTGAATTTGCCATCCACTTAGGGTGGAAAACTTCAACAATGAACCCGGCTGCTAGGAGTCGAGCCACTTCTTCGCCAATAGCCTTGCGCCTCTCCTCGTTAAAACGACAGAGGTATTGTCTGACAGGTTTCATCTTGGGATCCACATTGAGGTGGCACTCAGCGAGTTCTCTCGGTACACCAGACATATCAGAAGGTTTCCATGCGAAAATGTCATGATTCTCACGGATGAACTTGATGAGCGTGCTTTCCTATTTGGGTTGCATGCGAGTCCATATAGTAAACTGCTGGGACGAATCACCCAGGGTGAAGTCAACCTGCTTTGTATCCTCAACCGATTTGAACTTGAGTAGCAGATCAAACTCGGTAGTGGGTTTATTTAAGGATGTCATATCAGCCGAGTCCACATTGGCAATGTAAAATTTCAACTCCTCGGCTGCATAGGCTGACTTGGCTTAGGCTGCATCTCCTTCCTCACACTCAAATGTGATTTTCCTATCACCGTCAGCTATGATTGTACCCTGCGGTTCAGGCATCTTGAGCTTGAGGTAGACATAGCAAGGCCGTGCCATAAAATCAACATAAGCCAACCGTCCATAGAGGGCATGATATGGGCTCTTGATCTTAACTACCTCAAACGTCAAGAATTTTTATCTGTAGTTGAACTCAGTTCCAAATGCAACTTCTAGCTTAATCCTGCCAATAGGGTAAGCAAACTTTCTAGGAACTATCCCGTGAAATACCATTGAAGAAGGTTGGAGCTGTTTTTAGACAGATTCATCCACTCGAAGGTATCGTAATACAAGATGTTGAATGCTGCCACCATTCATTGGTACTTTTGCGAGTTTATACCCACCAACGTGCGGTGCCACTACCAACCCGAGACAACCTGGATTCTCGACCCAGGGAGGATGATCCTCTCTACTCCAGGTAACCAGCTACTTTGACCAGTTCAGGTATTCAGGGACAGCCGGCTCAACCATGTTGACGGCTCGCTTCTGGAGCTTGCGGTCATGCTTGCAGGTGCTGGTTGTGAACATGTGATATTGTCTGGTGTTCAAATGTTTAGGATTGCTTTGAAACCCGGACTGATTGCCCTGTTGCTGATTTCCTTGTCCGGAACACTGATTTCCACGTCCACTACTACCAGATCCCTAAAAGTCAGCACCTTGACTGTCTGACCCCTGAAAGCCAGAGCCAGGTAAGTGATACGTCTCCGTCGTATCTACTTTTCCAAACACTTTTGCCCTTGTTTTGGACTCTAACTTGCATAATTTGAATGGAACTAACCCGGACTGACGTTGTTTTCAGCAGAATTGCCATGGTGTTATTTATGTGCAGAAACAGAAGTTCTCGGAATGACCTGAAACTTCACGGAGATTATTTTTGGAAATAATAAAAAACACTGGCAAAAGAATCAAGGCAAGGGGGCCCACACCCTTGCCATGAGGGTGGGGGGGCGCTGCCCTGCCTCGTGGGCCCCCTGGAGCTCCACCGACCTCAACTTCAACTCCATATATTCATGTTCGGGGAGAAAAAAACAGAGAAAAAGATTCATCGCGTTTTAGGATACGGCACCGCCGCCAAGCCCTAAACTCTCTCGGGAGGGCTGATCTGGAGTCCGTTCGGGGCTCCGGAGAGGGGAATCCGTCACCGTCGTCATCATCAACCATCCTTCATCACCAATTTCATGATGCTCACCGCCATGCGTGAGTAATTCCATCGTAGGCTTGCTAGACGGTGATGGGTTGGATTAGATTTATCATGTAATTGAGTTAGTTTTGTTAGGGTTTGATCCCTAGTATCCACTATATTCTGAGATTGATGTTGCTATGACTTTGCTATGCTTAATGCTTGTCACTAGGGCCTGAGTGTCATGATTTCAGATCTGAACCTATTATGTTTTCATGAATATATGTGAGTTCTTTATTCTATCTTGCAAGTCTATATTCACCTATTATGTGTTATGATCCGGCAACCCCAAAGTGACAATAATCGGGACCACTCCCGATGATGACCGTAGTTTGAGGAGTTCATGTATTCACTATGTGTTAATGCTTTGGTCAGGTGCTCTATTAAAAGGAGGCCTTAATATCCCTTAGTTTCCGCTAGGACCCCGCTGCCACGGGAGGGTAGGACAAAAGATGTCATGCAAGTTCTCTTCCATAAGCACGTATGACTATATTCGGAATACATGCCTACATTACATTGATGAATTGGAGCTAGTTCTGTGTCACCGTATGTGATGATTGTTACATGATGAACCGCATCCGGCATTATTCTCCATCACCGATCCAATGCCTACGAGCTTTTCACATATTGTTCTTTGCTTATTTACTTTTCTGTTGCTACTGTTACAATCACTACAAAACCCAAAAATATTACTTTTGCTACCGTTACCGTTACTTCCATACTACTTTGCTACTAAATACTTTGCTGCAGATACTAAGTTATCCAGGTGTGCTTGAATTGACAACTCAACTGCAAATACTTGAGAATATTCTTTGGCTCCCCTTATGTCGAATCAATAAATTTGGGTTGAATACTCTACCCTCAAAAATGGTTGCGATCCCCTATACTTGTGGGTTATCAAGACTATTTTCTGGCGCCGTTGCCGGGGAGCATAGCTCTATTCTTTGAGTCACTTGGGATTTATATCTGCTGGTCACTATGGGGAACCTGAAAGACGAGGAAATAAAAATTTATCCCTCAACTATGAGGGGAGGTAAGGAACTGCCATCTAGCTCTGTACTTGAATCACCTTCTGTTTTGAGTAAGCTTGCGACACCTAAACCTGCTTCTGCTATTAATTCTGATATGTCGCATGTTATTGATGATGCCACTTCTGCTATGCATGATACTTATGATGAAACTACTTCTATGCTTGTTACTACTGTGCCACTTGGTGAATTTCTTGATGAACAACTTGCTAGGGCTAGAGAGAATGAAATTATTGAAACTGAAAATATTGATGAAAGTGATGATGAAGACTCTCCCAATAAATATGAACTACCTGTTGTGCCCGAGGGCTATGTTATGGATGAAGAAACTACTAGAGACTTTCTTGCTTGCAATGATAGAAGTGATCTTAAGAAATTATTAGCTAAGCTAAAACAAAAAACTCTGAATGCTAGAATGAAATATGATCCTGCTTATGCTACTTCACCTATCTTTGTTACTGATAAGGATTATGAATACTCTATTGATCCTGATATAATTACTTTGGTTGAGTCTGATCCTTTTTATGGCTATGAATCTGAAACTGTTGTGGCACATCTTACTAAATTAAATGATATAGCCACCCTGTTCACTAATAATGAGAGAACTCGCTACTTTTATATCCTTAAAATATTTCAGTTCTCATTAAAGGGTGATGCTAAGATATGGTTTAATTCTCTTGATCCCTGGTTGTGTGCGTAGTCCCGTGATATGATTTATTACTTCTCTGCTAAATATTTCCCCGCTCATAAGAAACAAGCTGCCTTAAGGGAAATATATAATTTTGTGCAAATTGAAGAAGAGAGTCTCCCACAAGTTTGGGGGAGGCTTCTCCAATTACTTAATGCTTTGCCTGATCATCCTCTTAAGAAAAATGAAATACTTGATATCTTTTATAATGGACTAACCGATGCTTCCAGAGACCACCTGGATAATTGTGTTGGTTCTGTTGTCAGGGAAAGAACACCAGATGAAGCCGAAATTCTATTGAATAATATGTTGACTAATGAAAATAATTGGACGCTTCCTGAACCAACTCCTAAGCCAACTCCGAAGAAGAGGGGTGTTCTATTTCTCAGTCCGTAATATATGCAAGAGGCAAAGAAATCTATGGAAGAAAAGGGCATTAAAGCTGAAGATGTTAAGAATTTACCTCCTATTGAAGAAATACATGGTCTTAGTTTACCACCTGTTGAAGAAAAATATGATCTTAATTCATCACCTATTGAAGACACATGGTCTTGATAACCCGACACAGGTAGTAAAGGTAAATTCTCTCTATAGATTTGATGAAGGTGATATTCCCCACCATAAGTCTGCTAGACAATGCTTAGATGAGTTTGACAATTTTATTGTTAAACAAGAAAACTTCAATGCTTATGTTGGTAGACGATTGAAATACAATTCCGATATGCTTGAACACTTGAGTGATTATATGTCTAGAGTTAAAGGTGAACTTAAACTTATTAGTAAACATGCTTCTATGGTCACCACTCAAGTAAAACAAGTACTTAAGGCTCAGAATGATTTGCTCAATGAATTAAATAGTAAGAATTATGATTTTGCTATTAGAGTGGCTACTAGAACTGGTAAAATGACTCAGGAACCTTTGTATCCTAAAGGCCACCCTAAGAGAATTTAGCAGGACTCTCAGAGAAATAATATTAATGCACCTAGTCCTTCTAAAAAGAAGAAAAAGAAAAATGATAGGACTTTGCATGCTTCTAGTGAACCTGTTGTTGGCACACCTGAGAATCCAAATGATATTTCTATTTCTGATGCTGAAACACAATCTGGTAATGAACATGAACCTAGTGATAATGTTAATAATGATGTTCATGTTGATGCTCAACCTAGTAATGATAATGATGTAGAAATTGAACTCTTTGTTGATCTTGATAACCCACAATCAAAGAATCAACGTTATGATAAGAGAGACTTTGTTGCTAGGAAACATGGTAAAGAAAGAAAGCCGTGGGTTCAGAAACCCATGCCTTTTCCTCCCAAACCATCCAAGAGAAAGAATGATGAGGATTTTGAGCGCTTTGCTGAAATGATTAAACCTATCTTTTTGCGTATGCGATTAACTGATATGCTCAAAATGAATCTTTATGCTAAGTATATGAAAGAAATTGTTACAAATAAAAGAAAGATACCGGAAGCTGAAATTTCCACCATGCTTGCTAATTATATTTTTAAGGGTGGAATACCAAAGAAACTTGGAGATCCAGGAGTACCCACTATACCATGCTCCATTAAAAGAAAGTATGTTAAAACTGCTTTATGTGATCTTGGAGCCGGTGTTAGTGTGATGCCTCTCTCTTTATATCATAGACTTGATTTCAATAAGTTGACACCTACTGAAATATCTTTGCAAATGGCTGATAAATCAACTGCTATACCTGTCGGTATTTGTGAGGATGTGCCTGTTGTGGTTGCAAACGTTACTATTTTAACGAACTTTGTTATTCTTGATATTCCCGAGGACGATAGTATGTCTATTATTCTTGGAAGACCCTTTTTGAATACTGCAGGGGCTGTTATTGATTGCAACAAAGGCAATGTCACTTTTCATGTTAATGGCAATGAGCATACGGTACACTTTCCGAGGAAACAACCTCAAGTTCATAGTATCAACTCTATTGGAAAAATTCCATCGATTATTTTTGGAGGTTTTGAATTTCCTCTTCCTACTGTCAAAAAGAGATATGATATTCTTATTATTGGGGATGTGCACATCCCCGTTGAGGTAACCTAGTGTTATTCGAAATTTCTCCGGTTCCATGTTATTCGGAATGAGTTTGTTAACAAGATTTGATCAACCTTGTTAGTGGATTCCTTTTGATGAGCATGAGATGGATGAAGTTAGAAAGCACAACCTTCTGTACCCCCTTTTTACTTTCTGTTATTTAGAATAAATAAAGCAAAAATAATATATTCTGTCTGTTTTCTGAATTATCCGTGCAATATAAAAATACCCTGAAAATAAAAGTTCTCCAAATGCCTCGAAATTGAAATATGATTTTTTTTGAAATATTTGAGAATATCTGGCACTGAGAACACAGCAGGGGGAGCAAGCACCTGCGCACGAGGGTCCAGGGCGCGCCCCCTGCCACATGGGCCCACGGTGGCTCCCCTCCACTTATTCCTGCACCCACACACTCCTTCTTCCTCCCAAAAAATCACCAACCAGCTCAAGCACGAGTTCTAGCTCATTTTGCTGCGATTTTCGATCTCCTAGCTCAAAGCACCTCTCACAAAACTGCTTTGGGAGATTGTTCCTTGGTATGTGACTCCTCCAATGGTCCAATTAGTTTTTGTTCTAGTGCTTTATTCATTGCAATTTTTTGTTGCCTAGGTGACCATTTTCTTTAGCTTGCATGTCAAATTTATATGGTTCCAGGTAGTTCTAATGCATGATATAGTCTCTAGGCAGTTGTAGGAGTAGTTGCTATCAATTTTGTTGAGCTTGGTTCACTTTTATTTGAAGTTAATAAAAATTTCAGAAATTTTTCAGAGGAAGAAATATGTTTAGGAAAATGTACCAAGGTGGTCCTTCAAGGAAACAAGGACCCATGCATGCAATGCGCGACGCTGATGATGAACCACTAAGGGACGCTCCGGTGCGGGCTTGTGAATGTTCTGAAGAGGACTTCATGGATCAAGGAGGAATCAAGGAAGAATTTAACGCATATGTGCGTAACGCTGATCTTGTGAGCTTCGAGGCAGATAAGTGCCGTCAGTACCACTATCTCACTAGTTCCTTTGTGAGGAGGTTTGAATTTTCATCTTCACGCAATTCTCAAACCGTCCTGTTTGATCTTTATGAAAATTCTTATACTATGGACTTAGAGGATTTTACCACTGCTTGCAAACTTTCACAATGGGGTAGTACTAGTGAACCTCGCAAATCTGAATTTAGAGATTTTCTTGCTAGCTTCACATGTTTCTAGCGATTCACATGGCATCATCAAATGATACAAGTCTTGGATAAGAATCTACAACGCACTAGAACGCCCTTGTTGACGATTCTTTCATCATGACAAAGATCTAGGGTTCCTCGAATAATGCGATATCTCACACCGGGTAAATCCTTAACCCTTCCTCCTCTTACTAATACTACAGAATGTTCTTGTAAATTATGGCCAATACCAGGTATATAAGCAGTGATTTCAAATCCAGAGGTTAATCGTACTCTGGCAACTTTACGTAAGGCAGAGTTGGGTTTTTTGGGGTTGATAGTGGAAAAGTCGACAGATAAGTCACCCTTAGGGGAATCTAGAAACATAGCACAAACTACCATAGGGAGCATTCATTTTCCTGCTATACATTATTTTGCTCTCTTCATAGGTAGGTGCATAAATGGTAAAGATGAAGCATGTCACATGTGTGTCCCTGACCTCAGTGTTCTCAGGAGTGCTATGTTAGGTGATAAACACTATAATTTGGGAGCCATTGTTGCACGTAGGTTGCATTATAATAGATTTAATGGAGATTTCTTTGGTGGAATTTATGCAACCCGTTTAGCTATTTTTCTTGGTGTGACCATACGTGAGGATGATATTGAGTTGCCTCTTGTTTATTTAGATTATGAGGCTATGGTTCTTCATCAGTTTGTTGAGAGGAACAATCCGTTCCTCCAGTACCGACTAATCTTTGACAGACGACGCACCTATCAAGTCGCTCTCCCTGCTTCTACTTTCTCTGACTTTCAGGAAAAAGGGAGATATTTTATAACCAGAGAGGAGGTGGACGAGTATAAGAGGAGGAAGGAGACAGCCCGCCTCCAAGATGCAGCCAACGATGCGATAGCCGTTGCATCTCAGTACGACCCCAGTTACAACTTCGGATATCCGCCAGGCCAGCCGTGGCAATAAACCAACTTAGGCCAAAAGCCTAAGCTTAGGGGAGTACGTATTTCTCACCGACATTACATTCATGTTGACACACTCATTGCTAGTTGTCGGTGCTCATACTTTTTCACTTTTATATCCATGCTAGTTTATTTTCCTTTTTATGCTTTCTTCTTGTGTGTTTGAAAAACTTTAAGAAAACCAAAAAAATAGTAATAGCGTTTAGCTAGTTTACTTTCTTGCTAGTAGTAATAACTAAAAGAAAACCCACAAAGATTTCATGTTCTTCTTTTGCTTGTTGGGAGCTTTCCCGTGTAAATAGTTTTTTATTTTCTTTGGGGTCGATAGGAGAAGACCATAATGAAATTGTTGAAGTGGCTCTTATGTGCATTATTGTTGATTTAACCAAGAGCCCATATTGCCTTGTCTTCTCCTGTTTATTGGATGCTCGCAGATTCCAGCTGAGTCCAATGCACGTGCACTACTATTATTATTCAAATCATTCGGTTGTGCAAGTGAAAGGCAATAACGACGATATATGATGGACTGATTGAGATGAGAAAAGCTGGTATGAACTCGACCTCTCTTGTTTTTGTAAATATGATTAGTTCATCGTTCCTGATTCAGCCTATTATGAATAAACATGTTCGCAATGACAATTAGAGATTATAGTTGCTTATGCCATGCTTATTTAGCTAGGAGCTTATAATGGTTTACCTTACGTGCCAACATGCTATTAAAATGGTTGTGATGTGGTATGATGGGGTGGTATCCTCCTTTGAATGATTCAAGTGACTTGACTTGGCACATGTTCACACATGTAGTTGAAACAAATCAATATAGCCTTCACGATATTTATGTTCATGGTGGATTATATCCTACTCATGCTTCCACTCAATGTTTATTAATTTCAATGCATGTTCATGACTGTTGTTGCTCTCTAGTTGGTCACTTCCCAGTCTTTTTCTAGCCTTCACTTGTACTAAGCGGGAACACTGCTTGTGCATCCAATCCCTTAAACCCCAAAGTTATTCCAGATGAGTCCACTATACCTTCCTATATGCGGTATCTACCTATCGTTCCAAGTAAATTTGTATGTGCCAAACTCTAAACATTCAAATGAAATTCTGTTTTGTATGCTCGAATAGCTCATGTATCAACTAGGGTTGTCCGTATCTTCCATGTTAGGTGGGTTATTCTCAAGAGGAGTGGACTCCGCTCCTCACTCATGAGAAAATGGCTGGTCACCGGGATGCCCAGTCCCATGCTTTATGCAAATCAAATCGAAATAATTGCAAACAAAACTCCCCCGGGACTCTTGTTAGTTGGAGGCACTCGTTGTTTCGAGCAAGCCATGGATTGATGCTTGTTGGTGGAGGGGGAGTATAAACTTTACCATTCTGTTTGGGAACCGCCTATAATATGTGTAGCATGGAAGATATCGCCATCTCTTGGTTGTTATGTTGACAATGAAAGTATGCCGCTCAAAATATTATTTATCTCTGCTTTAAAACTGACCTCTGGCACCTCTACAAATCACTGCTTCCCTCTGCGAAGGGCCTATCTACTTACTTTTATGTTGAGTCATCACCCTCATATTAAAAAGCACCAGCTGGACACCATAGCTGCCATTTGCATCCATTACTATTAATTTATATTGGGTATGACTATGATTGGATCTCTTTTACCATGAATTACAATGTCTAGTCAGTCCTTGATCTTTAAAGGTGATCTGCATTTATGTTTTGCGGTCTCAGAAAGAGCTAGCGAGATACCATCTTGTTATATCATATCATGATTGTTTTGAGAAAGTGTTGTCATCCGAGATTTATTATTATTGCTCGCTAGTTGATTATGCCATTGACATGAGTAAACATGAGACCTAAGTGTTATTGTGAATATGGTTAATTCATAATCTTTCTTTGAAAACTTGAATGATGGATCTACATATTTACAACAACAAGAGCAAACAGAGTTTGTAAAAGTTTTTCTTTATCACTTTCAGTTTATCAACTGAATTTCTTGAGGACAAGCAAAGGTTTAAGCTTGGGGGAGTTGATACGTCTGTGTCGTATCTACTTTTCCAACCACTTTTGCCCTTGTTTTGGACTCTAACTTGCATGATTTGAATGGAACTAACCTGGACTGACGTTGTTTTCAGTAGAATTGCCATGGTGTTATTTATGTGCAGAAACAGAAGTTCTTGGAATGACCTGAAACTTCACGGAGATTATTTTTGGAAATAATAAAAAAATACTGGAAAAAGAATCAAGGCCAGGGGGCCCACACCCTTGCCACGAGGGTGGGGGGCGCGCCTGCCCCCTGGGCACGCCCCCTGCCTCGTGGGCCCCCTGGAGCTCCACCGACCTCAACTCCAACTCCATATATCCGTGTTCGGGGAGAAAAAATCAGAGAAAAAGATTCATTGCGTTTTATGATACGGATCCGCAGCCAAGCCCTAAACTCTCTCGGGAGGGCTGATCTGGAGTCCGTTCGGGGCTCCGGAGAGGGGAATCCGTCACCGTCGTCATCATCAACCATCCTCCATCACCAATTTCATGATGCTCACCACCGTGCGTGAGTAATTCCATTGTAGGCTTGCTAGACGGTGATGGGTTGGATGGGATTTATCATGTAATCGAGTTAGTTTTGTTAGGGTTTGATCCCTGGTATCCACTATGTTCTGAGATTGATGTTTCTATGACTTTGCTATGCTTAATGCTTGTCACTAGGGCCTGAGTGCCATGATTTCAGATCTGAACATATTATGTTTTCATGAATATATGTGAGTTCTTGATCCTATCTTGCAAGTCTATAGTCACCTATTATGTGTTATGATCCGGCAACCCTGAAGTGACAATAATTGGGACCACTCCCGGTGATGACCGTAGTTTGAGGAGTTCATGTATTCACTATGTGTTAATGCTTTGGTCCGTACTCTATTAAAAGAGGCCTTAATATCCCTTAGTTTCCGCTAGGACCAGCTGCCACGGGAGGTTAGGACAAAAGAAGTCAAGCAATTTCTTTTCCATAAGCACGTATGACTATATTCGGAATACATTCCTACATTACATTGATGAATTGGAGCTAGTTCTGTGTCACCCTATGTTATGATTGTTACATGATGAACTGCATCCGGCATAACTCTCCATCACCGATCCAATGCCTACGAGCTTTTCCCATATTGTTCTTTGCTTATTTACTTTTCCATTGCTACTGTTACAATCACTACAAAACCCAAAAATATTACTTTTGCTACCGTTATCGTTATTTCCATACTACTTTGCTACTAAATACTTTGCTGCAGATACTAAGTTATCCAGGTGTGGTTGAATTGACAACTCAACTGCAAATACTTGAGAATATTCTTTGGCTCCCCTTGTGTCGAATCAATAAATTTGGGTTGAATACTCTACCCTCGAAAACTGTTGCGATCCCCTATACTTGTGGGTTATCTGTAAGCCACCTGATGAGCCAACTCCGGGAAAGCCGGCCCTAGAACTGCCGGCCCCAAGCTGTCCTGGATGTCCACCGCCTCCACCGTGGTGATTTTGATAAGCCTGATCGCGGAATTCCTCCATGATGAAGAAATTTTCCCATGAGTGGTTTGTCGGCTTGTCTGGAAAACTGTGCTTGGGACACGGGGCTTTGAGGGCTCCTCGTAATTACGTGGTCAGTTCCCATTGTAGGATCTCCCAGAGTTGTTGTTCTGGCCCATAAAGCTGGTATTAGTGTTAGAGAAGAAATCTAATCCTCCCTCAGGATGCTTACGCTTGCTACCATTGCCTTGGTTACCGTTGTTGCCATTGTGTCCCGGGTAGTTCTGCTGGTGACCCTTGCCGCCACCAATTTTCTTGCCCTTGATGGACTTGTCATCATCTGAACTGGGATCCTCCATGTTGTCTGACTCAGCATATCTGGCCAGCACGTCCATGAGATCTCCCATGTCTTTCACCTTCCATTTGAGGCGCCCAAGTTTCTACACCAAGGGCTGGAAGTGACAGTTTCGCTCCAAGACAAGGACGACTTGCACAACCGTGATGTCGTCAGAAGATTTCTGCCACACGGCATGACCAATGATGAGCCGACTCATCGTTGTGCTGAACGCACTGCTCAAGATCAGCAATCATTGTTGGTCGTTTGCAAGTTCCTTGAAAATTCTTGATGAAGCGATCCTTCAATTCGTCCCAAGTTTTGATTCAGTTAGGGGGCAAATTCTTCAACCACGTGTGAGCTGGCCCCTCCAGCATCATGGTCAAATATTTGATGCAGATTGCGTCACTGACATCCAACATATCCATAGCTATCTCGTAGCTTTCAATCCATCCAGCCGGCTCAAGGTCAGCTGTGTAATTAGAAACCTTCTGAGGACCTTTAAAATCCTTGGGCATGCACTCATTGTGTAAAGCAGGCACTAAACATGGTATCTCGATAGTCCTGCTTCCTAGTCTTGTACCATGCGAAGCTGTTTGGGCTATGGTCAGTGGGGCCTGAGCTACCCCTCGTTTGTTGCTTCTGCTTCCCGCATGGCACGAGCGGTGTCCACGATTACCCGTGCTTCTGAAACTCCTGGCAAGAGTTGGGGGTTTTGCTCTTGTTGTCGGCGTGCACTGCTGGAGACACGGCATGTCGACTCCTTCTACGACTCTGATGCGGGGTGGAATGAAGCCGGTGTTGACTGTGAGAACAATTCGCCAGCTGGGTGACTGTAGTCTTTAACATTTCAATGGCGTTTCTGGCTTCAATCTCGATCAGGGTGTTCCCAGTCATTGGGAGAGCAGCGAGATTATGAGTTGCCACCAGAAAATTGTCCACCAGATTAGAAAAATGACCCGCCAACGTATGGAAACGACGAAGCAGCAGCTGAACCGGTGATGTCTGCGGGGGTTGGCGCTGTTGAGCCGGCTGGCGAGGTTGAGCCAGCGGTGGTTGTCTTGACCCACCATTCGGGGGCACGATCCGAGTCAGTTGAGGTTGTTGGAGCAATATCTGCCTACCTTGTGTTTTGGAGATTGTTGACAGTAACAGGTATGGACTGATTTGTTTGCTAGTGCATACAGAGAGAAAAAGTCCATACACAACCAAAGAGAATGTTGTCTCCGGTGCTGAGTTCGAGGAACTTCACCGAAGCATATCTGCGCTGCAGAGAAGAATGAGCTATATTTGTGGAAGACATATAGTCGAGAAGATTGATGTGAAGAAATCGACCCCTCGAAATTTTACCGCTGAAGCGAAGCTTTTGATTCGGTACCGTCGTCCGAAGAAATTGACTGCAGCAATGGAAGTCGAAGACAAAGTGAAGATGTAGTATTCATTTCGTTGTTCTTCTTTCATTCTTTTGAGTCATAGGATCTTCGTACTATTAAGAGGGGTGTAGGTTCTTGAAGCTTAGGTCCACTGTGATGCTTAGCCAAAACCTATGAAAGTTGAGAGAGAAATCTCTTTATGCCCCGAGCAAATACTTGCCAGCAAGGGACTGGCTTTGCTGCAAAGATTTATCTCTGACCGAGGAGTTACATTACTTGCTCCGCAAGAAATGTTACCGTTGTGCTCAAATCTGACCGTTGGACTCGTGTCGTTTGACCATTGGCTTATCCCGATGTCTAATTTGGTCATTTCCCATCAGGGAAGACTGCGGCTATAAATAGCCACCCCACTGCAACATTATTCGTTGGCTGCTCCACTTGAGATTTCTGAGAAGATTGATTTGAGAAACCCCTCTCCGAGTGATTTGAGTTTAAGATCCATCGAGAGAAAATCAAGAGCCCAAACTTAGACAGTGGTTTAGCATCACAGTAGTTCTAAGTGAGAGTTCTTGTATCCCTTACTCTTGAGAGCTGCGCACTCTCTAGAAGGATAGGTTTCGGCTTCGAGTGTTGAAGAGTTGTTGTCTTCACCGAGCCAGATCTTCAGCAACCAAGAGTGATTGTGGTTCGCGAAGGTCGACCGAAGGTTTGGAGATCACCGACAAGGATCTACCATGAGTGAAATCAACCTGAGTCTGATTAGCTCTGCGTTGAAGGAGAACGGGGTGAAGAGAGTTTATCTTCCGTGTTAAGTCACAGCCCCTCCAACCAGACGTAGCCCTTTGGCAGAAGGGTGAACTGGTCCACCAAATCCGACTGTCGCCATCGAGCACCACTGGTTCATTCTTCTTCACTGCAATTCCCTCAACAATTTTTATTCGAGCTCTGTGTTGATAGTTATCTGTTCATTTCACTCTGTTGTCAACATCACTTATCTTTGTATTCATTATGTTTCACTCTCATCTCTTGTATTCACTCGTGATCATCATACTTGTATGTATGCACCATGTTGTGTCTTGTTGTACTACATTTGTTTGCATGATGTATTACCCTCATCGTAGTTAAATCTATCGTCTCTCATGCTCGTACTATCATTTTATCCTTCATCAAGGAATATGCTTCTGACGAAGAAGATTGATCTAGTCTATTTCCTTCAATACTCTATTCCACTACCGTGATTGGGATAAGTTTCAAAACTTTTGAAAGAAATTTTGAATCTCCCATTCACCCCCTCTGGTCGATATACTCTCGGTCCTAACAATTGGTATCAGAGTAGGTACTCATAGTCTCTGTTTATTAAAGGTCTAATGTCCTTGGAGTTTTGAGTATGTCGTATGCAGGTAGACCCTTGCACTCTGAAAGATTTCTCATCTTCGATGGAAATGACTATCTGTACTGGAAGGAACGAATGAGAATCAGAATTCAGGCTATCAACTATGATCTGTAGCAGATTGTGGAAGATGACTGCACCATTCAGCAACCGAACAATCTCAACACTAATGATAAAGCAAATATGAAGTTGGATGCACAAGCAAAAGATATCATCTGTGGTAGTCTATTGAAGGACATTTTCTTTTGGTTCCAAAGACTCAACACTGCAAAGAAAATTTGGGATGCCATCAATGATGCTCATGAAGACTTTGTTGCTAGATCAGATCCCCACATTCAAATGTTTCGTGCTATGTTCACGGGATTCAGAAGTCTTCGTAAAGAAATTGCTATGGAACTCACTGATCGATTGAAAAACATTGTCGAAAGACTACATCAGCGAGGAGTAAGTGATATCACCGATAGAGATGTGGTCAACAAGCTTCTCATTGCTCTTGATGAATCCTTCGATCCTATAGTAGCCAAAATCAAACAAAGACCAAACTATGAAGAGCTTCACTATTTTGAGGTTATAACATTGTTGTTTATTCATGAGGAAAAGATGGAACTAGAAAATGCCAATCAAGAATCTTCTTTGGAAAGTGAAGCAGAAATTCTCTCACACTATGGCAGTTTTGAAGAAGAAGAAGATATTGAGAATCAACACACCATCACTAGAGAACTTGAAATGCTCACACAAAGGCTAAGTGATCTCAAAAGACAGAACTTGTATATGGTGAATGATAATGAAGATGACATGCCAGAGACGTCAAGAAGAAGATTGCCTCCGAAAGATATGAAGTGCTTCAAGTGCAAATTATACGGTCATCTCATCGCAGATTGCCCTGGCTGGGAAGGAAAACCTAGCAACAGATGGAAATATCTTCACTGCTGTGGTTTTACGTGAGTGGATCGTCATACTAAGCTCTCGAAGGAAATTACATCTCCCTCATCATCTTCTTCGACGAGACCAGTCACTAATGTGAAAGCCAGAGCTACCATTGAATCAAATATGAAGAGGACGTCACGGCTAAACAGAGCTTGTGCTGATCTGACTCTGGACTTTGAAGAGGAGGCAACTGACACTAAATCAGATGATGAAGAATTCTACAAAAGGATTGGGAGAAGCAATGCATATGTTTCCATTAAATCATCAAAGTAATCCTATGAATCAAACACTGATGATGATGACACTAGTGGTGATGAACTAATCGCATTCTGTCTCATGGCAAAATCCTCAAAGGATCAGGTATCAGCAAAACACCAAAAATCCATGAATGGATACTCTCCTAAATACATTTCTTATGCTAAACTTGTTAAAAATGGAAAAAATTCAACAAGATGAGCTTGAAATTCTTGACAAAAATCTTAGGAAAACTGAAGGATTACTGGTCAAAGAGATGGAGAAGAATCAAAACATGATCAAAGAGCAAGATGCTTCTTCTTCTACTATTGATGATCTTACCACTCAATATGATTCCCCCCAGTTGACTACGAGAGTTTACCAGATGAACTCCTTAACATGAATCAAGAACTCGTGTCACTGAAAGAATCTCATGACGAGCTGATGTCAGAAAAGGCTTCTCTCTTCGCCAAGCAATCAATTCGTATTCCTGATGATTTTGTTCCTCCATGCTTAAAATGCCTAGAATGTAGCAATGCTAATTCACATGCTGAGACCTCAAATGCTAGTATCAACAATACTGCAGTTACGAATGATACTCCTAACCCCTCCTTCGAGGAATATGCTGCTATTGTTGATGAAAATTGCAGGCTAAAGGACTTGCTTGAGACAGGAATGCTAGGAAGCCAAAAGGGCATCAAACTCTGTGTGATGTGCTCAAGAAGTCAATACTGCAAAAAAATCCTCAGAAGGAAGGATTGTGTTTCGAAAGGAAACTCAATGTTGATGGAACATACTGGACTCCCAAGTAATATCCTCGAACAAGTTGGATTCTTGCCAAAAGCAAAACACTCGAACCTGCAACTCTATCAGGATATGATTCTCCCACTCCCACCATTTCTGATGAGTCTGATGACTCTAATTATAAATTGTTCAAACAATAGAATGGTGAGATATTCGCTCGATATATTTGGACTAACTGTAGGTCAGGCTCACCCAAGAAACAAATATGGGTGAAGAAATGTATTATTGAAATCTATGTGTCACTGCTAACTTGAACATGCGGAGTAATTCTCTTTGAAACAGTGGTCATCATCCATAGAATGAGAATCGTTTAAAGCTTCAACAAAAGGAGTACATGGTGTACCTCCTTGAATCATTACGCTCATGTCTCTAGAAATAACTTCAATGCACATTCATATGATTACTCTCAAATTGCACACGTGTATTACATGTACCACTGAAAGAACACACCTGCTCAGACGAAGAAAATGAGGTCCTCGTTGCCCACACAAGTGTGGGTTGCAAAGAAGAACTAACTCTCTCTTGCAGGAGATATCTCAGGGATCTACTTTGTTCATCTCTTACCCTGAGATCTATTCTTGGTGCTAACTCTTTATGTGTTCTCTTGAATTTTTGTTCTACGTGTTTGTGTTTTTCATTAGTTTGGTTGTGTTTTGTTTCAGACTGTGTTTTCCTCGTCATAAACATGCAACGTGATCTGAAGATGATTTCAATCCTACGTCCTTGGTCGCGAATGAAATCAACTTCAAAACTTTATCTGTTTTGGCGTGTGCGCTTCCTCAAACCTTCTGGCATTTTGTTCTGTTACCGAGATTTTCACAGGAAATGGCTGACACGTGCCCACAATCTCCTGATTGTGATCTCGTCCATTGAATGTGCAATGTCTCGTTCTTTTCGGATGTGGATTTCGAAGGGTGCGGTTTCTCCCACGGGCTATATAAACCCCCCGTCCAGGCTTGTTCCTCCTCTATTCTCTCATTGTTTGGCCTCAAACCTCTCCTCTCGCTCTCCGTCCGAGCCCGTGCTCAAAGCAGCGTCGATGACAAGCCTTGCCATGCAACTCCGGCGAAGCCCCGTCACCGTTGGTCACGCCAGTGTGGTATTTCTTCTCTCTCGTGCTGCCATAGTTGATCTGTATTGCCAAGTTAGGGCATAAAGATATGGAACTAGCCCTATCCCTCTTTTGTTCTAGGGTTGTTCGTCCCGATGCCATTTATCTTGTTTTATTTTCATGCGGTAGATAATTAGGCTTCACTAAGTGGTGACTTGTATGGTTTGTAGTTGCTCCTCGTACTAGTCAGTTTGGATCTAGGGTTCATGTGTTTTACGCCGAAAGATTAGATGAGATGCTTATCTGCCTTTGGTGCTATGCAATTTTGTCGATGATATCTTTCGAATATGCATACCATGTATTCCTTTGCTATTTCCGAAAAATTATGTATTCTGAGTCAAAATGCTTTTGTGCATGTTTGTGACCTTTTCTTGTTTTTCTCTCAGGAGTGGTCATGGAAAAAAGTTCGGAAGAGTATTATGGGTCCGAAGAAGAAATTTCACAGCAGGCGCTTGTGGCTGAAAGAAAAGCTGCTAGGCCACCGAAAGTGCCGAAGAAGAAATCTGAGTCAGAATCAGCTGGAGAAGAAGATGATATTCCCTCCCGCACACAGTCAGCTAGAGGATGAGAAAGTCACTGGTTCCAAGACTCTGCTTTCTAATGGAAATCCCAAGAAGGGAGGTCGCGGTAGAGAGAGGAACACCGCGGCGGAGATGTTTGACCCTAAAACGTACAGAACTCCACCTGGAGTAGAAACTGCCCAAGAAAGAAACAACAGGCTGAAGAAGATTCACCATCACTGGGCAAAGAAGTGGTTCAACTATGAGAATGTCCGAAGGAAATATCAGATTCTATTTGCATTCACTCCACCCTAGAACAACTACATTGCAGAAGGCTGCCTAGGTCAGGACGATGAAAAAGTAAGGCCAGCTCCTCCTCCCAATGCTCACGCTGATTCTTTGAAGACGATTGCTGATTTTCCCGAGGAGGTTGCAAAGATGGAAAAGGCCAAAGCCAAGAGTGAGGCCAAAGCTGCAAAGAAGAATCAGGTGGAACAAACACGTGCAAGAGAAGAAGTAAAGGGCGTCTGCCCAAAAAGAAAAGAAGAAGAGGAAGTATGTTTCTCCTGGAGCTTCGAAGAAAAGTCTGTTGCTAGAAAGTCAATGAAGGCAACATTTGCCTCGTTTGATGATTCTTCTGATGATAATGCTGGCGAAGAAATTCCCAAGTATGATCAAAGATCTTTGCTTGACAAGCCGTACCAAACACCCTCGCCAGCAAAAGTCTCACCTCTGTTGAGATCTTCACTGAGGCTTTCTCCTGTGCCATCAGATAAACCTTCGGGTTCAACTGCCCCAGCAGCAAAGAGAAAGTTGTTTCCCGGTGAAAAAGCTACTGCTGCTTCCAACAAGGCCAAGACAATTGTTCCTGCTTCCATAGAGGAATTGGAGTATGATTTTGATCTCATCTTTGATATCATTGAAGGAGCTTCCTATGATGCAAGCTGAGTTGAGCAGTTTGGGTCTGCCTAAAGATGTTACCAAGATTGTAGCAAAGCACTTCTCTGAGCTGAGTGAAATCACCAACGAATTAAACCAGGCTGTCGAGGACAAGAAACTCCTCGAGCAAATGAGGAGGGATGCCAAAACTGAGCCTGAAAGAAAAGACGTCAACAAGGGGATTCTCGAGATTACCCAGGCCCTCACAGTTATGAGGAATAACAAGATCGAGTAGCTCTCTAAGCTGAAGATGGATGTTTCTCAGCTTTGTGATCGAAGAAATGATGAGCTGAAAGTCAAGCAGATCTTGCTCGTCGAACAGAAAGAGAAGAGAAGCGTCAGAATGCTAAGGGCAGAGCTCACAACCCAAAGACAAGCTCAGACCGTCGCATTCAACCTGTAGCAACTAATGCTCATGTTGATTCAAGTGCTCCTCTGTAACAGATACCTCCATCCCCTCATCCTGAGGAAGAAAACAAGACACAAGTTGAGCCTGTGGTAGTTATTATTCCTACCTCAGATACTCAAGAACCTGATGTGGTGGAAATGTTTCTCAACAATACCGACGAAGAAAATGTTATACCTAAGCAACAAGCCCTAGAAGAAAAAGTTGACAAAGAGATTGAGATGGAGAAGGCAGTTTCATCGCCTCTGAAGGAAAGTCATGCTGAGCCCTCTGGATCTACCAAGGAGGATGAGGAGGTTGAGGGGGAGCAAATTGCTTCCCGAGGAAATACCACCCCGGTCTCCTCATCTGGTGCCCCTACCCAGATGGAGGTTGACCCTGCTCCTGGTTCTTTGGCTTCACAGCCAGAACAGGAAGAAAGGAAATTGGAAGAGCCGATGGCTCACGAAGAAGTAGCTCAAGCAGTAGTACAGCTGTTTTTCCCCAGCTAGTTGTACCTCCAGTTTTGCCACAACAAACTTAAGGTGAAAATGTAGTGAGTCTAGTGACAGAAGGAGTTGTTATGCCTCCTCCCACTGTGGGTTCACCGAAAGAAAAGGCCCTAGTGCCTGAGAATGAAAAAGCCGTTGAAGGAGTTCCAGCGAAGGAAAGTGAAGGACGGACTAGTGCTCCCAGGCCATCAGCTCCGGAGAAGGCGACAAGGCCACTTGCTCCATTAAAGTATATTGATGAAAATGCGCCAGCTTCTGATGATGTTCAGCCGATGGAAATTAGTGAGGAAGAAATTCGGAAAAATTCCCAGGAGTCATTTCCACTATTTCCAACTGAGTATGGCCCCAATGGCCACGCATTCAATGAATAGCTTCATTCCTTGAAGCTTGCATTATTTGGGGTCAGCCCTTATGAAGGAGAAAAGACTTCACTGTCACCGAGGTTTTGGACTGAAGAACAAGTTGTCTATTATGCTTGGATCTTGTTTGGCAAGCACATAATTTTCGATCATAAGATATTAAACTTCACTGAACTAGAAGGAATACCCTGCTTCCATCATGCAATTGAGCATATTGAACATGCTCTCCAGAAGGGATTCATGCGTTTCAATCATGGCTGGAACAAAGAGATTATCTTTCTGTTCTATGCCATGCTTTATATCTTAGGATATCTTGGCAACACCTCATCCTGGACTCTTGAGTAGATGACAGGCAGAGAAAGGATTAAATGTTCGGCAGATCAATTTTTGGCACTGATAAATATTCCTCAATGTGAGTTTGACAAGGATAGAAAGCACATAGTGCATTTCTGGGATGTGTCTGAAGCACAACTCCCCGTACTGAGGGGTCCCACCATGGTTGGTGATGAATGCATTGATGTTGATCTGAAGAAGTTGGCCTATGACAACAAAGTGTTATTTCACATTTTGTGCAATACTCTTACGCCAACGAACAGACCGAATTCCATCAAAGGCATTGTGGGAAATGCACTTGTGGCCATGTCTCAAGGGATTAAGTTTGTTATTCCTAATCTTTTAATTCCAAACCTTGCATGTGCAGCTGACAGCCCTCAGTCTTTGAAGCCCTATGCTCCATGGATCATGTTTGAGATCGGGCAGCTTACTCATGAGAAGTTTTTCTGGGCTTATGTTCCGAAGGTATTCCTGCCACCAGTTCATGATACTCTGTGCATTGTGAAGGATACTAGAGGGGCGAAGGAACCTATTGCTACTGTTGTGGATGCGTCTACATCTGATAATGCACCAAAGGTTAAGAAGGCTAGGGTTGTAATCCCTCGCGATGAAAATCCATCTCTCTATGAGATTTGCATTCGCACTCAGCAGACACTTGAAAGACACATTAAGCTGGATAGAAAGGAAAAGGTGGAGTTAATGACTGAGCTGAATTTGCTTCACAATCACACTCGCCAAATTCTTCTTCATGATAAGGAAGAAAGGAAGCGCTCATGAACCCTGCTAAGGAAGCATTACTCTTGCAAGGACTTAGCTAAACAGGGCATATTGAAGGAGTGTGACTACCTGGACTTGCTTGCTGTTCCGCGTATCCGAAGACAAACTCCGGTGCTCCCACACCGTTCTTCTTCTACGGACATGTTATTTGTCAGAAATGATGATGATATTGCAGATATAACCGGTACTCTTATTTTCAAGCTAGATGTTCATCACTCAAAGTCTTCCAGAACTCAAGCTGCCACTCATGCCTCTACCTCGACCATTCCTCACTCTTTGGATCCTGATTCGTCGAGTGGTTTTAATTCTCATTCTAAGGATTCTCCCACGGAGTAGCAGTACAAAAAAAATCACTTCCGTGATGATACGCGTTTTTCACAGTAGGTCGCATTTTTTGTCATGCATGTACATCCATGACAAATTTATGACAGAATCAAGATAGTCATACTTGTGCTGTCGTAGAAGTGTTCCATGACATTACCAAAATTATCATCACGGAAGTGTCCACTTCCATGACGATAAATCGCGCATCACAGAAGTGCTTTCGTCAAGGGTGACCGACACGTGGCATCCACCGTAACAGAACACCGTTAAGCTATCGGGTCGGGTTTTGGATCCGATAACCCGTTAACAGCCCCGACCAATGGGAAATTCCACGTGTAAAATTCTTATTGGCCGGATGAAACACGTGTCAGCTCATCAGTGGGTCAGATAGGCGCCTATGATACGTTGACACGTGGCACGGCCCAACAGAGGCCCATTCCTGTGAAAAGGCCGACCCGTTTGACTTGACCAAAAGCTGGCGGGCCGGCCCATGGAAAGCCTGTTAACGGCCTGTTCGCATATAGCTCATTTACAGCCCGCTAACCCAAGGCCCGTTACGCCCTATCTGAATTAGGCCCAGTAGGGTCATCCGGGCCATCCAATATGATCCAGCCCGTTTTCACTTATGGCCCATGTATAGCCCATGACGTCTTTCCGCCCATATGAGGCCCTTTGTAACTCTTGGCCCATTAGCGGCCCGTCTTTGGCCCGCCCGTAATGAATAAAGGTATTACTTTACACCCATTGGCGGCCGTGGTGAAACTGGCCCGTAATGAACGATGTATCACTTTATACCCATTAACGGCCCGTTATTCCGTTGGGCGTTTCCATTATGTTATCTTTTGGCCTTCTCAGTGCCCATTTATTCTTGGGCTCATTTGCATCATTCGTTTACTTACGGCCCGTTACTGTCATTTTCTGCTTGTGGGCCAAATTCAGCCCGTGGTTACAGTCGGCCCGTTTGTAGTCCGTTAATACGTTGGGCCGTTTTCATAGCGTCATCAAATACGACCTATTAACGGCCCATTATGGTCAGCCCATAAAACGTACGATTTCCATTAAAGGCCCGTCTACGGCCCATTAAAGGCACGTACAAGACCCATAAATGAGTCAGCGGCCCATGGATCCTACGAGACGTACAAGGCCCATGGATCCTACGAGACGTAGAAGGCCCATGGATCCTACGAGACGTAGAAGGCCCATGGATCCTATGAGACATAGAAGGCCCATGGATCCTACGACACGTAGAAGGCCCATGGATCCGACGGCCCGTGAAGGGCCATGGTCTGGCGAGTTGGCCCCCGTTTGAACGATATAGCATATTCAAAGAATTATCCTACTCAATACTATCACCTCTAAAAAGCATACACTATTACAACAAAGAGATCAAGGCATAGAAAGGTAGAATAATCCTACACTATACAATAAAGAAATTACAGCCAATTATACCCACTTGGCATTATGGTTCGGCAAAGGTGATAATAAAGCATACACAAACAGCAAATTACATACACTGGGCAAATACAGCTCATACATCATGGACGCGCATCAACTTAACTCCATTTGAACTATAATCTCTTCAGAAAATAGGATTGGCGGATTCGGATAGCACAAATTTCAGTCTGCCAAAATCTCCAATTCCTTCATGGTTACCTCGGTGTCTTGTTTCATTTTTTGACTCACGCATCTAGTACTGCATGTCCGGTCTCAACTTGTTGATTATCGTTGACAATCATGTACACGTTGTCTTGCCACCTCTAGTTGATGCTCGAGAACATCGGCACATTCCAATTCCAATCCATAATCATTCGGTAGCAGCCATGCCGCCTTTGCCGCCAGATCTTTGTGTTGATGTCACTTCATCACGAAATGTTTACGTAAGTACACATGACTAGGGCAAAAATATAGTTACAACGATTAAGCGAACAAGACACTATTTTGTACTACATGGCAAAACAGGACTAACAATAATGTTACACGTCACTTTCAAAAAAAATGTTACACGTCATGAAGCATAAGCAGGTGATATTTTAAAAATTATAAAAAAGATAGTTTCTGCAGCCTGCATACAGAAATCCCTCTTAGCTCACCAGAGGAGCATGATGTTGGGGCCCAATCGAAAACACAGACAAGTTACAAATTTAGACAACACATTGCGTATAAGTAAGCAAGTAGTTGGCCATTCTGTGCCTCATACAAACATACTACAGCAGGCAAAACTATGCAATCATTAGCGTAGTATAAACTAGATTGTGAGCCTCATGCAATAATAGTTGGTTAATAGACTTCAAAGCTTCAGGCACACTTCGGCAGAGTAATTAAATGGTAAGGCCTTTAATTATGTCAACTAATAGTGACACAAGTATCGAACATCAGGTATGATTATTTGGGCATCTCATTAACTGAGGAAAAATAAAGCAATTTAAAAGAGAAAATTAACTATGCCTGAAACAAACAAGGAATTGAACTATTGAGTTGCATACAGTGACTTACCTTAGCAGGTTGAAGAGGCTCGGTAGCAGCTCCTACTTCTCTTACAAGGCTCCTTCCTAACATCTTGTACTTGGAAATCTTCAATCTTATCTTCATTGCACCCCCTCTGCAAGGTGACACAAACTAGTTACTTGTCTCCTTGGAAGATAAATATGCATACTTTCCAGTCTGTGAACAAAAAAAGGATGAGATTATAAGAAAACAACAACACATAATGAAACATGCCGCATCTCTTGCACTTGCACACAATGAAATGAGCATTTACTATGTCTGCACTATGTAAAAACTAGGCATACCTTGAACTGGATCTCCGGTACTCTTGGAGAGCCTCTTGTAGTGTCTGACCAAACCTTTATGTCACCTATGAGTTAGACAAGGCCCCACTACAGCAGCCCTTAGTGTTTAAATCATTGACAAGATCAGTTAGAGTGTTAGGTCATCAAGTAATCAAAGCAAACAGTCCTAGTATGGCTGGCTGATGCAAACAAGCAATTGAACAGATGTGTGAGCAAATCTTACATATCAAGAAAAGAAGCAAAGAAGGAGGCTTAAAGACCATCACTTGGTGACCCAGATTTAAGGAACCTTTGAAACATCATGTGCAATGTATGAACTAACATAAACATTGCATATTCCAGTTCTACAATGGAATGCACATGTATTAGGTTATGCCATGTATGATGATGCCTAAATGTACAGATAGCGGCAGGAGTGTTTCATCATTGCACGCACAATTGAATTGCGGGTTAAGGGCAGTTCGATTCCGTCTTTTCGTGGCATATTTTCAAAATAAGCCATAAAAGATGTAAAGAAGTCATTTTTGAGTTATGGGCTTGGGCTTAACTAATTTAAGCTTTGGAGGGGTGTTTGGGTAGAACCTCACTAAAAATTGAAGGGAAGGGAATAGTGAAATGACCGTTGTACGCCTATATTACACTCAAAATGCAGCTAGCGGCCTTGCGTGTCACACGACCCTCAAGTAAAACAAACACGCAAGCATTCATTGCCCTGCCCGCTTGCATCTCCTCTCCCCTTTCCCTCTACCTCAATCCCACCTGCAACACTAGGGTTCCTCCAACAGCTGTCATGCCGCCATCGGTCCCATCTGGCCAGTCCTCGGCGATGCTATGTCCAGCTAGGCTACATGGCCCGTGGTAGGGGCAAATCTCCCTGGCTGCTCCTCCCTCTGGCGCCGCCCCTCATTCTCATGGTCTCCAGCAGCTGATCCACTGTGGTTCGTCCAACGCACTACTCCGGCGGGTGCAACTACGGCTGATGCCACACTGCGGTAGAAGGCACCTTATTCCCCCTCCCCTCCTCCCAGGCCATGGCCTTGAGGTGTTGTTGAAGGATGAGCTCATCCAACAAGGTGAGGATATCCTCTGATTTTTTGCCAAATTTTCATTCTGATCCACTATACGATGAATTGCTATGAGTACGCTTCGCTGCTATATGATGCATTGCTATGAGCCGCCTCCTGCTGCTATATGATGAATTGCTATGAGCTGCCTTTGTATGATGAGTTTCTATGAGCTTTGCTGCTATATGATGAATTGCTATGAGCTGCTACTGCTGCTATATGATGAGTTGTTACAAGTCGCTCCTGCTGCTATATGATGAATTGCTATGAGCTGCTCCTGCTGCTGCTATATGATGAATTGCTATGAGCTGCTTCGCTGCTGCTATCGATGAATTGCTATGAGCTGCTTCTTTGGTATAAGATGAATTCAGACTATCTTCTTTGTATGATGAGTTGCTATGAGCTGCTTTGCTATATGATGCTTTCAGGTGGTGCTGCTATACGATAACAACCAGCTACTTGGACCATCGAATTTCAATAAATAATTGTTCTTCATTTAAATGTGGGTCATGCGTTCTTTGTTTAAATTAGGCAATGGGATCTCTATGGAAAACATTGACCAAAGTAGATTGTGCCAAGTAGATGGTATCTTTGTATTTGCATTTTGAGCAAATAGTGATGGTCATTTTCCTATCATATTAATTATTGCTTTGGGTTCAATTTGTGATGTTTGCAAGTCAAATTAATTTCCATATGGCCAGCAAAATGAAAAAATATAATGCAATCTAGACTTTCCAGATCATACCAAAGATAAGCTGAAAACGCAATGAAAAGAACTGGTTGGCTTATTACATGGAGCTTATATTCACAGGTTCTTATTTTCTTAGGATAACTCGTAATAACTGTCCCTAAGAAACTTGGCTAATAGAACTGGCATACAAATAACATGTCATGATGATTGCAATGGAGGAGTGACGTACCATAGCACACTGTATAGGCTCACCGCCGCCTCTCCTTTTTTTGCGATGTTCCATGAAATTGCCATATACATCTTGTACTTTTACATTGTGTAACCCAATCTGCAAGTTGACACGGCTAATTTCAGACATCTCTACATGGTACTACATTGCATATCCCTTGCGCATATTTAAACCACCAATTAACGATTGTGTGCGTACCATAAACTAGCCATGACTCTGTATGCTGGACTAGCAGGCACTCTAAGGGAGCCTAATATGTAGTGCACTGGAATTCCTGCATGCCACCTACGATTTTGTGTAATGTACTGCCCCTATTCCTAAATATATGTCTTTGTAGAGATTCCAGTGTGGACCACATATAGATGTATATAGATGCATTTTCGAGTGTAGATTCACTCATTTTGCTCCGTATGTAGCCTAAAGTGGAATCTCTAGAAAGATTTATATTTAGGAGCAGTGCGAGGTAGTATGATGTATGACATCTACATATCTAATTTAGCAGCGAGTAGTAGAAATCATTGTCTGCACAAAGGGATTACTGGTCGAAAATCCTAGCAAAGCACAGAACAATACAAGAGAGAGAGAGGTGCGCTTACAAGATCATAGCAATGCCTCAGTCCAGGATCTTGGTTGGCCAAGCTGTTAGATCCAGAAGAAACATCGTCCTTGTAGTTTTTGCCACCGCATAACAGTGACAAATGACCGGTTAGTATATTTGAAGTACATCAGGCGGTGATGCTTTGGATGAGTTTAAAGGTGACAATTACCTAGGCCGTGGCGGGTGCTTGGCATCTCTCCAGGGCAGTGGGAATCAGGTTAGAAATGTCGAGGGTGATGACGCCATACCGGGCCGTCTTGGGTCCCGAAGGAGATCTAGAACCGTCGAGTAGGATGTTTGTGGAGCGGCTCCGCTAGGGTGGACTACGGTGTGGGCAAAGCGGATCTATGGCCGTGGACGAGGGCGTAGGTGAAGCTGCTCCGGTGGTTGGGTTAAGGATGGTGTCGATGGCCGAATCTGCTGACGTGGACGGTAGCGTCGAAGCTGCTCCGGTGGTTGGGTTAAGGATGGTGTCGACGATGCGGATCTGCGGCCTTGGACTGGGCGTCAGAAGCTGCTCCGGTGGTTGGGTTAAGGATGGTGTCCACGATGCGGATCTACGGCCGTGGACGGGGCATCAGAAGCTGCTCCGGTGGTTGGGTTAAGGGTGGTGTCGACGATGCGGATCTGCGGCCGTGGACGGGGCGTCAGAAGCTGCTCCGGTAGGTTGGATGAGGGTGCGAGGAAGCGGATCTGAGGCCGTGGACTTGTGAGTTGGCCAAGCAGCCCAGTAGGGTTGAGAATGGTATAGACGAAGCTACTCCGATAGGGTTGACGATGGTGTCGGCGAAGCGGCTCCGGTAGCTAAGGTTGAGGAAGGTGTCGGCAAAGCGGCTCCGGTAGGGTTGAGGAAGGTGTCGGCGAAGAGGATCAGAGGTCGTCGACGGGGGCGTCGGTGGGGCGGCTCCGGGGGGTGTGGACGAAGCGTCTCCGGTGGGGAAATCTGAATGAGCAGCTGCGAGATCTTGCGCCTTGATTGGCGAGAGTACGGCGAAGCGATCAGCGCCGTGGACAAAGGCTGGCTTGAATGGGCGTAATGCAGTGGTGGATGAGCAGTCTACTTGTTTCTAGGGGAGGTGGGAGGGTAGATGCGGCCATGAAGCAGATCCGTGAGGTGGATGTCACTGGCGATGAATGGGCTATGGTACGCGGTGGATGAGCGATCTAGGGTTTCGAGAGGAGGGGGAAAGAGGCGATGAAATGCAGACGGCGTGATGTAAGATGCTACGGTGTTGTGGAGTTAGTCGTTTTATGGGAGGGAAGAGGAAATGGGGGTGCCGTAGTGGGGGAACTGAAGTTACCAGCAGCCCCGACCTATCATGTAGATGAGGCCGGTATTGTAACTGTTGGTCTCCGTGCACCAAGGACAAAAGGGGGATTTCGCATGCTAAAGACTAAGGTGGCTGAAATTTTAGAAGGAGGCGGGAGATTTTGCCGCCCGCGGGATCGTTAGTATCCAGTTTCAACTAAATTTGGACCGTGTTAGCGGGAAGGTCATGCTAGACTGTGTACATGGGGCACGCGTCAGCAGTTAATAACTAGTGTGAAGTCCACCCCAGAAAAAAAGACAATAACTCGGGATGATGCGCCGATAACTTGGGCGTTCACGGTAGCGCGCCAATCGTCTGGGTGTAGTGGCGAGTTCACAAAAAAAGGGATCAAACACTCAGCCTATGTATTTCTCGTGTAAATAGATAACTTAGTGCCATTGGTTATTTACTTTAAACATAATGCATTGACGTGTTAGTGTAGAGGCGCACAAAAATAAATGGATATTGTAGTCAGCTACTTAAGAGTGTTACCTCCTATGATTACATAGCCTCCATTTCATAAATTGCATACCCGTTGAATTCATATATGAATATTACATATATTACTTCAAAATAGAAACTTAAATCATCCAAGACTAATGAATTTGAATGCAAGAGTAACAATGGTGCATATACACAGTAGCTACATTGGTTGTTTGAAGAAACATCACCGTAACTTTGGCATGCACAACTGAAAAGGTTTATTTAAATAGAAAAAATGTGATATGTGAGTGTCCAATCTTTATAGCGTTGAATCGATATTGTACCTTTGGCCACGATCTGAAGTAGATATTGACTTATGTTCGAGCGATGCACGCCCACGATCGCTAGATAGTGATACGTGAATGAATTGTGCAATCTCTCTCACACACATACATATCTCATTTCCTGTGGGCATCGGAATCACACACGCCAAGACTTCGTGTATTTCTCTCCCTCCGTCGGGGAGTTAAATTCGCCTTTCTACCCGTCCTACAAGTCTCTCACACGTAAACACACACGCTCTCTATGTCTAACATGCCCACCCCTTTAATTCCGCCCACCCACAGCCACTAATGTCTCAAAGTATAATAATTTCTCTCACACATATGCTATCTACCTATCCCTTAATATAGCTAGATATGTGTCACACAAACTCCTTCTCCCTACTAGCAACATGCCCGTTGCACGGAACATCAAGATGCATTTGTATGAGAAGTTTATCTCGTGGGAGAAAAGGATAAACGAGGGAATGCCTTATTTGCAAATGCGGAGAGGGGTGTGGGTATCTTTTGCAAAATTGCCATAGTTTCCTTCCTGTCCGTCGGATATAAATCGGATGGCCTATATTGCAGGATGGCAGGAACACCATCATCACCAAATCTATTTTTTTATAAGAGTAGAGATATGTGAGTGTCACTGCCCCCCCCCCACACACACACACTGTCGGTGTCAAAACCGGCGGATCTCAGGTAGGGGGTCCCAAACTGTGCGTCTAGGCGGATGGTAACAGGAGACAAGGGACACGATGTTTTTACCCAGGTTCGGGCCCTCTCGATGGAGGTAAAACCCTACTCCTGCTTGATTAATATTGATGATATGGGTAGTACAAGAGTGGATCTACCACGAGATCGAGAGGCTAAACCCTAGAAGCTAGCCTATGGTATGATTGTTGTTCGTCCTCTGAACTAAAACCCTCCGGTTTATATAGACACGGATAGGGTTAGGGTTACCAGAGTCGGTTACAATGGTAGGAGATCTACATATCCGTATCGCCAAGCTTGCCTTCCATGCCAAGGAAAGTCCCATCCGGACACGGGACGAAGTCTTCAATCTTGTATCTTCATAGTCCAAGAGTCCGTCCAACGGTGATAGTCCGGACACCCCCTAATCCAGGACTCCCTCCGTAGCCCCTGAACCAGGCTTCAATGATGACGAATCCGGCGCACATATTATCTTCGGCATTGCAAGGCGGGTTCCTCCTCTGAATACTTCATAGAAGATTTTGAACACAAGGATAGTGTCCGGCTCTGCAAAACAAGTTCCACATACCCCCGTAGAGAGAATAACCTTTGCACAGATCTGCTGACGTATTCCGTGGCATGACATCACACCACGGCCAGGCCTTTATACGAATCGTTTTCTTGTTCCACCTCGGTCGTTTAGCGAGGCGGTTTCCTTAGCACGTCTTATCGGGCGAAGATCGTGCCCCTTATTCGAGATTCCCATCAATACGGACGTGGGTAACCCAACCGCGCCATTGATTACGGCGCTTGGGAGATAAGCGAGTTTTACCGGCTGGCGGGGACGCATAGCCGTCCGTCCATATAAGGATAAGGATCCACCTTTTCACCTCGCCTTCTTCCTCCTTTGCTCATCCATTTCCGCTTTTCGAGTTCCAACGACCAAGTCCGCACATCCCTCCTCAACCTCCTCCGGCCATGTCCGGAGCGGGAGGCAAGTGGATGGTCTCCTCCGTCACGGAGGGACAAGTCAAAAAAGCTGCGGAAGGCGGATACTTGTCCAGCGACATCGCGCACGGCTCCCCGATGAGGGGCAGCTCATTCCACCCCAGGCCCCATGAGAGGGTGGTGTTCCTCACCCACTTCCTCCATGGACTAGGTTTTCCACTTCACCCATTTGTCCAGGGGCTCATGTTCTACTACGGCATGGACTTCCACGATCTGGCCCCAATTTCATCCTCAACATCTCGGCGTTCATCGTGGGTGCGAGGCCTTCCTCTGCATCTAGCCCCACTTGACTTATGGCTGAAGACCTTCAATGTCAAGCCGAAGGTAGTGGGCGGCCGCCAAGCGAGTGCTTGGAGGTGCCATGGTTGGCAAGATGGCCAAAGTCCTATGGCTCGAGGGCTCCTTTGTGGAGACTATAAAGGGGTGGCAATCGGGGTGGTTCTACATCACCGAGCCGTCACGACTCTCAATGGGCGGCCCTGAATTCCAATCCGGCTTCCCACGGCTCACATCATGGAAAGAGATGGGCCTGGCGTGGGGTGATTCGAAGAGCTGTCCGACTCCAAACCTGCGTCCGAACCACGGTGGACAAGAATCTCGGGCTTGTCAATGTAGTCCAGGTTATGCTCATCCGCCGGATCCTCCCATGCCAACAACGGGCCTTCAAATTGTGGGAGTTCGATCCGCACAGCACCAAACTCTGAAAAGGCTCTTCGACACTACGTGCGAAGATGCTTGGAAGATCTTGTTCAAAGGCGCCGAGGCTCCCACATCCGCCATCGAAGATCGCGGATTCAGCTCATAGCCGCCAAGCTACCGAGGTAAGCTATTTTGCCCGTTATGGGACTCTTGTTTTTCATAGTTTGACTCTACGTGGGATCTAAACTCCCTTACCTTTGACAGGACTGGCGTAACACGTCCGGGCAGGTTAACTGTTCGGCTCCCTTGCCAGAAGACCCAGCGGACGCCCGCTTGACGGGGCTACTGGCTCCGGCACCTCATGTGGTGCCGGAGAAGAAGGCTAAGAAGAAGGCCACCGGAACTCGAAGGAGCTCCCGGCGCCAGGTGCTGTCGGACTCATCGTCCGACGACTCTGAGGCGGAATCCTCCCCTGAGGACGAGGAGGAGGAAAAAGCCTCTCCCCGGTGAAGGAGAGAAGAAAAGGAAGGCAGCACCGACTGGGGAGGCCGGAGGGTCCAAGAAAGGAAAGACCCTTCCTCCGGACTTCTCCACCAACGCCGACAACGACGAGGAGGAGTGGCCAACAAGGGCCAAGCCCCTGGCGAGATCGTAAGTGTCCGGACTCCGGAATAGCTCATGACTTTTTATTTGTCGCATAGTGTCTTCTAACGCCGAATATAACCATGTAGCCCGCCCAAGGACGAGCTCGCCGCTTCGTCGAGCGGCTCCCTGGATGTGAATAGCACTTCACTTCCGACCGCCTCCTCTCCTCGTGACACAGACGACACCGCGGTGGAGTCCTAAAAGGGCCCAGCCGAGGAGGTGGTCTGGAGGCGCCGCAAGCGACCTCCCGGACTCGAGGCGCAAAGGCCGAGACCCGGAGGGCTCTAAGTCCCGGCCATGCGGACTCCGTCTCGGAACCTTCATTGGTTCGAAGTCCGCAAGCGGCCCTTCGTAAGAATGGCAAGACTGCGGCGCCGGTGACCTCCGCCCATCCCGGGAGGCACCGAATAGCTTGTTGGAGGCGCCACGCCTCCGTCGACGAGGAGCACCACACTGCTATGAGTGTGGTGATCCGAAAAAGTTCGATCCGCCAAGAGCGGGCTGGTGGCATGTACCTGCCTTCTAACGGGCTTTGAGGTAAGTTTAGAATATGTAAAAATGTTACCGCATAAACCGTGGCCCCCGATGCTTAGTTCGGTGTTCGTAAAGAAAAAGCGGACCGAGGATCTAAAAGATATACGCAGGAGTCTAACATAAGTATGTCAATATGGGAATGCACGGCGCTCTTGACCTCTGTCGCCTTACCGCAGAGCTCAATGCATTGAAGCAGAGCCTCGGCGGTCGAGAACGAGCTCGGCCTTGCCAAGAAGCAGCTCGAGGATAGGGAAGGTAAGTAATACCTTATTAAAGTAATACCTTATAGAAAGGATTTGGTTGCAAAAATGACAGGACTAACGTGGGTATTGTAGGGGCCACGAACGAGGTGGCGACCCTAAAGGAAGCGGTGTCCATGGCCGAAAGCAAAGCAGCCGCGGAGCACACCGAGCGAGAGAAGCAGGAGGCGTGGGTGGCGGAGGTGCAGCAAGAGCTCCGGGCTCTCGTGGAAAAACACGAGAGTTTGGAGCGTGACTCGAAGACTCGAGAGTCCGAGCTCGCCTCGGCTCTTGAGAGTGCCAAAGCCGCTAAGGCCAAAATGTACTATGAGGGCGTCCTGAAGGGTGCCTGCCTTATAGCGGGTGAATGCTCCAAAGATGTAATTTTTGAATAGACTCGCATTCGTTATCCTGTACGCTGAAAACTTGTTCATATGCGCTAAGCAACGCTTGTGAATTTAAAATATTACCTTACATGCGGCCGTTTATCAAATTTGAGAGATGGCAAGTCGTTGGCTTCAGCCCCCATGCCACAGTCTTTGGGGTGTTCGGGATAAACTTGAGCGCTCTTGTTCCCATTCTTGGGTCCTTCGAGGGAGGCGCTCAACGCAACGAACAAGGCAACCGGACTATAGTGCTTGAATACTCTCACTTAGCCGTAGAATTCTATAATTTTAAATTTCGGCGAAGCCCCTAGTATTCGGAAGACCGAGTTCGGGGCGCTATCCATGCCTTGGCCGGACAATGCTGACTCCTCGCTCTAAGCGGCATAAGTCTTTAGGGACCCGAAAAAACCTCTCGAACAGCGACCGGCTCTCGCCCTATCATGACGGCCGGTTTAGCTTTCTCCACTTAGGTGCTCAACCCAGCTCAACCGAGGCACAATCGCAGTGGTTCTCCCAAATACTACCTTAGCCGATATAACGGAACGTAAGGTACCAAAACATGGGAGCCGGGCAAACCCAACTATTGACCCAAGACATGATTCGGAGCCGATGCATATAATGCTATAAGTTCAGGGTGCCACACTTGTGAAAGTGTTCAGACTTATCACACCATATTTTTGGGGTACTTAAGCCCCTGGTGTATTGGCTGTACCAAAGTGTACGGGTGCAACGTGTCCTGAATGAACATATATATAGATAAAAAAAGGAGTGCAATAATAGGCAAAAGCTATGGATTGTTTATTCAAAAAGGTACTGCAATGAAAGCAGAACGATACAAATAGTGCGATAAGCAAGGGATGGGACTATTTAACATGGCCCCCTCCAAGGGTAAGCTGCGGGATGGTATGTAAAACAGGTATAATGCTCGTAGTAGAGACCACCGGACACTCGGCGTAGCTACGCTTCCACTGGCTGTTGCATCGTGAGTTCGGCAATTCTAGTGCCGGACAGGCTTCGGAAAACGGAGTCCTGAAAGTAAGAGAAAAGAAGAAAGAAAAAGAATGACACAATCGGAGCCCACAGTGCGGTTGAGCCGCGTGCAGGCGTGCCGTGGTCGTGCCCTCCCTTATGCCCATGGTATCTCCAGAGCGTAGTTATGTACGTGGTAATCTTGGCTTCGCAATTTCGCGAGGGCTGGGGTTGGGGCCGGATTACTCGTGTGCTCGGATCGTGCCAGCGGTCTTGTTGTAGATTACTCGAGGCGCGCTTGACGGTGCGGACGTTTAGTAGCCGGACTCGAGAATTGCTGTGACAGGCTGCTTTGCACCTCACCAGCGAGGGCCGCCAGATGCTCCTCCGTTCGGAGAGAGCGTTCGGTGTTTCCATTGACCGTGATTACTCCTCGAGGGCCTGGCATCTTGAGATTGAGGTATGCGTAGTGCGGCACCGCATTGAACTTTGCAAAAGCGGTTCGTCCAATCAGTGCGTGATAGCCGCTGCGGGACGGGACTATGTCGAAGATTAACTCTTCGCTTCGGAAGTTATCCGGGGATCCGAAGACCACTTCGAGTGTAACTGAGCCTGTACAATTTGCCTCTACACCTGGTATGACGCCTTTAAAGGTCGTCTTTATGGGTTTAATCCTTGAGGGGTCTATGCCCATTTTGCGCATTGTATCCTGATAGAGCAGGTTCAGGCTGCTACCACCGTCCATCAGGACTCTAGTGAGGTGAAATCCGTCGATGATTGGGTCAAGAACCAATGCAGCAAATCTGCCATGGCGGATGCTAGTGGGGTGGTCCCTTCGATCAAAGGTGGTCGGGCAGGAGGACCATGGGTTGAACTTCGGGGCGACTGGCTCCATCGCATATACCTCCCTTAGTGCACGCTTCCACTCCCTTTTGGGTATGTGGGTTGCGTATATCATGTTCACCGTCCGCACTTGTGGGGGGAAGCCCTTCTGTCCTCTATTGTTCGGCGACCGGGGCTCCTCCTCGTCATCGCATGCAGCCCCTTGTCATTGAGTTCGGCATTTAACTTGCTCGCTGTTTGAAGACCCAACATTCCTGTTGGTGTGGTTGGCTGGTTTATAGCGGGTGCCATGTATTTGGCACGAGCGATCGAGTATTAGGTACAGATTGGACGGGCCCTGAGTATTTCTTTTGAACGGCTTTTTCGCTGACAGGGTATAGATACTCTGAATCCTGCATTGATTGCGATATCTTGACATTATCGCCGTTAATCTGGGCGCTTGTGCTTGTTGCGACGCCGACTTGCCATTACTGTCCTTGGTATCCGAACTACCGTGGTTTTTGGTCAAGTTGTTGCTACGAGCTAGCCAGCTATCCTCTCCGCCGCAAAAGCGGGTCATGAAGTGTTGTGAGGGTTGCCATGTATTTCGGCTTTTCCTGTCCTAGGTGCCGGGCAAGCCACTCGTCATGGATGTTATGTTTGAAGGCTGCAAGGGCCTCTGCATCCAGGACGATCGTGATTTGATTTTTCTTGGTTAGGAACCGTGTCCGATTGTCCGCCGATTCTTCCGGCTGCTGAATTATGTGGTCGAGGTCATCGGCGTCTGGTGGTCGCACATATGTGCCCCGGAAGTTATCAAGGAATGTGGCTTCCGTGTGCTCCCAACAACCAATTGATTCTGTTTGGCGGGCTGTTAAGCCAATGCCGAAGCTGGTCCTTTAAGCTTGAGTGGGAGGTATTTGATGGCGTGTAGATCATCACCGCGGGCCATGTGGATATGGAGGAGGTAGTCCTCGATCCAAACCGCAGGATCTGTTGTGCCATCGTATGATTCGATGTTTACGGGTTTGAAACCCTCGAGGATTTGATGATCCATAACTTCGCCTCGTGAAGCATAGTGGGTGTGCGGCGCCTCAGATTGAGCTATATCACGGCGCAGCTCAAATGAGCTTTGTCTCATCGTGTTCGCCCGCCGTAATTGTTGTATCCGGCGTGGCGGCTATCGTCGCGATGTCGTAGCGCCATACGATCCGTGAGATCGATCTTGTTTGCCTTGCCTTGTCCTCCAATATGTCTCGCAGTCCGCGCGTTTCCCCGTGCCTTGGTACTTTTCGAGCGACGCCGGGGTGCGGCTTGAATGGAGGGTCTAGAGGCCTCTCTGTCGCGACCACGGGGTGGCCGGTCGGCCGCATCATGCGCTGGTGATGTAGGTTTGGGTGATGCTTTCTCTAATTGGAGTAGCAGCCTGCGTTTTGGGTATCTCTTGGAGGGGCGTTCGAGTTCAGATTTTCTCTTGGCAAGGACTTCATCCATCATCGCCTAGCAAGTCTTGGTCAGCTCTAAGCTGCTGCTGCTTTTTCTTGAGGCTGTTTGCCGTGGCCATAAGCCTGCGTTTGAAACGCTCCTGCTCGGCGGGATCCTCAGCCACGACAAATTCGTCGTCGTCGAGGCTTGCCTCATGTTTGGAGGGAGTATATAAATATCATCCTCCACCTCCCTGTCCGCCGCTCTATCATGAGGGCTGGCTTCTCCCTCCTCCTGTGCTGAATCCTGCTGGAGGGGGTGGTCTTCGGCACTGTCCGGGGTGTTATTATCTCCCGTGCCGGAATCACCGTTTTTTCTGTGGCGGGATTTAGAGCGGCGCCGCTGACGCCGGCGCTTGGGCTGTTTCTTGGAGGGGTCATCCTCCGCTGTTCCATCGCTGTTCCCATCTTTTGGGATGTCCACCATGTATATGTCGTATGACGAGGTGGCCTTCAATGCCCTGTAGGCGCTGGTTCTTGGTCGTCTCCGATCATCGTCCATACCGTCGATGTCTTGGACTCGAAGTCGAGCATGTCGGTTAAATCATCGGCAAGTGGCTACAAAGTGGGTGGTGGGTGGGTGTTGAATTTCTTCGTCGTCCGCATCCCAACCTTCACCGACAAAGAGTCCGCCAGGGCTCTCTCGATAAAGAGAGAGACTTTAGTGAATTCAGGATGTCGCCAAAGGCGAGTCTTGAAAAGATGTCCGCGGCAGTGAACTCCATGACCGGCGCCCAATCGGATTCGATTGGCCGGGGCGCGGGAGGTTCAGAGTCCGGAGAGGAGTCCGGCACCTTGGAGTCACGGGATTCGCAAAGGACATGGATGGTGTTCGGCTCAATCGCCGTTGAGATTGTAGCCCCCAAGGCGATGTCCAGCCACTCTTCCTCGATCGGCGGAGTCGGCTCCGAGCTAAGGGTCGAAGCGGACGCTGGTGCGGCCTCCAGGAGCCTTTGTTGGTGAGAGCTAGATCGTGCCCATCGAGACAAGTCATGCGCTTGGGCGTGGCTCGAATCCGTCGAAGATCAAGTCTCCGCGGATGTCGGCCGTGTAGTTCAAACTCCCAAACCTGACCTGATGGCCGAGGCGTAGCTTTCGATCTGCTCCAGATGGCCAAGTGAGTTGGCCCGCAGTGCAAAACCGCCGAATACGAAGATCTGTCCGGGGAGAAAAGTCTCACCCTGGACCGCGTCGTTGTTGATGATCGAAGGAGCCATCGGGCCTAAGGATGACGACACAGGGGAACTCCCAATGAAAGCACCAATATCGGTGTCATAACTGGCGAATCTCGGGTAGGGGGTCCCGAACTGTGCGTCTAGGCGGATGGTAACAGGAGACAAGGGACACGATGTTTTTACCCAGGTTCGGGCCCTCTCGATGGAGGTAAAACCCTACTCCTGCTTGATTAATATTGATGATATGGGTAGTACAAGAGTGGATCTACCACGAGATCGAGAGGCTAAACCCTAGAAGCTAGCCTATGGTATGATTGTTGTTCGTCCTACGGACTAAAACCCTCCGGTTTATATAGACACGGATAGGGTTAGGGTTACCACAGTCGGTTACAATGGTAGGAGATCTACATATCCGTATCGCCAAGCTTGCCTTCCACGCCAAGGAAAGTCCCATCCGGACACGGGACAAAGTCTTCAATCTTGTATCTTCGTAGTCCAAGAGTCCGGCCAACGGTGATAGTTCGGCTACCCGGACACCCCCTAATCCAGGACTCCCTCACACACCCACACTTCCCAACACCGAAGGAGTAGGGTGACACCTCGATCTTGATACTAATCTATCGACTGGCTTCTCTCTCAAACATACACACACACTACCCGGCACCGAAGGAGTAGGGTGGCACATCGATCTTGATAATAATCTATCTACTCCTCTTTCAAACACACACACACACACACACACACTCGCTAGTTGTGCCTGCTCTGTGCCCTACCGACACTCTCGATCGTCTTTCTCTCCTCCCCCCAACAATGACAGTGAAGGGTGACAACTCGATCTGATCATAATCTGTCAATTGGTTTCTCTCTCAAACATTGTGTCTCGGTGCCTCGCTCGGTAGCCCCCTCGATATGTAGACTTCTCGCGCGCGCACAGCTGTAGTGACGATGACGCTGAACCCAGTGTGCCTTGTTTTTACCGGCCTCATGTGATAGTTTTCACCCTGTTTTCTGTTAATTAACAAGGCAACCTTTTCTTTGTTACTACTAGTAAATCTGAAATCATTCGGGGCAGACATAAAATATATCACTTCAACCCAATTATCACAGCAGCTATTTTGAACGAAATTAGCTAGCTGCCCGTGCGTTCCACGGAACATCAAGATGCATTTGTATGAGTAGTTTATCTTGTGAGAGAAAAGGTTGAACGAGGGAAGGCCTTATTTGCGAACGTGGAGAGACGTGTGGGTATATTTTTGCAAAATTGCCATAGTTTCTTTCCTATCCGTTAGATATAAATCCGATGGCCTATATTGCAAGACGGCACGCACACCATCATCACAAACTCTGTTTTCTACTCCCTCCATCCAAAAATACTTGTCATCAAAATGGATAAGAAGAGATGTATCTAAAACAATTTCCGGATGGAGGGAGTATTTGTCTTTTTAGAGATTTCAACAAGTGACTATGACCGGACCTTACCAACATACTCAAAAAAGTAGTCCATAATTTTGATGTTACCCTCTTTTCTTGGCGGTGCAGTGCCATCTGGATACCTCATAAATAAATCAAGGACAAATCAACCCCTTCCACGAAAAGACATACGGAGCAAAATGAGTGAATCTACACTCTAAAATATGTCTACATACACATCCGTATGTGGTAGTCCATTTGAAATCTGAAAAAGACAAATATTTAGGAACGAATGGAGTATATATAAGAGTAGACATGGAGATATATCTCCAAGCATGGTCTACAACAAAAATGTGTTGGGCTGGTTTAATACTTGATGCTCGCAACGATGACATGAGTTCAATTCTGTCTTTTAACTTTATATTTTTATATTATATATTACTCTAATTATTTAATATATACTTCTTCGCTATCGCACCGATAAATCGAACCCACAGTACTTAGAATACAAGATTAAGGATGGACTTGTTTCTTTTAACTTTCTAGACGGTTGTAGCCACCCTGCAAGTCACGTGTACACTGTACATGCAATTAACTTTTTTAGAGGGGCAATCATATAGGCAATTAACTCAAATGGATTGGATGTTACTCTATTATTTCCAGCATAAAGAGCACTCCAACGGCAGCCAGCAAATTTCCTACCGCTTCCTTAAGCCGAGGATTTACATCAAACGCCAAATGCATACATTTTACAACTCTAACCAACCAGATGAAATTCGTGCAAACACGGACTGATTTCATATAAGCATGAAGGATTTCGTATAAAAAGCCGGATCTTCATATAAACATGATGGATTTCATTACATTTACATGAACTAAGAGGTGCCAATCCGGCTCTCTTGTATAATTAATACTCCCTCCGTCCGGAAATACTTGTCCTAGAAATGGATGTATCTAGACTTATTTTAGTTCTAAATGGTCATCATGATCCCTTTGTCTTCCTCATGTCCGCTGACACTTGCGGGGTCGACGAAGGTCCTCGGAAGAGACGAAGCAGCAAAGAAACCACCTGAATTCGTGGTCGTCGCCTCGGCGGTGGCCTTCATGGGTCCCAAGTGGCGGCCGCCTCCCGTGTTCTACTTCTCCTTGATGATGGCGGCAGACACGGAGAAGCTGGCCACCGACTCGTCACTCTCCATGCACCCGGCTTCTGTCTCTGCCTGCATGGCGCTGCCGCAGGCACGGGAGGCGCGCCCACAGACATGAGAGGCGCGGCCACCGCAGACACTAGTGGAGCGGTACGACACGGCAACGACGGCGATCGTACCGGCGTGCTCGCCGCAGTGCCGGCGTGGAGCAACTCGCCACTCCTCATCGAGCTGAACTGGAGCGGCGAGTTGCTGAACCACGCGCCTGCTTGCGGCAAGCCCCAGCTCCGTCCGGGCCAAGCGAGGTTGGTGAAGCACCGAGCGGCCTCGCCCGTATCCGGAGGGGCTCGTGAGCCACCCACCGGGTAATATCTTTGGAGAACGGCTCATCGGAAGCCATCGGAAGAGTGGAGAAAATGGTGAAGGAGGAGATGGGGGAGCGGCAGAGGGGTGCGATTCTCGCCCGCTATCTGTCTGGCCTCGTGTAAATAGAGGGTGGGCGGTAGGAGCTTGGCCGGCGTCTGGCCTCGTTTAAACTGAGGGCGGACGGGAGGAGCTCGGCCGGTGTTGCGTTTAATTCCGGCCCGCTCATGAACGGACGTGTGGCCGGAGTAGGATTCTCGGTTTGCATGCGGGTTTAACGGAGGGGTTTAATGGAGCGCCAGGCGTGCAGCGGGCGGCGCAGTACTATTCGATTTGACAGCGGTAATGAGCCATCAAATCACAAAGGCCCTCGCCTCTCGTGAAACCGACCGAGCTAGACTGCCTCGCCCTCTAGCCTTTTAAAAAATGTATATACTCCACTTTTGTACAGTAGTAGTATCGATGGATTGTGCCATGGAGCAAAACTTGAAATTAAAAAAAAGGTAGTACATATAGAGAGCGCTCGTCGCCAAATTATGCATATAGTACTATTAAAAAGGCTTGTCACAATAATGGTGTCCAGCACAAGTGCACAAGCCACCCCTCAAATAAAACTAAGCACCCTAGAATTCTTTGACAAAACTAAGCACCCAGAAATTCTTTGACAACTAAACTGCTGGCTATATGATGTTGGCCATATATATTGTACGTATGTAATGTGAAGAAACGAGTGGTAGTACTATACCAACTAAAAGATGAAATGTAAGAAATACTAGTATGTACGTCTTTGAAAAGTTAAAGTAACAAGAAGAAACATAACATAGTTCTCACTGGGGCTCAACACAACACACCCTCAAATTAAATTAAGCACACCTGAAATTAAACTTTGCAACTATTCCGATAGACACCTTTGCATTAGAACCACCATGAGCAACGACCTTAATCGCCTCCTTACTCGGAGTCCTTGTCCACGTCCCCGACTTCGCCCTTGTCCCTCTTCCTCTTGGCGATACTTCTTTGCTTGAACCGCACACTTGGTTGTTGCTCTTCATCCAACCCTTGTAGATATTGAAGCAAAGGTAGCCATCCATTGCAGCGTAGTGGATGTGGTGTATATCTAGTACATTCCGCTGCCATGCATGATGATGAAACGTGTAATGAGGTTTCTCCAGTTTACAGTATGAAGGATGAACCATGGCTCCTGCCAGGGTCAGCATTGAAGGCTGACGAGAGGGCACCATCTGATTCTTCTGGAGGTCGAAGGGGTTGCCTACAACGAGGCCTATCCGACCCAGGACTTCTTCGTTGTTCTTAAAGTCTACAGTAACGGATTTCACTGTTTTGTCCTTGAGGAAGTTCTTCAAATCCTGGCACTCAACATCGGCATGGCATATGTAGTAGACCAAGCAAACATTATGTACGCAAACTTGGATCATGGCGGGCTTCTTCCTCTCTTCGTCCTTTAGATCCTTCTCTCATCCCAGGACTGTGGTGTACTCAACATCTAGCCCAGCGACCCACTCATCATCTGAGTTTTCAAACATGCGTCTGAAGTGAAAAAGGCATCCTTTCACCATCGCGGAAGAACGGGTGTAGATGACGTCGAACTCATCACCGGTGATGGTTCTAACCTTGTACTCACCGCCGATCGTGGAGATTTGGGACGCCATGGATTTGGGAGGAGGGTTAGGATTAGTGGAACTGCCGTAATGTGAATGGACGGGACGACTAGGAGCGAACCGCCGTCAAAAAAAAGAAGGACGTGCGGGGACGAGAAGGAGCGAACTGCCAGCGTGTGAACGGCAGGGTAGTGGATTTCCATTCTCCCATGATACGGGCTTCCGAGAGCCCTTGGATCTGAGATCGAACGGTTGCATGGCGTGATTCTAGACCTATGGGTGGATATCCTATCCTAGAGGGTTATTCTGTAAATTTCCAGCAACTTAGCATGCGACCGTTTGATCTCAGATCCAAGGGCTGCCAAGAGCCGTGTCGTGGTCGCGCCTACCACGACCGTCGCGTCGCTCGTGCGGTCGCACCCTTGGAGATTTAACACGGTGCGTTAGGCTATCTGATGTTGGCATGTCATACATAGTCATCACTTAGTCACTCATACTAAGTTTTGGCTATAAGGTTGGCTATAAGTGTATTTATTTATTTTACTTCTTTCTATCTCTTTCTTCGTACTCCCTCCGTCCCATAATATAAGAACGTTTTTGACACTAGTGTAGTGCCAAAAATGTTCTTATATTATGGGACATGTGGAGTACTAGTATTTATTGCATTTGCCAAGGAGTGACCTCTTCCAATGAAATGGTGTTGCTAAGTATGCTTCATTTAATTAGCTATAGACTCAAAATTGTCTTTTCACCTAGGTACACGTGCTTAGCACCGTTTCTTCCTTGGGTCACCAAACTAGTCTCTCTCTTCTTGATTAACTTGGCACATAAGACTTTATGCCTATGTGGCAAGCTTAAGCACCTGTAGGAGCAAGTAAGTACAATAGTGCGCTTTACATGGCATTTTTGCATATGTGGAGGAAAGAGAGGCAAGGAAAACGTGGAGAAGTGGGATCTCATGCAAGAGCCAGCCTCTACTACATGGTGGAGCATTGGGAGAGGCACCTGTATGGAGGTGGTCGGGAATCGAGACTCACGCCATCAGAGCGCCACAGTTAAAATGATAATGTCAAGTCAAATCACGGGCCCCACCTGCCTAGCAAGAACTTCGATGTCAAATCACACAGCCCTACGTTTGCAAAGCAGCCCTACTCCCTCGTCTTCTCGCGTCTCTCTCAAACCGACTAGGCGGAATCGCCCCTGCCTACAGCAGAAAAGTCTCATATGATATACTCCCTCCGCCTAGGTGACCAAGGTGGAGAGGAAAAGCGAGAGAATTTAATGTTTAGTATTTGCTAAGGCTGGTTGTAATGGTACTAGCCTTAGCAATTTTGATGAGGTGTCATAGAATTAAATGAAGAAAGAGAGAGAGAGTTGAGTACTATGTGTCATACATGGCAATAAATAAAGTACTACATGATACTACTATATGATGCATGGCGCAGGAGTACTAAGTATTATTAATACAGTTTTTGCTAGAACTCATCCAGATGAGATATAATCCGGTCTCATTCATCTTTTATAGCCATTGGATGTGATGCTATATAAGATGCGTGTGTGCTGACGTGGGTTGTATTTGTTCTTGTGCAACGAATCGCCATCGTGCATGTCATGTTTGATAGTCTCAAGTCATTAAAAAGCATACAAGCCCCAAATCTCTTCTTGGTTGATTCCTCTATTTATGTCAAAAATAAGAAACAACGTGAGAGTTAATGCACCACGCCTATGTGTTTACTATTTGGTTTTCAGAAGATGACTTAATACTCACCTAGACGAAGGGAGTATTCGATTTGACAACAAGGTAGCCTTCCGATATGGCTTTAATACAGACGAGGGAGGGAGTAGCGGTTCCCGATATGTTGAAAGGCCAATGCATCCTCCTTCAATTAATGCATGAGGGAAGTAATGGCAGGAGGTCCGGGAAAAGAGGCTGCATGATGTGAATGCAACGCAGTTTGCCCTCATTGCCCTCATATAAAGGCGCCCCTCCATTCCAATGCATCTACCACATCGTACGCACCTAAGCATTTGCCTAAGCACCTACACTAAGCGCAAAAGAGCTCACTCCAGACCCATGGCGGCGATGCGCATGAGCGGCCAGCGGTTGCGCCAGATGGTCCACGACGCCGTCCTGCAGCATGGCGCCGAGGATCATCTCCAGACGGTGTTGGAGACCGGCTGGTGGATGGCCGCCGTCGACGCCAACTACGACTCTCAGTTGGACCAGATGATCGTTGCCACCAGCAACAAGTTCACCATCCTCAAGAAGCTCACGGATGACATCACCATACTCCTCCAGCCCGCGCGCCCGGGCTCCTCATTGCCTGCCACCCTAATCGGCCTTCATGGCCGGAACCTCTTTCAAGCACTGGTGGCCCTGCGACTGCCCGCCGACGGCACGAAGAATGTCCACCTGGAGGTCGTGCTCGCCGCAAGGCACCTCGCCCTGCAAGAATTCATCGACCTACACATCCACGTGTACGAGAAAATCGTGTACATAGGTATCTACAAGGCTAGTGAGGACGCTATGACGTTGCCCTTCCTCAACCGACTGGAAGCCTTGAATGCCTTTGCTGAGAAGCACCTCGACCTCACCACAAAAGCCGCCGCTCCTTAGCCACCTGCTTGGTGGCGTCCAGCACTAAGTTGAGGAGGAGGAGGTCGTACGTTCATGGATCCATCTTTCTTCTTGCCTTCTGTAACCACCACTGCAATCGCATCATCGTGGCCTTAATTCTTATTGTGTTGTTGCATTCTCGTTCCAGTCAATACCGACATGTGCGATCCCTTTGCTTAATTATATGCATCACTGTAACTAGTACTCCATCCGTCAATTTATAAGTTGTGCCTACCTTTTCCATCAACTTCGTGCAATGATGTCTACTACACAACCTTCTTCTTGTAGACATTGTTGGGCCTGCAAGTGCACGGGTTTGTAGGACAGTAGCAAATTTCCCTCAAGTGGATGACCTAAGGTTTATCAATCCGTAGGAGGCGTAGGATGAAGACGGTCTCTCTCAAACAACCACGCAACCAAATAACAAAGAGTCTCTTGTGTCCCCAACACACCCAATACAATGGTAAATTGTATAGGTGCACTAGTTCGGTGAAGAGATGGTGATACAAGTGCAATATGGATGGTAGATAAAGGTTTTTGTAATCTGAAATAATAAAAACAGCAAGGTAACTAATGGTAAAAAGTGAGCACAAAGCGGTATTGCAATGATAGGAAACAAGGCCTAGGGTTCATACTTTCACTAGTGCAAGTTCTCTCAACAATAATAACATAGATAGATCATATAACAATCCCTCAACATGCAACAAAGAGTCACTCCAAAGCCACTAATAGCGGAGAACAAACATAGAGATTATGGTAGGGTACGAAACATACATCACGTGGCACGTGATATCCCATTGTCACCACAGATAAACACGGCAAGACATACATCAAGTGTTCTCAAATCAAAGACTCAATCCGATAAGATAACTTCAAGAGGGAAACTCAATTCATCACAAGAGAGTAGAGGGGGAGAGACATCATAAGATCCAACTATAATAGCAAAGCTCGCGATACATCAAGATCATGCCATAGAGGGAACACGAGAGAGAGAGAGATCAAACACATAGCTACTAGTACATACCCTCAGCCCCGAGGGTGAACTACTCCCTCCTCGCCATGGAGAGCGCCCGGATGATGAAGATGGCCACCGGTGATGGATTCCCCTTGGCGGTGCGGATCGGGCTCCCGAGAGGTTTTGGTGGCTACGAGAGGCTTGCGGCAATGAGACTCCCGATCTATCTTTATATTTGATGGTATTAGGAGTGCGTGAGGCATATATAGGCGAAAGAAGTCGGTCGGGAGGTGCTCGGCGGCCACGAGACAGGGGCCACGCCCGAGAGGCGCGGCCTCCTATCTCGTGGGCCTCCTCGAGGATCTTCCGACGTGGACTCCAAGTCTCCGAGGATCATATTCTTCCGGAAAATCACACCGCCAAGGTTTCATTCCGTTTGGACTCCGTTTGATATTCCTTTTCTTTGAAATCTTGAAACAGCAATAAAAAACAGCAATATGGGCTGGGCCTCCGGTTAGTAGGTTAGTCCCAAAAGTAATATAAAAGTGTATAATAAAGCCCATAATCATTCAAAACAGATAATAAAATAGCATGAATGGTTCATAAATTATAGATACGTTGGAGACGTATCAGCATCCCCAAGCTTAATTCCTACTCGTCCTCGAGTAGGTAAATGATAAAAGAAAGAATTTATGAAGTGTGAATGCTAGAAGGTGCACAAGTTTGATCAATGATAATTTCAATCACCTTTTCTAGCATGATAATTTAGTTCATCTCATAAAACTTCTCACGATAAAGTAACAAGCAATTCACATTTCAAAGCATAGACCATAAACTTTCTTGAAAACTAGCAAACTTCATTCTCAGTCATTCAAACAATTGCAATTCATCTTATTTTCAGGAATATCAAACTCCACAATTGCTAACACTCACGCAATACTAATGGTTATGGAGCTTCAGTCGGACACTGAGAAAGATAGGGGCTTATAGTGTTGCCTCCCAACGTATTCACCTTTGGGTGATGTCAACAATAATAGTTCATGCTAACTTACATTCAATTGGATATATATATCAGGATCTTCCCAACACGAGGAGCTTGCCAAAGGATAAAATGAAAAAGGGAAAGGTGAAGATCACCTTGACTCTTGCATAAAGTAAAAGACATAAAGTAAAAGATAGGCCCTTCGCAGAGGGAAGCAGAGGTTGTCATGCGCTTTTAGGGTTGGATGCACAAAATCTTAATGCGAAAGAACGTCACTTTATATTTCCCCTTGTATATGGGCCTTTATAATGCAGTCCGTCGCTTTTATTGCTTCCATAACAAGATCGTACAAAGCTTATTTTCTCCGCACTAATAAGTCATGCATATTTAGAGAGCAATTTTTATTGCTTGCACCGATGACAACTTACTTGAAGGATCTTATTCAATCCATAGGTAGGTATGGTGGACTCTCATGGCAAAAACTGGGTTTAAGGATATTTGGAAGCACAAGTAGTATCTCTACTTGGTGCTAGGAATTTTGGCTAGCATGAGGGGAAAGGCAAGCTCAACATGTTTGAATGATCCATGACAATATACTTTAACCGAGATGTCGGAAAACATAAACCATTACGTTGTCTTCCTTGTCCAACATCAACTCTTTAGCATGTCATACTTAATGAGTGCTCCCAATCATAAAAGATGTCTACGATAGTATATTTATATGTGAAATCTCTCTTCCTTCAATATTATTTCATAAATTGTTCAAATGACCAATACAATGCTTGCTAACCTTCAATAAATTTACAACCTCTACTTCTTAGACGTGAAGTCATTACTCCCCATGGGATAAGCAAATGAGGCATATATAATTTCAGCTTTATGACAATCAACTCATTCAACCGTTTACTCATAAGATATAAGTGAAGCACACGAGTAAATGACAAACTACTCCAAAAAGATATAAGTGAAGATCAATGAGTAGCTAAATAATTATGTAGCTAATGTGAAGACTCTCTATCATTAAATAATTTCAGATCTTGGTATTGTATTCAAACAGCAAGCAAAACAAAATAAAATGACATTGCGAGGATAGCACAACTCATGTGAAGAAGCAAAAACTTAGGCTCAAACGATACTAACCGATAGTTGTTGAAGAAGAAAGGTGGGATGCCTACCGGGACATCCCCAAGCTTAGATGCTTGAGACTTCTTGAAATATTATCTTGGGGTGCCTTGGGAATCCCCAAGCTTGAACTTTTGTGTCTCCTTAATTCCTCTCATATCATGGTTTCTCTATTTCTCAAAAGCTTCATCCACAACAAACTCAACAAGAACTCGTGAGATAGGTTAGTATAAAACAATGCAAAACCTTATCATTTTCTACTGTAACAAATCACTAAAATTATTATTCAACATTGCATACTAAATGCCTCTGCATATTTAATACTCCTATCCTCAAATAGAATCATTAAACAAGCAAACATATGCAAACAATGCAAACATAACAGCAATCTGCCAAAACAGTACAGTCTTTAAAGAATGCAAGAGTAACAATACTTCCCTAGCTCCAAAAATTATGAAATAAAATTGCCACTGTAGAAAATTTAGCAGATCTCAATATGGAAAAAGTTTCAACATTATACCATTCTCTGACTTTTCTGGGGAATTTTTGCAACAGCGGTAAACTTTCTGTTTTCAAACAGCAACATGTATACTGGAAAAATAAGCATGGTAAAGGCTATCCTTGACTTTTTTATTGAAACTAAAGATGTAAAACATTACTCTAAATTAAATCAAGAAAATACTAACAAAATAAAATGACGCTCCAAGCAAAACACATATCATGTGGCGAATAAAAATATAGCTCCAAGTAAAGTTACTGATGAACGAAGACGAAGGAGGGGATGCCATCCGAGGCATCCCCAAGCTTAGGCTCTTGGTTGTCCTTGAATATTGCCTTGGGGTGCATTGGGCATCCCCAAGCTTAGGCCCTTGCCACTCCTTATTCCATAGTCCATCGAAATCTTTACCCAAAACTTGAAAACTTCACAACACAAAACTCAACAGAAAACTCGTAAGCTCCGTTAGCGAAAGAAAACAAAACACCACTTCAAGTTACAGTAATGAACTCATTCTTTATTTATATTGGTGTAATATCTACTGTATTCTAACTTATCTATGGTTCATACACTCCGATACTACTCATAGATTCATCAAAATAAAGCAAAGAACACAAAGAAAAACAGAATCATCCAAAAAGCAGAACGATTCAGTAGTAATCTGTAACTAACGCAAACTTCTGGAACTCCAAAAATTATAAAATAAATTTTTGGACCTGAGGAATTTGTCTAATCTCGTGAGCGCTAAAGTTTCTGTTTTTTTACAGCATGATCATAAAGGCTTCACCCAAGTCTTCCCAAAGGTTCTACTTGGCACAAACACTAATTAAAACATGAAAACACATCTAACCAGAATCTAGATGGATTATTAATTACTAAACAGAACCAAAAAGTAAGAAACTAAAATAAAATTGGGTTGCCTCCCAACAAGTGCTATCGTTTAACGCCCCTAGCTAGGCATGGTGATTTCAATGATGCTCACATAAAAGATAAGAATTGAAACATAAAGAGAGCATCATAAAGAATATGACTAGCACATTTAAGTCTAACCCACTTCCTATGCATAGGGATTTTTTGAGCAAACAACTTATGGGAATAATAATCAACAAGCATAGGAAGACAAAACAAGCATAACTTCAAAATTTTAAGCACATAGAGAGGAAACTTGATATTATTGCAATTCCTACAAGCATATGTTCCTCCCTCATAATAATTTTCAGTAGCATCATGAATGAATTCAAAAATATAACCAGCACATAAAGCATTATTTTCATGATATACTAGCATAGAAAATTTACTACTCTCCACATAAGCAAAATTCTTCTCAGTCGGGATAGTGGGTGTATCATAAGAGACTTGAACACAAAAAATTGTTTCCACACTAAAAGAGTAATATTCAGAAAAATGGTAATAATAATCATGACAAGATTTGTAAATATAATCATCACTACATTTTATAGCATAAGTTTCATCATAATAATCATCATAATTAGCAACTTCGTTATCATCATAATCGATTGAAACCTCTCCCAAGATAGTGGAATCACTAAATAAAGTTGACACTCTTCCAAATCCACTTTCATATTCATCACAATAAAAGTCAACATCCTCCAAAATAGTGGGATCACTACTTCCTAAATTTGACACTCTTCCGAACCACTTTCATCAATATAATCAGCATAGGTAGGAGGCATGCTATCATCATAACAACTTCGCATATCAAAACTTGGCATGCTAAAAATATCATCTTCACTAAACGTAGCATCCCCAAGCTTGGGACAAACATTAATTTCAGCAAATATATTCTCAAATATTCCATCCTCATCAAACATAGCTTCCCCAAGCTTGGGCCTTTTCATATCATAAGCATAATCACTCTCATCGTTAAAAATATGGATAGCACCAATAGTAAAGCAATTATCATCATCACAATGAGTAGTAGGAGCAACATCATTTGGGGGGGATACCTTTCTACCTTTGTTGATCCTTCTTTTCTTTTTCTTCTTCACATTATGTGTGGGTTTAACCTTCCTCTTTGAGCTCCTTATTGATGAGATTGGTTGAATAGAAAGCTCCTCCTCGTTACCTGATTCATCATAAGAAATAATAGGAGGATATTGGGAAATCTCTTCCCTTTCATTAGTATTCTCATCATCTTCTATTTGCTTTCTTTTCTTAAGGTAATTGGAAATATAAGGATTTTCAATGCAATTCTTCACACAAAACATATAAATCTTCTCCAGATCAAAATAGAGAAATCTATCAAGATTAAATTTTGGAATACCCTCAGTTATACGTTTCATTTCTTCATACCCCAAAAGAAGACTAAGCAAATTTCCCTCAAGTGGATGACCTAAGGTTTATCAAGCCGTAGGAGGTGTAGGATGAAGATGGTCTCTCTCAAAAAACCCTGCAACCAAATAACAAAGAGTCTCTTGTGTCCCCAACACACCCAATACAATGGTAAATTGTATAGGTGCACTTGTTGGCGTAAGAGATGGTGATACAAGTGCAATATGGATGGTAGATAAAGGTTTTTGTAATCTGAAATAATAAAAACAGCAAAGGTAACTAATGGTAAAAGTGAGCACAAACAGGTATTGCAATGATAGGAAACAAGGCCTAGGGTTCATACTTTCACTAGTGCAAGTTCTCTCAACAATAATAACATAGATAGATCATATAACAATCCCTCAACATGCAACAAAGAGTCACTCCAAAGCCACTAATAGCGGAGAACAAACGTAGAGATTATGGTCCGGTACGAAACCACCTCAAAGTTATTCTTTCGGATCAATCTATTCAAGAGTTCGTACTAGAATAACACCTTAAGACATAAATCAACCAAAACCCTAATGTCACCTAGATACTCCAATGTCACCTCAAGTATCCGTGGGCATGATTATACGATATGCATCACACAATCTCAGATTCATCCAACCAACATAAAGTACTTCAAAGAGTGCCCCAAAAGTTTCTACCGGAGAGTCAAGAAAACGTGTGCCAACCTCTATGCATAGGTTCATGGGCGGAACCATAAGTTGGTCACCAAAACATACATCATGTGGCACATGATATCCCATTGTCACCACTGCATAAACCACGGCAAGACATACATCAAGTGTTCTCAAATCAAAGACTCAATCCGATAAGATAACTTCAAGTGGGAAACTCAATTCATCACAAGAGAGTAGAGGGGGGAGAAACATCATAAGATCCAACTATAATAGCAAAGCTCGCGATACATCAAGATCGTGCCATAGAGTGAACACGAGAGAGAGAGAGAGATCAAACACATAGCTGCTACATACCCTCAGCCCCGAGGGTGAACTACTCCCTCCACGCCATGGAGAGCCTTGGGATGATGAAGATGGCCACCTGATGGATTCCCTTCTCCCGATAGGTGCGGATCATGCTCGAGAGGTTTTTGGTGGCTACATGAGGGAGGCTTCATGCGCTACGCGGAACTCCCGGGAACCATCTTTTATATTCGGCGGTTTTTAGGGCACGA